>CM076583.1:475668689-475877231 GCA_034641835.2 Pinus albicaulis | reverse complement strand
TTAATCCCTCAAAAAGCTATACTATGATGCATGAAGAGGAAGAGTTGCAGTATGAGATATCAAAATTACGGTACCAAGTGCAACAAGTTTCAATATTATGAAGAGCAATTGAAGATGAAATAGATGGTTTAAAAGAAGAAATGGAGGCTAAGTTGGATGGTTTTAAGGATCAAATAATAGAAAATATGGATGATAAATTAGTGGAAGATCACATCGAGCATCAACAACAAGTTCTCCAACTCTCATAGGATAACCCAACTTTGGTGTAGAATCTAATGAAACAACATGAAGATCAACATGACATCGAAAGAAGTTATGAAGCAGTCACAAAAACAAGAAATTGACAAGTACGATCAATTTCAGAGTATCTCAGCAAGTGGAAGAACTTTCCTGTAGAATATTTCACATGGGAGGATGATAATTTTATACAGAAGCATCAAGAAATAATCAAGCGTTGAGGACAACACTTGTTTGAAGGAGAGGGGCATGTTAAGTCCCTATATTAATAGTCTAGCCCCTTATTATGTTAGTGTAGCCCCCCTTGTTGTTATTATTGTACCCTTGTAACCCCCATATTGTTATTATTGTGCCCTTACATTATTATTGTTAGGTCGGCTAGGATTACATTGTGGCCCACTAGGATTACATTATGGCCCCATGGACTCCTATATATAGAAAGGAGGTTTTGTAGATTGAATCATCATGTAATGTATTGGAGGTTGCCCCCTTGAAGTGGCTTATTTATAAGGCGTTGATATCTCTTTTATTCTATTTTTGGAGTTGGTTACACAACAGTATCATTATCCTCCATAAGTTTTATCTTGAATTTGTCACACCTAAGAGTAAGAAAGGTTTATCCCTTGCTGAACTCATTTCTGAATTTCCTACTAGCACACATGATCTGCCAGTTAATAATGATTTAACCGATGAGCACTTGTTCTCCATTATTTCAGATGATCCTTGGTATGGCAACATCCTTACCTATTTGCGAACCTAGAAGTTTGTTTCCCATATTGATCATGATGCTTGATGATGTATACAACACCAAGCCCCTCGCTACCTTCTCATTGGTGATGATCTTTATCATCACGGTGTTAATTCTATCCTTCGTCATTGCCTCACACACGCTGGAACTGAGCAAGTCCTTAATGCATGCCATAGCGGCTCTTGTGGTGGACACCTCTCTGGTTTGGCCACTAACCATAAAATCATTTGCGCTAGGTATTTTTGGCCTTCTCTCTTTTGTGATTGAATTGAAGTAGTCAAACACTGTTCCAATTGTTAGATATTCGCACCAAATTCATGAGCTCCACCTGCTCCCCTCCATCCTGTCATATCAGCCGACCCCTTCTGTAAGTGGGCCATTGAATTTATGGAGTTTTGACCTCCATTTGCTAATAACCAAAATTATATTATCACGACAGCCGACTATTTCACTAAATGGGCTGAGGCCATGCCAAAGTTGAACAACTCAACGATTACCACAACTCTTTTTCTTTAACCATGTTATGGCTTGATTCGGGGTTCCAAAAAAATTGGTCTATGATCATGGATGACATTTTGAATATGAGATATGGCATGAGCTATCCTCTTTGTTGGGCTTTGACCACCAATATTCATCGTCTTATTATCCCCAAGATAATGGAAAAGTTGAAGCGTTCAATAAAATCCTTAAAACCATGCTTCAACAGATGGTGAACAAGCATAAAACCAATTGGCACCTTATGTTCTTCCCTGGTTTGTGGGCCTAAAGAACTTATGTTAAAACCATCACCAAGTTACTCCTTTCCACCTTGTTTTTTGCGAGGAGGCAATCTTACTGATCATGTGTGAAATCCCCTCCCTTCACCTAGATGCCGAAATTATCCTTAACACACAACCTTTAGAACAAATACTTATCATGCTTGAGCATGCTTCCGAAGACCGTCGTGTTGCATTGCAAACCATTGAAGCCACCAAGAAACACACCAAAGCCCAATATGAATGAAAAGTCCACCCTCGTACATTCCACAAAGGTGATCTTGTTCTAGTGTATGATCAGGCTCATGATGTCCTTGTTCATGGGAAGTTTGAATCATTATGGCTAGGTCCTTACAACATTAGTAAGGATTTGGGAAAGGGGGCATACCTTCTAGAGGATTTAAAAGGCCAACTCCTTCCTAACCCTCGCAATGCACTTTACCTCAAGAAATTTTATCCATAACATCTCCCATTGACATGTATGTATTTATTTCTATCATGCATTTAGGTTGCTTTAATTGTCCATCATCATCTCATTTGTTGTCTTGTGGAACCTTTTAGATGGATCCATCATCCACACCGTATATCGGCCATGCCGATGGTGCAAGTCGCTTCTCCTGGAATCTAGCCTTGGCAGCTTGGGCCATTTTTATCCCCTTGCATTTGTTAGTCCTCTCCAACAATGTATGCATTGGATCTGCCACCAATAACCAAGCCGAATATGATGCAGTGATTGGTTTGTTAGTCGATTCCCTTAATCATCGCATCCTTCATCTTCATGTTCATTTAGATTCCTTGGTTCCTGTCATGCAATTGAATGATGTGCATTGTGTGAATAACCATGTCATTTTTAGAAAATATTTACGAGTGAAGCTCTTAGTGTGTGAATTCAATTCCATTACATTCATTCATGTACCTAGAGACTAGAATCACTATGTAGATAACATTGCAAACAATATTCTAGATTGGCACTTATCACATGTATTTAACAAGACAATAATAAGAAAAACAATGAACCATATAATCATCACATATAAAAAGATGCATATCCATATTATGTATCGAAAAAATCATAAATTTTTAGAGTCCACTACTCTAAATACATCCGACATGCCCACAATATGTTACAAAAGTCAAAATGGGGGGCACCACTTGCCCATATCCCTAATCACTATCTGGAGGGTCCCAAGCCAATGGCTCCGCTCCACTAGCTCGCAGATCCCAAACTACCTTCCTGGTCATCGCCATGCATCGCATGACCCCTCATCACTCAGAGGGCAGCCCTATACATCCCTCGATGTATTGGTCCTCAAGATCATGGAACCTACCTCTGATACACCGGTCATGAATAGATCACACTTGAAACTAACATCCTCTAGCAGAGCCTCATAATCAAATCTCTGGTCTGCCCTCGCTTCACTAGATCCGTCAACCCCTGGTGCCACGGATTGTCCCACATACTCTGCCGGTTTCATCAGTGATTGGAATCTGGATTGGGGGCAAAAAATTGCTAAAACTTAAAAGTTCTTAGAATCACTCCAAAATAGAGCAAATAGATAGGGCTCATCTCCAGGAATCCAACGCACTTCGTTTCACTCAAAACAGAGTTCGTATGAGGAAGATAGAGCCTACTGTTCGTTTTCCTAAACAACTAAAAAATTTGCAGAAAAGTATAGAATGGTGACATGGCAACCTAGTCAGCAAAAAGGGATATTATGGGAATATTCATCCATTTTTCCCAATGACACTATGCCAAGTGTCAATCTGTGGTTGGTTGCTATGTGGGTGATTTGTCACATTTTATTGGTTTAATTTTAAGCCAATGGGAAGAGGACATGTGGCAAGCCCAGAGGCCGCCACGTGTCCCCCCCCAAAGGCCGAAATTTGTTATTAAGTCCAAGGTCGAAGTTATATTATGTTTTGGGTGCAAAAATTTGTGTATTGGCGGAAGGGCGAAGGTTGGGGTCAAACTCGCGACCTCCCCCACATAAGCGCACAATGTTACCACCGAGCCACGACATGGTTCTTAATATCCCATGTCTAAAACATATATTTTAACTATATGCTAAAGTTCGGCAGGTGGAGGAGTGGACCAGCCCTCACACATATGACCTCTATGCTATGACCATGGGGGAAACACTTTAACTAATCGCTCCATTAGCACGCTAAGCTACTAGTTAACCCATGTTTAACATTTAATTAAATCACTCTTATTTTGTCGGAAAAAATGGTGGAGCCCCCAATTTCGGTGCCACTTTCACATTTGGCGGTGATAACTAGAGTTATCTCCAGATTTGGAGGGGTTTCCTAGGCCAAAATTGAATGAGGAATAACTGGAGCATTTTTCAACCAATTTTGGCTCAGAAAGAGTCATTCCTAGATGATTTGGATGCTCTGAGCATGATGGTGCAGGATATCCATGCAGATGAGCACTTCTGTAAGTGATTTTTGCCACTTTTAATATTAAATAATTCTAGAGCCACTAGGAGAGGAGGTCATGCCTAGTCCACTTGAAGACCATTTTCGGTGCCACTTCGACAGTTGGCGGTGCTAACTGGAGTTCTCTCCAGATTTGGAGGGGTTTTCTAGGCTAGAATTGAACGAGGCATAATTGGAGAATTTTTAAACCAATTTTGGCTCAGAAAGAGTCATTCCTATATGATTTGGGTCCCCTAATCAAGATGGTGCAAGATATACATGCAGATGAGCACTTATATAAGTGATTTTTTCCACTTTGAAGATTAAAGAGGCCTAGAGCCACCAGGAGAGGAGGTCATGCCTAGTCCACTTGAAGACCATTTTTAGAGCTAGAAGAGTCTATTTTGAGGTTTTTGGGTCTTCTAAATCCAATAGAGTAGGTTTCAAAGCTATTGGAGCACTATAGGTTCATGTAATCAGAGAATTTACCATTAATCCAAATAGGGCCAAGCCATTGAAGCAGGGCCATGAAGATGTAGCCCAGGAGGGTTGAACTTTGTTATCAGTTATTGTGTAATGTGTTTGCTGTGCTTTATTTCTCTGCAATTTAATTGCTGTACATGTGTTTTTAACAACTAATTTACTTAATATTTTTCTCATAAAAGACACAAAACTTGACACATAAACCCTCACATAACTCTCTAATTTGAGATGATCCTAAACACATTTATTTTATACTGATGAGGGAGCTAGCACAACAAAACTAGTTTGCCCATATTAAGATAGAGTTGGTATCAGAGCACAGTTTAGCTCATTTAGCTATGAGATGGTTTTCCAAGGTTAGCTATAAAATTAGCTATTGGTTTTGTATTTGTGCATGGAGAATTTAATTGTGTGCAAGTTTATTTGTGTAAGCTGAATGGATGAGAAGGTCAATATTAAGGACGCAACTCTCAAATCCTATCAAAGAAGCTTTTTATGCATTACAAGTGTGATGGAAGTTTCATCAAGAACTGTTTCTAACCAATATTCTTTAGCAAGACTCTTTGATAAAGAGATGTTGTAGAAGCTCAACATCATGAGAGATATGGTGCAAGAGTTGGTTGAAGATAGGAAGGAGAACACTATAATTCAAGAGAATTTGATGGCCATGAAGGAGGAGAAGCAATAACTTCTTGAAAAAAATGCATGAGATGGAGACTAAGCTCCATATTTCAAATGAAAACCTAGCAAGGTTGCATGAGATGGAGACTCAACTCCATGACGCTGAAGAAACCCTCCCTAGCCAAGTAAGTGCATGAAAAGAGGTATGCAATTAAAGTTTATCTTCAATTTCCTCTCAAGTTGAATGTGTAGGTGCTTTTGAAAGACACACTAGAGAAATAAGGTCCAAATTATTGATGAAGATGGGCTATGAATGTAAAAGATTGGGAAAACATGCACAAGGAATAGTTGAGCCAGTTGTTATTGAGGAAAGGCCTAGGTATTTGGGTCTTGGTTATGGAAAACATGATGGAGGATGCTCCATAGCCAAGGAGGCACATGAAGGTGTTCCAAGAAGGAATTTAATTTCATGTTCATTACCTCAAGCTTGTGAAGTTTGTGTTCATGAGGAATGAAAAAGTTTTAAACCCACTTTGCAAGAAGATGCTCATAAGCATGCAACTAATGGAAATGGAAAACAAGAGGATGTTGAAAGCTCTAAATTCATTGAAGCTATTGTTGGTATTCTGAAGAGAACCATTACCTCATCAAATTCACCTCCTCAAGAAGGAGACAAAGGTGAATGTGCAAGGCATAAATATTCCTTTAATTAAGTTGCTTTTGATTATGATAAACATGGTAAATATTCACATACGATTTGGATAAAATTTGCATGTTCCTTGTGGTTTGAATAACCATACTATTTTAATGTGTTGGAAGAAGATAGCCATGCACAGGAAAATTTTAAAACAAAGGAGACAAAAATCCAAAGGTCCATTGGATAATGCAAACCATGTTGAAAAAAATATGCAATTGTTTTGCACTCATTTCCAAAAGTAGGTTCATCTTGTAGATAAGTGTTGGAATTTGTATCCAAAAAGTCATCCACGACATTTGAAGAAGGTGGGAGGAGAGATTGAAAAGAATGGAAAAGAGGATTCCATAATTGATGTGGGACATGATGATTCACATAATGAAGAGCAACTGAAAGAAGCACCATTGAAGTGGTTTGGAAAGAGATGGTTAAATTTCTTAACCAATTAAGGCCTTAAATTTATTTTGATAATTGAATGCATTTATTTCTCTCTAGAATGCATGATTGCATTTTTATGCCAAGAAGGTGCTTGAAAGGGAGATGTTGACGAATTGTTCATGAGATGTGAAATTATTTTTGTTTTGGGAGAAGAATTGTCAAGTTATTGAAAAAAAAAAGCCTTGTTCAATAAATTTTGTTTGACTTGAGAGTCAGTTGTTTGAAGAGGCATGTTTTGTCGACTTGTGCTTGGTCTATGAGTTTGTACACCAATATGTAAGAATGCATGCCGATTTTCACATGATGTGACATTTTTTGCTTTGAAGGAGCAAAAGGAAGAGGTCATCAAGTTGTATTTCTTGCATGATGTGTTTTCAAGATTAATGGTTTTTCTTGTGACAAGATGTCTCAGGATTTTGTAAGGTCCACTCTTGAGCGAGAGGTTCATGATTAACCTTCATTCTCAAATCATGGCATGAGAAACATGTCAATACTGGAGGATGATGGAATCCAAGAATTAGAAAGTGGACACGATGCCAAAAAGTTTGCAGCCAAAACAACAACCATTGTAGATTGTTTTGATGTGTTGATGCCAAGAAGTGAAAGAGATGGTGAATGCATTCTTCCAGATGTGGAATTTGGAACCGTGGAGGTAAAAATAATGGTAATTTATTCTCCTGTGATTACTGATATTGGAATTCATCTATTTAGTTCACTTAGATGGGCTTAACTTGGAAAAGTGGTTTCCAAGGAGAAGCTTGCATCGAATGCATGTTTGTGCAAAGGAGGAACAAGATTCTCAGTGGGAAGGCCATTAGTCAGTTTTCCAAGAACAGAGGGATTTATTTGGTACAAAAAGCATCCAAAAAGTGTCAAATTGGGTCAACAACAAAAGGAGGACATTGGTTGAAGGGGTAATCCATTTGCAAGGCAAGGCAAGGCATGTCAATGAACCCAAGTGGTTGTCATGGCGATTTTTCCAAGTAGAATCAAGTTGATAGAACTTGGGAGAGAGAAGAGAATTCAACTCTTATCTAAAAAAAAAAATTTTGTGGGTCCAAAAGCCTGCCAGTTGGAAGGAGTGATCGAAATATGGATTGGGGGAAAAAATTTGCTAAAAATTCAAAGTTCTCATAATCACTCCAAACTAGAGCGACCGGATAGGTCTTGTCGCTAGGAATACAACGCACTTTGTTTCACTCAAAACGAAGTCTGTATGAGGAAGATAGAGCCTACTGCTCGTTTTCCTAAACACAAAAAATTTGCAGAAAAAGGATAGAATGGTGACATGGCATCCTAGTCATCAAAAAGGAATATTCTGTGAATATTCCTTAATTTTGCCCAATGACACTATGCCAAGTGTCAATATGTGGTTGGTTTCTATGTGGGTGATTTGTCACGTTTTTATTGGTTTAATTTTAAGCTAATGGGAAGAGGACGCTTGGCCTGCCATGTGACCCGCCCCTCAAAGGATGAAATTTTTATTAAGTCCAAGGTCGAATTTATATTATGTTTTGGGTGGAAAAATTTATGTATTGGAGGAAGGGCGAAGTTCAAGGTCGAACCCGCGACCTCCCCCACACAAGCACACAAAGTTACCACCAAGTCACGACATGGTTCTTAATAACCCATGTCTAAAACATATATTTGAACTATATGTTAAAGTCCGGCAGGCAGAGGAGTGGACCAACCCTCACACATATGACCTCTATGCTATGACTGTGGGGGAAACGCTCTAACTAATTGCACCATTAACACACTAAGATACCAGTTAACCCATGTTTAACATTTAACTAAACCACTTTTATTTTGTCAGAAAAACTGGTGGAGCCCCCAATTTCGGTGCAATTCCACATTTGGTGGTGCTAAGGCTGGAGTTCTCTCCAGATTTGGAGGGGTTTCCTAGGCCAGAATTGAATGAGGCATAACTGGAGCATTTTTCGACCAATTTTGGCTTAGAAAGAGTCATACCTAGATTATTTTTATGCTATGAGCATGATGGTGTAGGATATACAGGTAGAGGAGCACTTCTTTAAGTGATTTTTGCCACTTTTAATATCAAACAAGCCTAGAGCCACCAGGAGAGGAGGTCATGCCTAGTCCACTTGAAGACCATTTTTAGAGCCAGAAGAGTCTATTCTGAGGTTTTTGGGTCTTATGAATCCAATGGAGTAGGTTGCAAAGCCATTGGAGCATTGTAGGTGCATGTAATCAGAGAATTTACCATTAATCCAAAGAGGGCCAGGCCATTAAAGAAGGTCCATGGAGATGTAGCCCAGGAGGGGTGAACTCCGTTATTAGCTATTGTGTAATGTTTTTGATGTGTTTTATCTATCTACAATTTGCTTTATGTACATGTGTTTTTAACAAATAATTTACTTAAGACATTACTCATAAAAGACACAAAACTTGACAAATAAACCCTAACATAATTGGCTAATTTGAGATGATCCTAAACACATTTATTTTATACTGATGAGTGAGCTAGCACACAAAAACTAGTTTGCCCATATTTAGATCAACCGGTGCTATATCTGCATACCAAAAGTTACAAATCAATACCACACACTGATATTATAAATTTTTTAAATGCACCATAATATATAAAAACTTTCACTTACCATCCGGTCCCCACGCTCGACCAGGTGGAAGTGGCAAGTTAGGGTCCCCTTGAAAGTTCATACCACTGTATGAATAATCGTCTATATATAGTGGCATCTGATCTCAATGTGCGAAAAACTTGAGTCGGAACACCTTTTCAAATCCCCCCCCCTCTCCTCTCCATAGTAGGTTCCCCCAACGACGCATCTTGGGCTCCCATGGGCCCCCATCCCGGATCTGCACATGAGGTTGGATCGTGGGGATATTCTCAAATAAGAATGAGCACAATACCATACCAAAAGCACAATCTTGTTTCACCTATCACTTGCATAGGGATAGTTTTCATTTCACTGAAGACAATCATCTGGGCCCACCCATATTTGGTTCTGCTAAAAACACTCTCTAAGAACATCATCTGCCCCCAAGTGATGTGATGGAACGCTTGCTTGCCCAGGATCCACAGTAACGCTGTGAAAACAACCCGTGTCTCTAGCTGCTTTAGATCACTTATCGGAATGGTCGTGCCCTTAGCACAAGCATCCTGTCTACAATGGTGCTACATGAACTTTGATATATTCCGCCCACGCGGTAAAATTGGATGTATGTTTCCCACCACCCCTAGTGGTGGGAGTCCGGTCAAAAAATAAATTTCCTGGATAGTAAGATTGATCTTGTTCCCCTGCACCACGAACGCCTCCTATTCTGGATACCAATAGATCACTATCCTTGATAGTAAGGGCTCACCTACCCTCATAAGTGGGTTCTCAACCAACTTGAGAACCCCATATCTAGCAAGCGCTACTCGTACCACCTGATCCCCTTAGATATCGACCCAAAAAGCATCCAAATATCTCTCACACCAGTTGATCCTCAATTCTGCCATACCTACATAACACCATCATGTTTTTCAGCTCAGAAAGAAGACACCGACATAAAAAATATGCTAACCATGGTCCTAAGCCTACCAACAAACAAAAAAACCACCTCCAGCTCCTACTCACACTTTTCCTACCCTGGAACTGCGAGCTCACAGTTTTTCCCACTGAAAAATGCGAGCCAGGTCGCATTTCAGGGCCTGAAAATTGCAAGCCAGCTATGAGGATGGGAAGGGGTCTCCCAGAGAGCCCCATAGACATAATATTAAAAACTAAACTAACAAAAATGTAGAGTAAGGTTATGCCACCTACTTGCCACTGACAGATCCCAATTCCAACGGTCATTTTTTCCACTACGATAACTGCCAGATTTAGTGCCTTCTCCTCCTCTCCAAATTCACCACTGTTGAGATTCAACAAGATGATGAGCTTAGTGAAAGGAGTTGCCTTCACTAAGTGGGCTCACAGGCTATTTTTTGTGCAAGTATATTTTTAGACTATGTCTATTTTTAGACATGGTGATCATATTTCAGAAGTTGCAGGATGCTATTTGTAGATGGTTGGTCAAGTTGGAAAAATAGATGAAATTATATTTTTAGAATATTGGGCGAAGTCTATTTATAGATTGTCGATCTAAAAATATAAGTGTCGATTATTATAATAATCTGACAATAAACAACAACTTATTCTCTTAGAGCACTTAATTTTAGTGCATAGATTTGGCAAAACAGCGGGCTGAAGGAATTACACAATTCCTAGGGTTTACTGGTGGTTCATGCATGGAGGACTCAGTTAGAACTGAAGTGGCAAAGTTATGACAGAGTTGGAAGAGTAGTTCATGGAGTTTTATTCAGTTTAACTCAGTTAGACTCAGTTGAGCTAGTTGTATATAGTCTAACTGAATGATACACTAGTGAGAGTGGAGTGAATTAATTAGTTAATTAATTCACAAAAAATAACTCATTAATCAATTGAACAATACAATAGTTAACTACAGTGCATGTCAGTTCCAGTGGAGACCCAGTGGAGAGATAGGTGAAAGGGAAAGATGGACTATCTGTTGTGACTATAATGATGCATTGATTGCACCACACACACATTGGAGTTTCCAATGAGGATTGTGCAGTCAAGGTAAGGGTAATTCAAATTCATTCAGAGCTATTCTTCAGCAGGGATTGCGCAATGGAGGCAAGCTAGCAGGAGGGTAGAGATCGGTGCATGGATTTGTAGATTTCTTCTATGTTAGTGTGTGATGATTGATTGTACTAAGAGCTTGATGTACTAAGCTTTGTATGAGATTATTACATGATATCCATGATACATAATATATTATAGTTGGGGTTTTCACATTCAGGCTTTCCCGTTAAACAATTGTGTTATGTGCGATTGTTTTTATTTATGCTTCACATGTGTTTGCAATTAATTTTCCGCAAAATATTAACAATGGAATTGTTTGGTCAATTTAGTGTGTCCTAAATTGCTACATTAATTTGTCAATCCGGGATTCGTAAGCTGACGAAGTGTGGCGCACTATATGTGCAAGATAACCTATCTTTTACTTTTTTTCGTTTTTGGGTTTTTATTTATCTTGGTTGGTTTCCTAATGTGAGATGGAAATTCTAAAAGACAAGTATGGTTATGAATGTTCAAGGCAATGATGTCCTTTATAATTATTTCCCAAACTTGAAACTTCAAAAGGATTTTGAAACATACAATGACAAAATTAATTCCTAAAAGAAAATGAAAATGTGCCACTATACTAGTTAAACAAACAGTGAACTATTGATCATGAAACCCATTACCCTTGCTGTTGTCTAAACACAAAAGAAACTGTACTCAAAGAAATCCAAAGATTGCAGGCAAAGTAAAGCTAAAATCAAATTAAACCAACTCATATTCTGACCCCTCACCATTAGTCTCGCTATGGCTTTCGGAGGTAATCATAAACAACTTGAGTAATCTGATATCTAATTTGTAGAAAAATAAACTAATACCAAATTACACACTCATACTTCAATCCCTCACCATTAGTCTCGCTATGGCTTTCGGAGGTAACTGATAATGACATGAGCAATTTAATATCTAATTTTCAGAAAAATAAACTAACATCAAACTACACATTCATACTGTAATCCCTCACCATTAGTCTCGCTATGGCTTTCGGAGGTAACTGATAATGACATGAGCAGTTTAATATCTAACTAACTAGTAAAGAAAATGTACAAAACTGAAATGAATAAAACAATGCTGGAATTAAAAATTAAGAAAAAGAAATCAGCAGAAGGACAAGATTGATTCCATGTCATTAGTCATTGTAAAACTATGTGCAAATGCCTGGGCTTCCTACTATAATTTGAAACAAAGATACTGATCAGTTAACAGTAGTATAAAGCATGAAAAATTATGAACAGAAATAAAACGTTAATACCATAAGAGATGTAATATATACATGTGAATGATTATGGCATAATGAACGTAAGGAAATAAAGCATGAAACTATACAGAAATACACAAAACCTCGGCGTGTGCAGGGGCCCTCTTCACAATCCTCGAGAAACAGCTATCAACCACGAATTATACTTATGAACAGAGTCTTCTCATATATTTAAAATGCAGTCATAACAAGGAAATAATGTCACGGCACAACGGGATTTCTTGACAGCCAAAATTACATTACACCAGCTAACTACTATGCGTATGAGAACTCATTATTTATAATAGAGGATGCCATAACTAATTTCCTACATTCTGCGTTGATAAAAGACACGTGAACAACCACGTCCAGAAATCTAGCATTATGGCTGCCGTGAAGATTAAATCTATGGAGAGTGGCCATTGGATTCGGCTTATGGAGCCGTTCACAGGTGTTGATATGTCCCCCGTGATTTAGAAACGGCCACGCAAGTCTTCACGTGGTGAAAAACAGAGTTCTGTCACCGTAGGACTCTTAGGTTGACCGCCGCTTGGCTTCATTTGACCACGGCCTTCTTTAGTGAATTCGACTGAGCCAATAGGACTCGGTCCATGTCCATGTCATTTCCAACTTGCCCATGTGGCTCGATTTGCCTGAAGACACCTGCAATATAGACTTTAACAAAATGGCTGCGGAAAGTTGCAGCAGCTGCGGAAAGTGACAAGATTCCGCAGCTCAATGAGAAAAAATCTAATTCAAACAACAGACACAAAACATAGTTAAAAACCACTTTAAATGCTCTTTTATGATTAATATGCAATGATGTTGATGACTTAGGAGGTCCAGGTAAATGGGAAAAGTCTAGAAAGGTGTATAGGAAAGATGCAGATTTGAGACTCAACATACCCCCACTGTGAAGGTGTTGCATGTCCCCATGCAACCAAAATTTTGATCATCCTTCTTCAATTCATATGCTCTGATACCTCTGCCAGTACATCCAGTCCTCTTTTCCTCTTTCTTGGTGCTGCTAACATCCTAGGCTTCTTCATCAAGCATCTGAATTTGAGATTAATCAGTGCTCTACTTATCTTCTGGCGTTTCTTCTTCAATTTCTTGTTCTTTTTGCGCCACAGTCCCAGATGTAGCATAGTGTTGTCATGAATGATCTTGTCCAATCTGTTTTGCTCCTTTAATGCTTCATTTTCATTTTTAATATGTCTATTTAAAACCTCCAACTCAAAAATTTCTTGTTTCAACGATTGGACTAGATCTTCTTGTGCTGTGTGAGGCTGAGTGGATGAAGTGCTGGGACCCGTGGCTGTTCTTTCTAAGGATTCTATGTAATCATACACCTCTTGCTACTTTGGATCTATCTCGGGTGTCGTTTTCCTTGGGCTGTCCCCAAAATGTTGTGGAGGAGAATTGACTTCAAAATCTGGCCGAAAAGGACTCATGTCAACATCTTGAGGACTAGTTTCAACGTTTGGTTGAGAATGAGGTGGACTATGGCCAGCTGGAGTTTGTTCAGGTGTTCCTTCTCCCAAATCAATAAAATGGGGTCCTTTTGTTTGTGTTTTCTTCCACTTTCCTTTAAGCCTGTTGCTTCTTCTTACACGCTGTGGACTACTGTCTCCTTCCTTCTGTTTTTCTTTTCCTTTCTTTTTGGCCATAACTGACTGTTCTTGAAGGTGAATTAGTCTCTCAGACAATACTTGATGGTCTTCTTCTGAGGAAGGGGTTTGATACACAGCCTCAATGCTTCTTTTCTCTTTTGATTTTGTTGGCTTTTTACCTTCAGTCTTTTCCTTCTTCCTTTTAGACAGTCTTTCCTCTCTACTAGTTCTTTCAACTGTGTTAGTAGGAGTGCTTTGAGTTTTATCATCTGTTTTCTTTCTTCTACTTCTTTTTAATGTACTGCCTTCAGGGGTTTCTTGGGGTTCTTCAAAGAAATTTCTAACTAAAAACTGCTCCCAGGTGTCCTTTTTCTCCTTTAATTGTTTTTCTATCAAGATTTTCACGAGACCATGGTGATACAAATGTGGTTCTACATCCCCTAGATGATTTTGGACGGTTACAAACATCTTTTTCAAACTGTTTAGTAAGAAGTATGGCAGATTGAGGGACTGGTTGTCTAGGAAGTTCATCAACAGTCGGGTATGATACATGTACATTGATCCAAAACGGCCCTCATAGGTGATAAACTTTTGAATAACCAACAGTAAACTGGCCCACTCCTCTTTTAAAGCATGAACAGGAATTCCCTTTTTGAAAATGGTGACATCCATACCTGGGTTACGTAGGATCACTCTCCAGGCTTCCTCGCCAATGCTCTTGTTCTTGAACTAGCGTTCACCTTCTTGAGGGAGTTCTGTAGCTGCTGCTATGGATGCCTCAGTCACTGTAAATTTGAGGTCCCCAATTTCTACCTCCAGACCGTTGAAAGACCTCGCAAAAGTTTTTGTTACCTCCTTATTGTAGCCTTTAAACTTTTGAATAAACCGAAGCCATTTTGCCTTTTTCAATATGTCTTTGACTTGCGGATATCCTTCCATAAATTTGGGTCCCTCTGGTTCTGTTCTCAACAACTGACCCATCCTTCCTTCTGTAATTTAGAACTCGTCTGCGTGAAGAGGGTTTAACGGAGGTAAGAAGGTTGAGTTAGCGGAAATGAACAGGGTTTATGAAGGAGACCAGTAACTGTAAGCAGATACTAGAGAATAGGTACACGGAATGAAGCGGAATAGAGAACAAAATGGGGTGAAGGCTTATGTGAGCACGATGGAAATGCAGCCGTGAGATCAATAGAACATTAGGGGGAGTAAAACGCATCCGCCAATATTTAAAATTGGGTGGCTACAGAGTAGATGCAAGCACGTTTATGCAACGGCTACGGATTTTATGCGGCTGAGAGAAGCCGTAGTCAAATCAACTACGTTCCATAATTATAGGTGGAGTATCAAAGTATAGCCGAACATGAGTGAAGACCGGAGGTTTGATTATGAGGCCGTTTAAAAATGAATGCAAGGATTGTGGGGAATCGTATAGAGATCGTGGGATGGTTACGGAGTTATCAACGCAATCATTGCATATAATGGAGCTATGGTTTATAACTATGTAAAAATGTGCTTGAATGCCATTTGAAATAAATTTCTACTCATACCTTGGAATTCTTGCCATTTTTCATTGGTCTTCAATCAGTTGCTCCTCATTGATGCTTTTGAATGCCTCATGTCTTCATAATATGTCTTCATACCTGCATTTGATTTCATGATTGTTGAACTAACATCTGATTGTAAATTTTTTGAAAAACAGAGTGGTGGCTGCAGAAACTGCTTCTGGCTGCGGAAACTGGTGTCAGCTGCGGAAACTGACACAACAATTATTTGGGTGAATGGAGATGGATAGATGATAACTGACTGAATGAAAATGGTTATGAAAGAAAATTTTATTGGTGAAATGAAATGAAATAGATGAAATGGAGTGAAATGAAATGAAGTGGAGTGTAATGAAGTGGAATGAAATGGAGTGGGTTGTCATAAAACTTGTGAAATAAGAGAGAGAGAGAATTTTTTTTTTTTGGAAAATATAGGGTGTCAGGTGTTCCTGATTTTCACCCTACATTTTCTGTATAAAACTACCAATCAGTGATTGGTTTTCAGGCTTATACAATTTTATTTATTTATTTTTTACTTGAAACTGACAAGAACAAAGGCTAGGCTGGTGGAGAAGAAGGATTCTTCTTCACTAGCCTTATTGCAGAATTATCTTGAAACATTTTGACAAATTCCTCTTTTGAGAGTGACTTATGATAGATCTTTAATCTGTGGCCATTCACAATAAGAGGAGTTTGAGATTCATCAATGGTCTTGATTCTTACCGCTCCATTGCTAAAGATCTTGTCAATCTCATATGGCCCAAGCCAATGAGTCTGAAATTTTCCTTTAAAATATTTAAACTTGGAGTCAAATAGCAATGCCCAATCTCCTTCTTGAAACTTCTTATCTTTGATGTATTTGTCATGCCATTTAGCTCTTTGATATTGAACTAGATCAGTTCTTAGAATTGCCTCTTGTTTGATCTCATCTAGCTCATTCAACTGCTCCATTCTATGCTTTTGGGCTTCTGATAGATCCATCCCCAACTGAACTGCTATCTTGAAGGTTTTGACTTGGAACTCAATGGGGAGTAGGACTTCTTTCCCATAAAAAAGTTCATAGGGAGAATGTCTTGTTGTATTTCTCCATGTAGTTCTGTAGGCCCACAAGGCTTCAGGAAGCCTTTCTGCCCAATCTCTTCTGTGTAGATGAACAGTTTTGGTGATGATGCTTTCAAGAACTTTGTTTGTAGACTCTACTTGACCATTTGCTTGTGGATGGTAAGGAGTAGATCTTCTGTGCTTTATTTTGTATTCTTCCATCAGCTTCTCCACTAGGTTGGATGTAAATTGGCTTCCCTGATCTGTCACAATTTCTCTTGGAACACCAAAGCGAGTAAAAATATCCTCATAAAGAAAATTAACAACTGAATTATCAGTAGCAGACACTAATGCTTTGGCTTCCACCCATTTAGTAACATAATCAGTACAAACCAATATATACTTCTTTTTCTTAGATGGTGGATTAATAGGTCCAATGAAATCTAAAGCCCATTTTTCAAAGGGTTCGATGAGTACCTGTGGTTGCAATGGCATTTCATTTTAAAGGGTAGGTTTCCCTACTCTTTGGCAGTTGTCACACCTTTTGACATATTGTTTTGCATCTTTGAAGAGGGAAGGCCAACAATATCCTAAAGAGAGGATTTTATAGGCTGTCCTTTTGTCAGCAAAGTGTCCGCCGCATGGTTCATCATGACATGCCTTGAGGATATTAGGCATTTCATCTTCCCTGACACATCTTCTGATCACAAGATCTGGCCCTGTTTTAAACAATTCGTTAGAAATCCATGAATATTTTGAACTCTCTTGAATAATCTTTCTTTTTTCACTTGGAAACAAATGTGAAGGCAGTTTCCCTGTAACCAAATAGTTAGCAATATCTGCATACCAAGGAGTCTTAATAGTTACTGCAAACAAGTATTCATCAGGAAACTTATCCTCTACGGGAGAATCTTCTTTAGTATTCTGAATCCTAGACAAGAAATCAGCTACTGTATTTTGTTTTCCTGGTCTATCCAACACAGTAATATTGAATTCTTGCAAAAGTAAGAGCCATCTTGTCACTCTACCATTAGTAACAGGTTTTTTCATTAAGTATCTAATTGCAGAATGGTCAGTATGAATAAAAGTTTCATAGCCTGTTATGTAATGTCTAAACTTATTAATTGCATGAACAACAGCTAAAAACTCTTTTTCAGTCACAGTATAGTTCAACTCGGTGGGAGTCAAATTTTTACTGGTATAATAAATGGCATAAGGAACTAAATATTTTTGACCCAACACAGCTCCTAGAGCTGTATCTGAAGCATCCGTAGAAATATGGAAAGGGAGTTTCCAATTTGGTCCTCTCAAGATAGGTGCTTCAGATATTCTTGTTTTCAAAGTTTCGAAGGCTGATTGACAATCAGGATCCCATTTAAATTCACAGTCTTTTGTAAGCAATTTGAAGAGTGGAGATGCTATTTTAGTGAAGTTTTCTATAAATCTTCTATAGTATCCGGTAAATCCTAGAAAACTTCTAACATCTCTTTGACAATTTGGAATAGGCAACTTGGAGATGACTTCAAACTTTTGATCTATCAACCTTAATCCCATCTCCCTGAAATATGATGCCCCAAAACAATACCTTCGAGTAAACATCATAAAGCATTTTTCATGGCTTAATGAAAGGTTTGTTTCTTTACATCTTATAAGGACTTTTTCCAAATTTTCTAATGCCTCTTCAAATGAATTACCATAAAGCTGTAAAATCATCCATATAAACCTCTACACAATCATGGATTAGATCGGAAAAAATTCCTAGTATCTTGCTCTTTGGAATGTTGCGGGTGCATTACATAACCCAAAAGAAAGCACTCGATAGGCAAAATTTCCCCATGGACGAGTAAATGTGGTCTTATCTTGATCTTCGGGTGCTACCCGAATTTGATTATAGCCACTAAAACCATCCAAGAATGAAAAGTACTTTTTGCCCGCTAATGTATCTAATACTCGATCAATAAAGGGAAAAGGAAAGTGATATTTCAAAGGTGCTTTGTTCAATTCCCCTGTAATCAATGCATACCCTCCATTTACCATTCTTTTTTTAGGTACTATAACCAAAGGAGAAACCCATCGGCTATCCGAAATTGGATAAATGAAGTTTACATTGAGTAGTTTTTGGAGCTCTTCTTTCACTATCTCCCTAAGATTTGGATTCATCCTTCTCCGAGGTTGTCACGATTGGTCTACTATTTTCCTCAATATAGATATGATGGATGCAAGTCTTAGGATCAATACCTTTCATATCGAGTATACTCCCATGCAAATGCGGTATAATGTTTTTTGCAAGATTTTGGTTAGTTCCTCCCTGTTGTGATTTTTTCCAAATTTTTTGTTGATATTTAATGTTTTTTCCGGAAAAATCTCAATGGTAGAACTACCGAACTCTTCCATAGAGTAAAGAGACATTTGTCTTGATGATAAATATTCTATGTCGATTCCAACCTGAAATTGTGTGGGGTCATATTCGAAGATGTCTCAAAATTTTCTAATGTGTTCGAATTTGACTATCCTCACTGATTTCGGAAAATGGTAAGAGACGAGGTTGTATAGTATCCTCATCATCGACCCATTCATTGTCTTCTACTTCGTGATTGCTTTTGCTGGAGGATACAAATTGAATTTCTTTGTCGAATTACCATTAGAAATGTACATATCCCCGGATCTACAACTAATGATAGCATCGATCGTGGCTAGCCAAGGTCGTCCTAAGATAAGTGGGTGCCCTCCTAGATTACTCTTGGGAGTCAAAATCATAAAAATCTCTCGGATATTCCCAAGAATCTAAGGAGATTGAAATATCTTCTAATACACCATCTGGTTTGATAAGCGATCGATCACGAAGTTGCGATAAAGTAGGCGTAAAAAGAAGATTAGGAAGTTTTAGGCCGTTCCATAGTCTCGTCTACTCATAATGTTGATAGCGACCCCTAAGTCAATCAATGTGTTTGGAATTTCTATCCCATTTATATGTGTCTTGACAATTGGACTACTCGGATCTACATACTTCGCATGGTAATTTTTTCCCATCATGATATTTGCAATTTTTTCCTACCAGGTGGATTCTTCTTGTATCTTTTAGTTTCCTTCCCTGGTCTTTTGAGACTCAACTCCTTTATTGTTTTTGCTAGAATAGGAATCTCTCGAATGGCTTGTAGCAAGGGAATCTTGATACAAACATTCTTTAATTCATCTAGAAAAATCATAGTTAGGCAACAAGATTTGTTTTTTCCACCCCTTTATCAATTTGTAATCTTTCACGGAAAGGAGGTGTGGATGAAGATGTAGGTTGCTCAACTATAGGAGTTGTGGGTGTTAACTTTTCTTTCTCTTTTTGAATGTTTGAGTTTTTGAAGAGATGCTTCCTTAGAACCCTTATTGACTTTAAGAGAGTCCTCCTTAGAGGGTATCCTGCTCTTGGACATCTATAGAAGGTTTTTTCTAAAACTCTACTGGGACTCGAGTTGTACATCATTGAGAGGAACAATCATATAGGGTAGGAAATTGTTGTCCTTCTATCATGTAAGTATTATGAGGATTTTTATTGTTAAGATTTGGAAATGGCTGAGGCTGGAAGTTGATTTGTCTTTTTTTGGAATGGAAGCATGAGTTGAGGATTTGGATTTTGTTGAGAAGGTTGTTGTTGTGGAAATGGCAATGAAAGTTGTGGATTTGGGTTTGGAAGTTGTGGAGCTTGTTGATTTTTGAAAAAGATGGAGGATATTGATAAAATTGAGCAAATCTCCCATAAGGATTTTTTATACCTTGTACCCATAAGCGATATGGATTTTGAGGTTGGGGCCAAGGTTGTTGCCAAGGATTCCAATTTGGTGGGGGTTGAAAATTCATAGGGTTGTTAAACCCTTGAGTTTGTTGCCCACCGCCAAGGTTTTCTTGCAACAAAACAGAGAGATTCTATCGAATTTGGATCTTCTTGAAAGACAGACTTTGAGTCCGGGAATTGAAGGAAAATCCTTGGTCTCATGATTCTCACGAAGAAAATCATACATGTTTCTACAACTTTTTCATCCAAGGGACATTCTCTTAAAGCATGTTTCTTCCTACATTTCGGACAAAAGATGGCTAGAGCATCGGTTTCTTCTTTCTGCTTGTTTTGAATTTTAAGGGTGTCTAGTTGTTCACTAAGGCTCTCTAAAATATCAATTTTGAAGTCATCAAGCATATTGCCAATCTCTGCCCTAATTACTGATCCAGTTGCAGATTTGTTTGCCCCGATAAGAGAAGGATCTCTAGGCCCTTTTCCCATTTTAGATTTTCCCCTTGAGAGATGGACACATAGTTCTGTTATGTCACGAAGTGGAAGTTGAGAAATGTCTCCTTTCCCCATCATGTTTAAAATATCTATCCATTCATCTCTGATGGCTTTTAATATAAGGGCTTTCAGATTTTCCTCATCTAAGTTGCTCATCTTTTCTCTTTTGAAGTTGTATTGAAATCTTTCAAGTAAATCTTCCAAATTTTCATCTTCTTTTTGCACCATTTTGAATACCTCATCCTTATGATTGGTGGGCATGCAATAGTCTAGGTATCTATCCAAAACTTTTTGTTTCATATCATTACAAGTCCTAATAGATTGGGTGACTAATCCCATGAACCATTTCAAAGCGGCTCCCTTCAATGTTGAAGGAAACAGTTTGAGTTTTTGAGAGTCTTTCATATAGTCATAGGTTCGGCACACGACTTCAAACTCAAACAGAAATGTTTCAGGATCCTCACTTTGCAATCCATAAAAGTTGGGGAGGACAGATGGTGAGATGTTTTTCATCGTTGTATGAGTTTCCTCATCAACTATAGGGAATCCAAACGAGTTGTCTCCTTCCCTATTTCTTCCATTATTACCTCCACCTCCACCATTGTTGTCTCCATTGTTTCCTCCTCCTCTACCTCTACCTCTACCTCCGAATCCATCTATTATTTCCTCTGTCATGATAGTTTCTTCAGAGTTCTTAAAGTCCTCTGGTTCTTCTATCAATGGAGGATGAGAGGGAGTTTCTTCCTTTTCTTCTTAGGGTGATTCTACTTCTTGTTGAAAATGCAGCAAGATGATGGAGCTTAGTGAAATGAAGTCGCCTTCACTAAGTGGGCCCGCAGGCAAATTCTGGCGCAAAATCTATTTTTAGATTATGTCTATTTTTAGACATATGGAGCATGGTCCGGGGATTGCAGTATGAGATTCTTGGAGCATTGGTAATGTTGGTAAAAATAGATGGGACTCTATTTTTTGGACCTATAGGTCGAAGTCTATTTTTAGACTGCCTCTCCTTAAAATAGGGAAGTCAAATATTATTTACTCTTAATAATATTTGGACTATAAACTTCAGTTTACTCTCTTGGAGCACTTCAGTTCGAGCCTTGGAAGTGGCTCATGCATCTGACAGAGGAATTACGCTATTCCCAAGGGTTTTGTGAGCACATGCATGGTTGACTTCAGTTAGGACTTCAGTGGCAGAAGTTTGGTGGAGTTAATGAGACAGCTAGTGGAGTTGTGTTCTGTTTATTTTAGTTGAACTCGTTGAGATTAGTTTAACTAGCTAATCAACTAGTTATGAGTGGAGTGAATTAAATATTATTTAATTCATTAATTAGTAACTCATTATTCAACTCAAGAACACATCAGTTCACTACAGTGCATGATCAGTTCAGTGGAGACCAGTGAAAGAGGTAGATGAAAGGGTGGAGTTAGCTATAAGTGGCGACATCAGTTGTGCATGAGATTTGCACCACACTTGGAGGAATTGCCCATGATGATTGCGCTGTCAAGCCAAGGAGATTCGAACCTTGGATCTCTATATAGACAGGCCATGATTGCACAATAGAGGAAAGGCAATTAGTGGTGAGTTTTGAACCAGTAACCTATTCAAAACCAAGCTAGTTTGTGTGTAACTTTATGAGAAAGTACTGAGTACTTGTGAGGAGTATTGTACTGAGTTTGTTACATGATTTCTCCATTATAATATACACAATAGCTGCGGGGTTTTCAGCCATAAGCTTTCCCCATACATACTGTGTTAATGTGTATGATGATTTGATGTGCTATCGCTTGTTTTATTTCCGCATGTGTGATGATCTGAGTGGAAGAGATTATGTGTTGCATATGAATTCGAATTGATATGTCATCAGGATAGTCTCGGTGGATAATTAATCATTATTCAGCAAATTTCTACATGGTATCGGAGCTATTGAAGCAGAGATTGATCATCACAGTGATTACAAACTTATTTTGGTAGACAGAGTCTGCATGCGGGCCAGGTAGCCTCTGGATCCATCCTTTCTTTGAAAGGTGATATATCCAGTAAACGCCCCTTGCAGTCAATCTCTGTGCTAGAAATAATTTGTTCTCACAGATCTAGATCGGTTGAGCTTTGAGGTGGAATTCGAATTTTGCAGCAGTTTTGTTTTCTTGGTGCCAGTGTTGAAAATGTCTTTCAACGGTTTGCGACTCGAATATGCTCTTGAAGGCAGTTCGAATTATGTTGCATGGAAGGATCGCATGGAAGCATTATTAGAAGATAATGGTCTGAAGGAGTTCGTAGATACGGATGTCCAAAAGCCCACTGATCCTGCTGAAGTCGATGCATGGCAAAAGAAGATGGAGAAATGTCGAAGGATCCTGTTGGAGGGCGTCAAGGATCATATTGTATCCAGCCTGCATGGAAAGGCTTCTCCATATTTAATGTGGAAAGCTTTGACGGATCTATTCCAGAGTAAGAGCGACCAAAGGAAGCTGGCGCTCAAAGATAAGCTCGGGAACATCAAGATGGAGAAGGGCGACAGTATCGCCAAATACCTCACGAAGTTCACTCAGTGCAGAGATGAGCTGGGAAGTGTGGGGGTGACTGTCGAAGACGAGGACATGGTTGACCTGGCTCTCCTTGGTCTTCCGAAGGCTTGGCACTCATATCAAGATAGTTTCAATGGTCGGGAGAAGCTGCCGGAATGGGAGCGCCTTTGGGCGGATCTCATGCAGGAGGAGATAAGGAGGACTACTCGTGATGGATCTTCATAAAAGGGAGCTGATGAAGAAAACTGCGCTTTGGTTGTCAAAGCTAAGAAAGGGAAGGGTAATAAAACATCTCATTCTGGTGCAAAGGGCAAGAAGCAGGATATGGCGAAAGTGAAGTGTTTTCACGGCCATGATCACGGACATTATGCTACCAATTGTCCAAAGAAGAAGAAGAACAAGCAAGCGGGAAGATCTGCAGATGGAGAAGCTTTGGCTTCACATTTCGAGCTTGACTTTTCACTGATCGCATGCTTGGTTTCAAGTGTGATGGGATCGGTATGGTTCTTGGATAGCGGTGCGTCATTTCATATGATGGGAGATCGGGAGTTGTTCTCAGATCTGGAGGACAAAGATTTGGGTGTGCACATCGAGATGGGCGATGATGGTAGATACAGTGCGACTGGTATCGGTACCATATCCTTTCAGAGGGAGTCTGGTAAGCCCTTTGTATTGAAGGATTTCATGCATGTACCTGGATTGAAGAAGAACTTGATCTCTGTGGCGATGTTGGAGGATAAGGGGTATGATGTGGTCTTCAGCGAAGGAAAAGCCTTCCTGCGCAGTAAGACTACTGGAGAGACCCGGAAGATAGGGGTTCGAACCGAGAACCTTTATCAGTTGCAAGTAGATGGCTGCTTGTGGTATGGCATACGGCGGGAGAAGTGGTGAGCCGGGATGATGAGGGAAAACTATGGCACAGGAGATTGGGCCATCTTCACCATGGAGCTTTGAAGATTCTGCAGCAGATTTCTACTGGACTTCCTAAGGGCACCCTTGCGCAGTCAGATCAGTGCAAGGGGTGTACTGTAGGGAAGTATGTGAAAGCCACCTTTCACGAGAAGGATAGTCGCGCCACGACGATCCTTGAGAGAGTTCACACAGACGTGTGTGGTCCTTTCTCAGTTGCTTCGACGACAAAGCACAAGTATTATGTGATCTTTGTTGATGATTTCTCTCGAAAGTGCTGGATCTTCTTCATGCAGAAGAAGAGCGATACATTCGCGAAGTTATGTGAGTTTAAAGCACTGGTCGAGAAGGAGTCGGGGAAGAAGGTGATTGCTCTAAGGAGTGATAACGGTGGTGAATTCATCTCGGTTGAATTCAAGGAGTTCTGCAGCGCAGAAGGGATTCAGAGAGAGCTCATCGCACCCCATAACCCACAGCAGAATGGGGTGGCTGAGCAGAAGAATAGAACGATCGTGGGTGCTGCACGGGCGATGTTGCATGATCAGGGCCTACCCCTTCACTTGTGGGCTGAGGCATGCAATACAGCAGTGTATGTGCAGAACCGTTGTCCTCACAAGGTTCTTGGCATGAGTACACGAGAGGAGGCTTATTCTGGCAAGAGGCCTGATATTTCCCATTTGCGGATTTTTGGTTCTCCTGTCTACATGCATGTGACGAAGGATGCGAGAAGGAAGCTGGATCCAACTGCTGAGGTTGGAATATTTGTGGGGTACACTGATACACCTCAAAATTACTGGGTGTATTTGTCAGACAGTCGAAAGACTGTTGTGCGACGGGATATAAAATTTCAGGAGGAGAAAGCCATGTAGTGTTCGCTTGAGAGGGAGCTACACTTGCGTGCATATGAGGAGCTGTTAGTTCCTAAGGAGGAGCTTCTGGATGTGGATCAGCCACAAGAGGAGGTTCAGGAGGTGGAAGAAACCACCCATGCAGCGCCAACCATCAGAGGGCGCATGCGCACTACAGAAGCTGAGCGACTAGCTCGGGATGCAGAGAAGGTTGTAGAACCAACTACAGCACAGCACAGACAGAGACAGTCACCGGATCGGTACAATGGATACATGGCTCTTGTGAGTCAATGTGTTGTGACGGAGCCATCCTCTTTTGAGGAAGCTGTGGACCCGCATGGGTTGATGCCATGATCGAAGAATATGATTCGATTGTCAGGAACAGTGCATGGGAGATTGTCCCAAGACCGGTGGGGAAATCAGTGGTGGATTCGCGATGGATCTACAAAGTGAAGCAGGCAGCTGACGGGAGTGTGGAGAAGTACAAGGTGAAATTTGTCTCCCGTGGCTTTTCACAGATCGAGGGGATCGATTATGAGGAGAATTTTGCACCTGTCGCAAGGTACTCTTCCATACGGACGATCCTTGCTCTCTCAGCGCAGATGGGGTGGCACATTCATCGGATGGATGTGAAGACTGCGTTCCTCAATGGAGTTATTGAGGAGGAGGTGTACATAGAGCAGCCTGAAGGTTTTGAGATCTTCAGCAGTGAGTCGCATGTGTGCCGACTCAAGAGAGCACTGTACGGGCTGAAGCAAGCACCTCGTGCTTGGTACACTCGGATAGACAACTACTTCACCGGGCTTGGATTCTCCAAGAGTGAGGCGGATCAAAACCTGTACCAGATTGTGGTGGAGGGGAAGCTGTTGATCATCGTACTGTATGTAGATGATCTGATTTTGACTGGCGATGAGCAGTTGATACTTTCATGCAAGGAGGATCTTGCACGAGAGTTTGAGATGAAGGACTTGGGCATACTTCATTATTTCCTGGGATTGGAGATTTGGCAGCGCAGCGGAGGACTGTTTGTTTCTCAGGGCAAGTATGCTCGGGAGATTCTGGAGAGGTTCAACATGCAAGGCTGCAAGCCTGTTGACACTCCTCTTCCTGGTGGTTGGAGGAAGGAGGATGCTACTTGAGCGGAGGTAGTGGATGCCACTGTCTATCGACAGTTGGTGGGGTCGCTTATGTATCTGGTCAATACACGACCCGATATATGCTATGCAGTTAACCGGCTTTCGCAAGCTATGGTTAAGCCTACCAAGCTCTTTTGGAAGGCAGGCAAGCATGTATTGCGCTATATTAGAGGCACATCGGGATATGGTCTATGGTACAGACAGGAGGATGGAGCGAAGCTTTCTGGCTTCACTGATGCAGATTGGGCAGGGAGCCCAACGGACCGGAAGAGCACATCTGGAGGAGTTTTAGCATTGGGTCGAGAGCAGTTTCCTGGTACAACAGGAAGCAGAGATCCGTGGCACTCAGTTCAGCAGAGGCCGAGTACATGGCAGCAAGCTTGGCTGCATGCGAGGCTATTTGGATGAGGAAGATCCTCGTTGGATTGTTCGAGTTGCATTTGGAGCCTACAGTGATTTATTGTGATAACCAGAGTTGCATTAAACTCTCAGCTAATCCAGTATTTCATGATAGATCCAAACACATCGACATCAGGTACCATCATATTAGAGATTGTGTTCAACGGAGAATCATGATGCTTTCATATATTCCCACGGAGGATCAGGATGCTGACATCTTGACGAAGGCGCTCACCAGGAGCAAGTTCGAATTCCACAGAGGCAGGATAGGGGTTGCAGATAATCCATATCTTGCTGAGAGGGAGTGTTGAGAATGCAGCAAGATGATGGAGCTTAGTGAAATGAAGTGGCCTTCACTAAGTGGGCCCGCAGGCAAATTCTGGCGCAAAATCTATTTTTAGACATATGGAGCATGGTTTGGGGATTCCAGTTTGAGATTCTTGAAGTATGTGTCATGTTGGTAAAAATAGATGAGACTCTATTTTTTAGGTCAAAGAGGTCGAAGTCTATTTTTAGACTGCCTCTCCTTAAAACAAGGAAGTCAAATATTATTTACCCTTAATAATATTTAGACTATAAACAGCAGTTTACTCTCTTGGAGCACTTCAGTTCGAGCTACAGAAGTGGCTCATGCATCTGACAGAGGAATCACGTGGTTCCCAAGGGTTTGATGGCATCATGCATGGTTGACTTCAGTTAGGACTTCAGTGGCAGAAGTTTGGTGGAGTTAATGGGACAGCTAGTGGAGTTGTGTTCGGTTTATTTTAGTTGAACTGGTTGAGATTAGTTTAACTAGCTAATCAATTAGTTATGAGTGGAGTGAATTAAATATTATTTAATTCATTAATTAGTAACTCATTATTCAACTCAAGAACACATCAGTTCACTACAGTGCATGATCAGTTCAGTGGAGAACAGTGAAAGAGGTAGATGAAAGGGTGGAGTTAGCTATCAGTGGCGACATCAGTTGTGCATGAGATTTGCACCACACTTGGAGGAATTGCCCATGATTATTGCGCTATCAAGCCAAGGAGATTCGAACCTTGGATCTCTATATAGACAGGCCTGGATTGCGCAATAGAGGAAAGGCAATTAGTGGTGAGTTTTGAACTAGTAACCTGTTCAAAACCAAGCTAGTTTGTGTGTAACTTTATGAGAAAGTACTGAGTACTTGTGAGGAGTATTGTACTGATTTTGTTACATGATTTATCCATTATAATATACACAATAGCTGCGGGGTTTTCAGCTATAAGCTTTCCCCATACATACTGTGTTAATGTGTATGATGATTTGATGTGTTATCGCTTGATTTTATTTCCGCATGTTTGATGATATGAGTGGAAGAGATTATGTGTTGCATATAAATTCGAATTGTATGTGATCAGGATAGTCTCGGTGGATAATTAATCATTATTCAGAAAATTTCTACACTTCTTTGATTACAATATACTCTCCTGTAGAAGTAAAGAAAGGGTCTTTTTCTAAATGAGATTTGGTAGGTGGTATAGGAGAATCCTCTAATTCAGCTGCTCCTTGAATTCCAAGAATCTTAAGGCTAGGGGTAGATGGTGGTGAATCTTGTCTATGTCTTGAAGAAGATGGAGTTGTGAAAATCGAACTCTTGGCTCTAGCTATAAACCTTCCCCTAGAATCTCTTGCTCTATGCATGTCATTTTTTTATTTTTTTAAGTTGGGCTAATAATTCTCTTTCTGATCTTCCAGGTCACACTAGGTGCAAGAAGAGAGCATACTTAAGAAATTATTGAACCAATAACTCTCTTTTCTGATCCTCCAGATCACACTAGGTGCAAGAAGAGAGCATACTTCAAGAAGTTATCAAGTTTTCCCTTCTTTTTATTGTTTTTTTTTAAAAAGAAATTGGCTACCTAATTACACTTCCCCGGCAACGACGCCAAAATTTTTGGTCAATTTAGTGTGTCCTAAATTGCTACATTAATTTGTCAATCCGGGATTCGTAAGCTGACGAAGTGTGGCGCACTATATGTGCAAGATAACCTATCTCTTACTTTTTGTCGTTTTTGGGTTTTTATTTATCTTGGTCGGTTTCCTAATGTGAGATGGAAATTCTAAAAGACAAGTATGGTTATGAATGTTCAAGGCAATGATGTCCTTTATAATGATTTCCCAAACTTGAAACTTCAAAAGGATTTTGAAACATACAATGACAAAATTAATTCCTAAAAGAAAATGAAAATGTGCCACTATACTAGTTAAACAAACAGTGAACTATTGATCATGAAACCCATTACCCTTGCTGCTGTCTAAACACAAAAGAAATTGTACTCAAATAAATCCAAAGATTGCAAGCAAAGTAAAGCTAAAATCAAATTACATCAACTCATATTCTGACCCCTCACCATTAGTCTCGCTATGGATTTCGGAGGTAATCATAAACAACTTGAGTAATCTGAGATCTAATTTGCAGAAAAATAAACTAATACCAAATTACACATTCATACTTCAATCCCTCACCATTAGTCTCGCTATGGCTTTCGGAGGTAACTGATAATGACATGAGCAATTTAATATCTAACTTGCAGAAAAATAAACTAACATCAAACTACACATTCATACTGCAATCCCTCACCATTAGTCTCGCTATGGCTTTCAGAGGTAACTGATAATGACATGAGCAGTTTAATATCTAACTAACTAGTAAAGAAAATGTACAAAACTGAAATGAATAAAACAATGCTGGAGTTAAAAATTAAGAAAAAGAAATCAGCAGAAGGACAAGATTGATTCCATGTCATTAGTCATTGTAAAACTATGTGCAAATTCCCGGGCTGCCTACTATAATCTGAAACAAAGATACTGATCAGTTAACAGCAGTATAAAGCATGAAAAATTATGAACAGAAATAAAACGTTAATACCATAAGATATGTAATATATACACATGAATTATTATGGCATAATGAACGTAAGGAAATAAAGCATGAAACTATACAGCAATACACAAAACCTCGCGTGTGCAGGGGCCCGCTGCACAATCCTCGGGCAACAGCTATCAACCACGAATTATACTTATGAACAGAGTCTTCTAATATATTTAAAATGCAGTCATAACAAGGAAATAATGTCACGGCACAACGGGCTTTATTGACAGCCAAAATTACATTACACCAGCTAACTACTATGCGTATGAGAACGCATTATTTATAATAGAGGATGACATAACTAATTTCCTACATTCTGCACTGATAAAAGAAACGTGAACAACCACGTCCAAAAATCTAGCATTATGGCTGCCGTGAAGATTAAATATATGGAGAGTGGCCGTTGGATTTGGCTTATGGATCCGTTCACAGGTGTTGATATGTCCCCCGTGATTTAGAAACGGCCACGCAAGTCTTCACGTGGTGAAAAACAGAGTTTGTCACCGTAGGATTCTTAGGTTGACCACCGCTTGGCTTCATTTGACCACGACCTTCTTTGGTGAATTCGACTGAGCCAGTAGGACTCGGTCCATGTCCATATCATTTCCAACTTGCCCATGTGGCTTGATTTTCCTGAAGACACCTACAATATAGACTTTAACAAAATGGTTGCGGAAAGTTGACGCAGCTGCGGAAAGTGACAAGATTCCATAGCTAAATGAGCAAAAATCTAATTCAAACAGCAGACACAAAACATAGTTAAAAACCACTTTAAATGCTCTTTTATGATTAATATGCAATGATGTTGATGACTTAGGAGGTCCAGGTAAATGGAAAAGGTCTAGAAAGGTGTATAGGAAAGATGGAAGTTTGGGACTCAACAGGAATGATTCTGTATTTTGCAAGAAGTTCATTATTATGATATCAGGGGAATCTGGATGTATGCATGCTTAGTGTATACTAATTTCGAAAACCACACCTCACTTAGCAAATGAATCAAATTGGAGGGAAATTTACCTTTTAAAGAAAAAAACCTAAATTTTCCTTCACCAATTGCGACCAAAACGTAGCTCAGTTTGACAAACCGTCAACACCTCTAGAAATATCTCACCGAGCACTATAATGGGTCTTCTTTTGTTTTTGGTAATTTTACACTTCACCAAGAAGCCATTTTTCCAAGAAGGGTCACTTTGCCGCCTCTTAAAATCAAATTTCTTCACATGTGCTACTTGTACTTGGGGCAACATTTTGCCTTCATACTTGTCAAATCATGTGTTGATTTTCGTCATGAGTAACCATATTTTGCTCATGTTTTCAGGGTCCTCACTTGGCATATTCTATATGGAAGCATCATCGAGTCACCCTTGTTCAAAGCATCCGAGTTGAGTCATAATCGCATTCATGGAGTATGTCTCGAGTCCCTTTGCCTCCTGTTACAATATTCCATCCATTTTTTCCTTGCATTCCTCTCGTGTCACCCATTTTGGCCTCCAGTCATACTGTCCCCCCATCCCCTCTGGATTCGAGTCAGTTGCTGCCAGGTCATTCATGCATTTTATGCTCTCACAAGGGAAGTCGTCCATCCACTACTCAGTACTCCATATTATATAATTATCCCCGGTGTAGTTCACCAGTCACTTTACTATGATCCCTCATGCCTTAGTTGAGGATTCATCATTGCTTCACCTATGGTGGACCTCCTTTTATCAACATCATCACGTTTATTCCAGGATACAGGTATAGAGGTCAGTGTACCTTGGTTCTAGCTTCCATTCTTATTCAGTGCCTCAGATCAAGAAAATGGAATCATCATTGCCCTTTGCCTTGGTTGTTTCTCACTTGCTTAGCCTCAACCCATTATTTCATGATTGAGATTCATATACTTGATGGTCCAGTGATCCAGCAGAATTGTACCAGTGATTCCTGGGTGTGTGTGCGATGTTTCAGACCTCATGAGGGGGTGGACCTTCAGGTAGCCCCCCACATGCCCGAATGACCTCAGATTATACTATAGCCTCAAATGCAGCTCCACATATTTTATGGGTTTGGTTTCAGTCACTTGCAATGCCCATAACATGCATGTATCATTCATATGATCCATTCATATTTTTAGAGCCATTTCCTATTTACCTAGGCTTCTTTGGTTGTTATTATGTCTCGTGTACTCAAATATTATTGTATTTAGTACTGGCTCATTTTCTCAAGGCGCAGTATGTATGTGGGATCCATTATATTTTTGTATGGCCCATTTTATGCTAGCATTTCATGTGCCATTTATCATGTACTTTATTTATCAGTCTCATATTGCTAAGTCCATTATCATTATTTTTACTTTGTCATCTCAGCGGGCATATGTATGCCTCCCCCGCCCCATTGAGAACATGTAACCCAACATTAAAGGAAACTTATATCATTTTTCGGTCTCACCCCCTCCATCATTGTCCTCTCTCACTTTGCTCCATCTATGTATCTCTCTCTCTCTGACTCCCCTTCTGTGTCTAGTGATTATGTTCTTACAATGTACTTCGGTGATATGATTAGCTCCTAACGCTCACATGTTGGGGGGAAATTTGTTATCACCAAAATTTGATCATTTAACCATTTATAATTAGATGGATCGAAGTACACCACGTAAGACCAATTTTACCATAGTAAAATTTCTTTCACTATAATAAATAATTTAATAAACTATATTTTATTAAGTTATTTCCGGTTTAAACAAGAAACCCCATAGTGAATAATTAAATAAATCCTTATTTATTTGATTTTCCTCTAGGAATAATGAATTAAACCATTGTTTAAGTAATATTCCTGGTCATATTTAACCCAATTATGAGAAATAATTAGATAAATCATTATTTATCTTATTTTTCTCTAGGAATAATTAATTAAATCATTATTTAGTTATTATTGCTTGTTAAATTTGACTAAATCACCTAGGAATAATTAAACAAATCATTATTTGTTTATTATTCTTTAACTACATTCTTGAAATGAGAAATAAATCATTTATTTGTTTATTATTTCTAAATAAAGGTATTTAACCAATTTAAATACCTTTTCCCTCCAACAAAATATAATAAAATATTCCAAGTGGTTAGATCTAGATCTTGGTTAATAATATTTTATTATTCGCCATTATCGAGGATAAATCAATATTTTGTTATAAATAACAGAGGTTTTCTATTCATTCTTCACTTTGATCACTTTCATTGTCTCACTTTGATCATTCTCATTGTCGCTACTATTTTCTTTTGCTCCTTGAGCTCCCATAGAGTTCAATACATTTTTCGTTTTCTGCACCATTGAGAGAGGGTAATTTCTGGAACTGAAGAGTGGAGGACAGCCAAGAACCCACCCCATTGAGGGGGACTGGTAATACTTCTTTTTTTCTTTCACCAGGTGTAATAATATATGAAAAAATTCTTTAAACATTGTCTTGTCTATTGGATGCATGGAGCAATTATTATTCCTTTTCACTATTTAATTGCTTTTACTGCATAGATTTGGGTTTCTGCAGCATTTGTTCTAACTATTGATTGTAGATCTAAATATTTAAGCAACCATTTCTGTTGTTAGGGTTGTTTGTCACACACAACTAAAGTAGGCTCCTTTCGTACACTTGCGTTAAGAATTTACACTGACATTAATCAACTTTTCCAAGTTAGATGTGATGCTAGCAGAACAACCATTGGAGTAATATTAAGTCAAGAAGGTAAACATTGGAGAAATTTTGAGGTATGAAATTGGCCTCTTGAGGAATATTAAAAACTAATAGTGGAAATAATAAAATAATATTAGATTACGTCATCAAATTTTAGAGAGAAAAAAGAAAAAAAACTACCTTTTCAATCTATATTTTCAACTTATCTCCCTACGATTTTACTCAAATTTTGAGTGGGAGCACTCGTTGGATGAAAAATTTAATTCCTCATCTAAGGAGTACCAATGTTGCATACTTTCAATGGACCCTTATACATGAAAAATAAGAAATAAATGAAAAAAACGTGATTGTAATTACAATTTTTCATGTATTTCTGATTCTTCGTGTACTAGGGTCCATAGAAAGTATGCAATATGAGTAATTCTTGGATGAGGAATTAATTTATGCATCCAACGGGTCATCACACTTGAAATTTGTGTAAAACTGTAGGGAGAGAAGTTGAAAATACAAGTCGAAAAAATAGTTTTTATTTTTATTTTTTATTTTATCTTTTTACCTTTTTACTCCAAAAACGATGAATCATCCCCCATGGTTGACAACATCATATTGAATCATATTGGTTCTTATAAACTTGGTTTTGGTTGTAATTTTTTGTTTGGAGGCCCATTTTAGACCTCAAAATTTCTCTAATGCCTGTTGCATATTAAAGTGAGAAGTTGAATGACTCAAAACATAAATACACTTATGACAAGGAATTCTGTGGTGATTCAAGATTTGAGGCATTGGAGATACTATTTGATGCCTAGGGAGTTTATTATATTCTTTGATAATTCTGAATTATAGTATATAATGCAACAAAAAAAGTTGAACCATAAGCATGCCAAGTGGGTGGAATTCCTACAAAGTTTCACCTTTGTTCTGAAACATGTGTGTAGAAATTTGATATAATTGCAACTACTCAAGAAATTTAATCTAAAATCAAGAAACAAAATTCTACTCTACTGATGCGTGGAATGAAATTCACAATTTAGAACAACATGCACAAAAATGCAGTAAGAAAAACCAAAAATACATAGTGATTTCTAGGAGAACCCAACTAGGGAAAACCCTTAAAGCCTATTTGCACTAATTAGTTGAATAGATAAAATATTACAATATCTAGCTCCAGATCTTAGCTCCATTTGCCAAAGAATAATTGTTCTCACTACTGAATGAGGATATATGGCCAACACTTAACAAATTTATTCCTCCATCAACCTCCTATTTCTTTGTGCAAATATTGAGAAAGTTGGCCTCTATTCTTTAGTAATTTCCTCCAAATTGATTACGCAATTCCCAAGGATTGATCACTGATTGCATGGAACACCTATACACTCAACATTAGTTTACATCTGATGTTACATGCTTTGGAATCTCCACCAAAACTAAGAAATTAAAATTCCTTGCATGCCTGAGCTATTTTTGGTTGATTGATTAGTTTACTCGATAATTTCAGAGTTAGATTGCTGTCTCACTGCACAACTAATCACCAACTAGTTCTATTGGCTGCTAGAACTATTTTAATTGAGTATAACTAGAAATAATTGAAATGGATAGCTATAAATTAGCAATCAAACATGAAAAATGAACTCCAAGCCCACTAAATTTAATTTATCGAGGTAACTGAGTGACTAGAGCCATGTCACACTAGTTAACTACTTCCAAGTTATCTGTTGATGTGGAAATTTCAATTTTTCTTAATTTGACCAAGGCTAAGTCAAATTGTTCCTTTCTTGATACACTTCTCAACACTCCCTTTTAGCAAGAAAGGTATTTTCAACCAATGCTATTCTGCACCTATGGAATGTATTGTAGCACTACCTCTCATTGCTGCTTTTGCATTACAATAACTGCAACTGAGAAGCATACAAAAAAAACATTGAATAAATTGCATCTACAATTGTCTATTGGGAAAATGTGCTGCTTATAAATCTACTATTGAGCCTCTTGCTCTGCACTCCTAAGTATTTTACTGAAACTATTCCTCCTGCTACTGAATACCGTGGGCCCCTATAGAAAAGTAATGATCCATGAGGAGAACACCTCAATGGACCTTTCCCAAATTTCCACAACTATGAGACTAAGGACATACATCACTCCACCTCACTCCTAGAGGTATAGCTGTAGAAAAACCACATAGATTCAAATGATCTTGTCATATGCTAAAAAGAATACTTGAATCTATTCTACAAATTGTGGAAACCAATTACGATCATAAAATCACATGAAAAAAGAAGAGAAAGAATTTCAATCTCACAACACAAATATGTATAGGGGGAAAACCTCATCTAAAAAACCCACTATCTTTATTTTGCATTAAGTTAAGAATATGAAACAATACAATTGTTCTCTCAGGCTTGAAAGTTATCTGCACTATCTTTGATTGTCTCACTACCAAATTGTGCACAACTTCTCTTGCAACACCTTTCTCTCACAAGCTCCATGCACAAACTTGTGCTTCCAATTGCTTGGTCTCACCAAATCGTGCTCACCAAAACAATGATTAAACCCGTGCCTGAGTTCCTCATTTTAAAGTCAATTTTCTCTAATTAATGAATGCTTTATTTTAGGCCTTCTTCTGACTGCATGAACCACTTGTACAATTTGGATGATTATACAACCGATAGTACACTTCCCTTTAACTCCAATATCAACTGGGCCTTCCTTATAAATGGCACACAACAACTATTTAGAGTGAATTATCAGTTATCTGATTGATCACTGCATGTGAATTAAATCATATTTGATTCACTAGACCTGTCACTAGCTCATCCATCAGTTAGAACTAGTTAAACTGATTTTAACTCAAATAATTAAGTTAAACAATTAGAACTCAAAATAAATTGCAACTCGAGCCTCTAAAACTTAGAGTGAACTCTACATGTCTCCAATTTTACCCCCAACTAGAATTGACTGAGCTAACTAAGTCTTCCTGACTTAGTTAACTCATAAAATTTGTCATGTGATGTGGAATTACAATTTCATTCTAATTTAATTAAGGGAAGATTAAATTAGAATCCCTTTTGATGCCATTTTCATATTTTCTTTACAAACTTGCTGCCCAAAAAATTCCTACTCTGATACCATGTATAAATTATCCAAAGGGATTTAAATGATCTTGTAATGTACTAAAAAAAAATACTGAATCCTTCTACATATTGCAAAAACCAATTTCGATCGCACAATCACATGAACAAGAAAGAGAAAGAATTTCAATATCATAACATATAGATGTATCTGGGGAAAGCCTCAACTAAAAACCCTACTATCTGTATATTGCATTAAGTCAAGAATATGAAATAATACAATGCTTCTCTCAGGCTTGAGAGCTCTCTGCACTATCTTTGACTATCTCAATACCAACCTGTGCATAAGCTTCTCTTGGAAACCTTTCTCTCACAATATCCACACACAAAATTGTGCTTCCTATTTCTTGGTTTCACCAACTCTTGCTCACCAAAGCAATGATTAAACTTGTGCCTTCATTCTTCATTTTAAAGGCAATTTTATCTAATTAAGGAATGCTTTATTTTAGGCCTTCTTCTGACTACATGCACCACCTATAAAATTTGGATGATTATACATCTGATAGTACACTTCCTTTTAAATCGAATCTCAATTGGGCCTTCCTTAGAAATGAAATGAAACAACTATTTAGAGTGAATTATTAGTTATCTGATTGATCACTGCATGTGAATTAAATCATATTTAATTCATTGGACCTCTCACCAGCTCATCCATAAGTTAGAACTAGTTAAACTGATTTTAACTCAAATAATTAAGTTAAACAATTACAACTCAAAATAAACTGCAACTGGAGTGAACTATACATGTCTCCTTGTCTGAATCTGAGGAGGAAGACTCATGAGAACACTTCTGCGAAATCTGAGGGGCAGCAGGATTCACTCGGCGTGCTGGGGGCACGTCCTTCGGGGGGTCCAGATTTTCCCCTTCCACCTCTATATCCTCCTCATCTGAGCTAGAGGAATCTATGTCATCCATTGGAGGTTTGTCACATGGTTTCCAGTTTTTGGATTTGGATTTGCGCGGGATATTCTTCTTTTTGTCGAGGAACTTCGCGCAAGTATTCTGTAGATGCCCCGTCTGATGGCAATGGTGACATCTGAAAGCAGTGTTCTCGTAGTCCAAGGTTTGCGTCCAATGAAAGTCCCCAACTTTGAGGTTGATCTGATCAGGCAGCCCTTTACTGATGTCTATTTCTGCACATATTCTGCCAAAAGTATATATTCCTTTCTCCCCTCGAGAGGTGTCCGTAGCCAAATGGCGGCCTAATGTATTTCCAATCCCTTGAAAGACAGCGAAATGCCAAAGATGAGCAGGGAGATTTGGAAGACGAACCCAAATGGGAAGTTTGGTTATGACAGCCGAGGAGGGGTCAAAATCAGGGAACCAGGGGGTGAGGAAGAGACCTGCTGATCCCCAGAACCAAGGGCCTTCCGTTAAGGCTTTCTTGTAATCCTCACTGAAGGCAAAGACTACAATGAAGAAGCCTTTAGAGCATAGAAAGACCTTGCTATTGTTGGTCCAGTTGGAGTGGATCCATTGGTATAGATCGGCAGTACGAGGCCACAATCCATTAAACCGGCAAATGAGGGCTGACTCTGCAAACGTCTGATATTGATCATCCAGAGATGGATGAGTGATTTCAATGGATGGAGTTTCCTTCATTTTGTCCACCAAGAAGGGCTTGGGAGCCTCAACTGGTTGGGCAGTCTTCTTGGAGGGTTGGCCATGAACCACATCTTTATAGGAGAAAGGATGACCCGAAGAGGTCTGCCCAGATGCTCCTCCTCGTAGACGTAAGGTAAGCATCACTAAAGCATCTCTTTCAATACTGTAATAAGACAAGGGCAGAGGGTTTTCGAGCTGTTTACCTTCATAATTCAGTCTCTGAAGAGCTGGTGGGATGCCCAACCTGAGCTCAAGCTCTCGCATGAGGTCATGCACCAGATCTGAAGCATGCACCCAGAGCAATAGTGTCTTGCCTGAGAGAAGAACGATCTGGATTTGAAAGCCAGAGGGTGAGAGGTCAGAAGTCCTCAGCACCCTGCCTCTGTTTCGAGCCTGATCAGTGCCTAATCCTTGCATCGCTGCGTCCGAGAGGCATTTTTCTTTGATTATTGCTGGAAGATGAGCTAGGCCCTCCTGGATCTGAGAAATTTCAACCTGCGGCGGCACCTTGATAGAGTTGTTCAACCCGCTCGTGAAGCTGAGCCCTGACAGGGTCGGAGCAGTGGGTGAGACTGCAAATATTGTCCCTTCTTGGATACAGAAGGTGGCGGCGTCATGCACTATCAGTTTGGCCGCCTGAGCTTTGGAGTCAAAATCTGGAGTGACCCGGTGACCCTCGAGTGGAAAGGTGCCGGTAGCTACTTGGCGAGTAGAAGCCGAGAGTCTGTGATGTTGGAAGAGGATGGGAGAGTCGCATTGATCTGCGGCTGTGAGAAACTTCAGATTTCCTTGAAAAGCTGCGGTGGATGAGGCGGAGCCGAGCGCGCCTGGAGCTTCTGCAGGGTCGGTGTCGGCGGCCCAACAGTCAGAAACCCTAGCGCTCTTTCGATCCATTGCTCTCCTCAAATGAATCTTGATAGAATTATCAAGTATGAGTCAAAATCATTTTAAGTGAAGGATCCTAAAATTTTACCATGGATTACCAACTTCTTTGATGTTTGACAAATAATCTTATTTCACAGGCGCTGCTATGATAAAATTTTCCATTAAAGGAGGTTTTAAACTCAAATATTCTACTAACTATTATCCTCAAGGAAATGGTTTAGCAAAATCAACTAATAAAAACATTATTAGGATCATTAAACGAATTTTTGACCAGAACCAAAGAAATTGGTACAAATCATTAACATTTTCTCTTTGGGCAGATCGAATAACTCAAAAGGCATCCATTAGCACTTCTCCATTTAATATTTTTTATGGGAAAGAAGTTGTTCTTCCTACTACTCTAGTTATCCCTTTCCTTTCCCTAGTCCAATTTATTGACGAATCACCTTCTTCTTCTCTGCAAGTAAGACAATTCCAAATTCTTAAACTTGAAGAGGAGAGAGAAAAAGCCAAAATTACGCATGCACATCATCAACATTTGGTTAAAGCTCCGTTTGGCACAACTTCTATCAGTCCAAAAACATTTCAAATTGGTGATTTGGTGTTAAAATGGGATAAAGCACACGAGGAAAAAGGCAAGCATACCAAATTCCAAATATTGTGTCTTGGACCATTTCAAATCATAGAAAAAATAGGCCCATCAATGCTTTTATTGAAATATCTATCAGGCAAAAGATATTCTCTGCCTGTTAATGGGCATATTTTAAAGAAGTATTTTTCATAGGAGGTAATCCCTTCTATTCCATGTACATTATTGTTTTTTATTTTCTTAGGAAAATAAAAGTTGAATGGTATTCACTTCTAGCTTTTCAAATAAAGATCTCAAAGAAAATTTTTGATTTATGGCTTCTATAAATAGGATTGGTTAAGGGTCTCAAATAAATGTTATTTCACTCAAAAATTTGATTTCACAAAAATTATTTATTCTTTGATAAACTCTCACTTTTATAAAGTATGTTTGTTCTACTATTAGTCAAGAAAATAATATTTAACCTAGTAAATAATATTTATAGATAAGCGACTTTAAATCTAATATTATCATCCAGAAACCCTCAAAAGGGTCAATGGTTCAACTCATCTGGAAAGCTTTTCAATTTTCAGGATGAAATTCAAAAATATGAAAAATCTTAGAGTATAATAAGTCTCATCAAGAACTTGTTTACCATGTTCATAGGAAAATAGTTAAACTTACATTACCAATATTTCCTACCAAAACAAGGTAATTGTCAATATTTGGTTACCAAGTCAAGACAATGGCTTTTCAGTAATAAAAAATATATAGAATTTTTTTGCAAAAAAGAAACAGGTTAAAGTATATGATTGAGATTGTGAACTCATTTTTGAAAATTGTGATATTAGCTGGATGGGACAATGAATCATTGTTGGGTAAAAGGTAACCCTGTTGGCAGCAGAGGCTCTACTTGTGATAAATGAGTATATATATATATATATATATATATATATATATATATAAATCTAATATGAAAAAGCCACCTGATATATCTTTTTGAACTTAGTAAAGGCTGATGCAGACAGTAATATTTTCATCTTAAAGAGGGAATCTTATGAATTATAATCAAGTGAGTTTTCATTAATTGGTGAAATATTATTTATATTGAAATTCATTACTACAACTATTTTTACTTTGAAATTTTTTAGAAATTTCAAAAAACTGATCAGAGAAAAGTGGTTCTCCCAAGTGAATCGCCAATTGTTGTACTATGAAACACCCCCCCATTTATAATGATATATGGGTACCCTTTTTAAATTTTATTTCCTTTAAAAAATGAGTGCTAACTCTAAAAAAATTCATCATAAGCTCCAAAATAATGAAATTCTAGTTTAATGCACTTTCTGCTTGGAAAATTTCACAAATTGCATATCACAAACCCTTTGGAACAAATGCTTAAATATCAGGAAGGAGCTCCAAAATGAAATAACCGGCCCCTTTCATAAAGGTTAAACATCCATCTTAGGAAAACTTAGTTATAAGCATAGATCAAAACCGTAATGTAATTCAAAATTTCCCAAAAGCTAAACATAGGCGCTTTGCGATATGTCTTCGACCCGAAATTGTTATAAATAATTTCTTAGTCGTCATTTAAGTCTAAAAATGCCCAAAAGATAAGAATACATCAAACAACCTTTAATTTAAGGAAAAAGCGCTTATAAGCTACCGCATATCGCAGATCCCAAGTAATGAAAGTTTTTACAATTATCACCCATTCACCAATGCAAAATGCGAAATGTGAAATACGAAATGTAATGTAGCGAAATAATTTCTCCTGCAACATTTAAAGTCTGATACCAAAATAAATCTTCCGATATTAATATTTGAAACGAAACGTTAAGCCAAATCCTAAGATGCGATATTGCAATTTCGCAAACGCATTATCGCATGAAGGCTTAACAAAACTATTTTTTATAGCTTGATTTTTGCGATGTGATATTTTGATTGGATGTGAAGTACGTAGAATTAATAGACTTAAAATAAACATCAAACAGAATTTTAAGGCATTTCACTATTTATAGTGGCTCGAGAAAAATGATAGCTGTTTTCACTTATGATGAGTTAAAATCCAATATCTTTGAAAATCTTTCATTATCATTAGTTGATTTGAAATTCTCTTGTTCCAGCCCCTCTGTGTTTTTCACTTTGCCTTCACTTCTTTGAATTTTAGGAAATCTTCTAAGGAAATGTATCTAAGGAAAATTATGTAGAAGAAAAAGAAACAAAGCACTTCATATTTTGAGTCTTCAGAGATGATACCCATGTTCTCAGATACCACATGCAACAAAGATGCAGGAGCAACAACATGTGAGGTTATTTATAATCTCCTCGAAGTTGAACAACCCAGGGTTACTGAAATTAGACCAAAAAAAGATTCCTAAATTCCATAAACAACTCAAATGAGTGATGCAACATGCTCTTTCCTTCATAGGATAGCAACAAGACCTAAAATTTTACCATACACAGATATGGTTAAATGGGTGATCGACAACGTGAACATTGCAGACGGATAGTTTATAAATTCAAGGATGGAACTCATGGGATATTTCACAACTGAAGACCTGAGGCAAATGTACCATCTTCCAAAACCTCAGAAAAATTATGATTCAACATTCCTATCGGAATTCTGTAAAAAGAATGATGAACCATTCAAAATGATTCAGAATTGGAGGTTTGGGACCAACAAATTCAAGCAAGATAAAACTAGTATGTACCCTATTGATCCTTTATCTGCCCCCCATAACTATGCAGACGCTATGTTATGTAGTTTATATGGAAAATGAGATAGTACCAAGTTTTCAATAGAATGGGTACCCTTGATAGATGCATGCGTCGATTACCTTATAATGAACTGGGCCACCATCCTATCTAACAACCTAGCTATAGTTATCTTCAACTATCATCGGAAAATAAATTCCTCCATGAGATTTTCCCCCCCATTCTATATGAGCACATACATTATGGATGATATCTATTTTTTCACTAAATTTCCAATCATGGGTTGGAAATGGACCAGTCAAGACCCAAACCCTATTCTCCTCAATCATAAAGAGTTATGGCATTCCCATTTCACATCTCATTTTTATAGGATTTGTCATGGTGTCATGCTGCCCATGCACCAACTTATTTTTGACAAGAAAGCCCCAAGGTTTTCTGAAGAATAAAGTATAGAACTTCTCCCAATTGGGAGATATTTTACTAAACAATTGTTTACCTATATTAGAGTTTTCGGGAGTATTGAAAAACCTCATGTTCTTCCTCTATACGTCCCCGATAAACTACTAGCAAGGGAAATTGCTCACCAAAATGGAAGGAAACAACCTTGCAAAGAGCCTAAAAGATTCAAAGAAAGCTTTATGGCCAGTTTTCTTGATATAGTGTGGTGCTTTTACACTAAACGATTTTGGTCATGCAATAAAAGAAATTCAAAACATAGAAATTCCAAAGCTAGCCACCATTCCAAGCAGGCAATATGATCTAAATAAGGTAGCTTACAATTTCACTATATCAGTGAAAGTTAAGGCATTTATTCATGAAGATGATAAATTCAAAGACATATTGGAATTCTCTCAATATTTTGAGGAAGCTATAAATTGGGCAAAGGTAAAGTTGGATCAATTGATTTTCACAAATTCCAAGAATTTAGAAGCCAAAGACTTGAACAAATTCTGTTAAATTTGTTAAGAACCTAACATAAAGCTACATCCAATGTTAGAATTAATACTGATGAGCAAAATTCATAAGAAAAATCATAAAAGAACTCAACTCACAACACAAAACAATCTTAGAAGCAACTAAAGGAAATAGAAGCCACGACTGAGACCAGTCAAAAATCAGTAGAACAACATATGGAAATTGATCCAAATCAAAGCACTATTCAAAAAGAAAAATACAATGATATGGAACAACAATGGGACGAATTTAGTCAAAGCCTCAAGAATAGGAAAGAGATAAAAAATGTTCAATAAACTTCAGAATTGAATACACCTCAGCAAACTCAGAGAAAATAAAATCCAGAAACAGGAGATAATCAAGAAACAAGCTCGCAGAAAGTAGAGCTTATCCCTGCTTCCTTACATCTTAAATCACTCTAAAAATAGAGGAAATTCCTCCTCTAGATGTGTTCTACAGTGCTAAGCATAAGGTTGTAGTAATGCGACAGAGAAAAAGAAGAATATTGATAACTTATACTGAAGTGTTACCGGGAAATGAGTCAATGGAAGTAGTCTGGAAAGACACCACCACTGACCAAACAATAAATATTACTAAGTTGTCACAATTTGCAGGAGCTTACGCCACAACCACAATTGATAAAGTAGCCGAGGTCTCAGTTTTATTAAAAGAAAAGGAAGAAATAATCTCACAAATGGAGCAACAATTAGAGATTGAAAAACTGAATGTTAACAAACATGCCGAGATGCAGCTTTCACAATTGCAAAAGGATATGGAAGCAATGAAAATAAGGTATGAAGAAGATATCACTACAAAGGACCTACAAATTTGTGAATTGTAGGAATTTATTACTAGGTACAAAGATATACCAAGTAATGATGAATTTATCAAGGAAGATTTGGAGTTGAATTCTCAACTATCCATACAATAAGGTCTATTTTTCCAAAAGATGTTTATTATTAGTCCCTGTTTAGAGATTAGTGAACAGTTGAAAAATTAAGTAATTGATCAGGGGACAAATTTTGAAGAACTAAATACTAAAATCTCAGATCATATTCCATGGAAAGAAACAGATGAAGGGACAAAGGCAAATCTTCTTGAAATTGAAGAAACTCTTAAAGACATCCTATTCATAGACTGGGATATACAGATCAAACAAGAAAAGCGAGCAGTAACAAGAGCAGCAGGAGCAATAAGAAATATTATATAGATATTAATTCATACACTTCATACTACCAACTTGATCAAATAAGGAAACTCAGACACACTGCCAAATATGAAAGAATTAAGTCAAATTTGGAAGGAAAAAGCTCAAGTTCAAAGAGATTCGATCAAACAATGTTCAAAGACAAATTGGGAGGCATATTGGCAGTATCTTGTTAAACCACACAGTCAAATCATGACGTTGGATTGTCTAAAAAATTCAACAAAGAATATGCTTCCACCTCTTATTAAAGCCATATTTGCATGACATATCAAAACGAGAATCGACACACCACCACAAGTGAAACCAATGGTTGATATCTATGACCTTCAAGCCCAACTAAAAAACAAGAAAACTTCCAAATAATAACAAGTCATTAGATTTCATTTATTTTTAGATTTAAGTTACTCATTAAGAGGAAGGCTGTTTGAAACCTCCTCAAATAATTTTTTTATAATCTATTTTTGTCATATTATATACTATTTAAACCCTTCTCATGCATTTAGAGAAGGGTCCATGAATTTATCAAAAAACATTTTCAAAACACTGCGCTTTTGTATTTTTGAGAATGCTTTGATGAGTTAATGGAACAAAGTATAATTTCTCTTGACATTGAAGTTGTTTAATTGAAGTTGCACTTTTGTACTCATTGAATTTCTTTGAATTGAAGAGGAGCAGACACTAATGTTGATTTAATGAGTAGAACATCACATATATGGTATTTCTACACGTTATGTTGAATTTTATTTCTTGAATTGACAACAATATTTTTATTTGTATTATGTATGAGATCTGTTATTATAGGTGAATGTTAAATGCACTTTGTACTGATGTTTATCTATGATTCTTTATTTCATGTATTATCAAAACTATGAATGTGATACATCTCTCACAATTTTTTTGATTAATTATTTAGTCAAAATAATCATTTTACATAATTTTGATCTCTTTCAATAATTGAATGATCTTTATTACCAATTGTTGAAAGATATCCTTTTAGATCACATTAATGAATGAATACCTCGTGTAAACAATAGAATAGATATTTAGTTACTCGTATAAGTAGATTAAATCATTCCTCCATTTGCATATTATAAACAAATACACTCTCATTATATTTATTGGGAAAATGGTCCCTTTATCCCCAGTCTGAGCCACTACACCAAATGAAAAAGGAGCTACTTTAAGGTCTGGACTGGGTGGTTTCCCCCATGTTGACGCAACGATAATCTGAGACCTCAACAGAAGGTGACCCATTTTTCTTGTAAAATACATGAAGGGGATCATCTTATCCACCACTTTCCACTCATGGATTCCATACAAAAGTGCTTAGCCCAATGAGGTTCCACATTGCATGAAGCTACTATTCTAACAAATTTGTTTCCTCCACTGCAGCAACAACTTGCGGTGGAAAATCCCCCACCTGCACAAGGATGAAATGTGGAAATATCTCAAAATTGGGGTTATACCTCAAGTGCATTTGTTTATTTATGTGACAAAGACATTAATTTGTAAACTCAAGCTTGCAATTATGATGCATTAGGAAAGATTCCTATTACGAATAATCTATTGAATTCACAAACTAGTTCCCTCTCCACATAAAGAAGCAAGCCACATGTTGACCCTATTCCATGTTTCCCACATGAATTTTGAAGAAGTCCTCCAGAATTTCCTATTACAAAGGAAGGCATTACTGAATGTAATTAGTGACGTCGACATATTCGACACATTTCCTTCGACTTCGATCAAGGAATACCTAGGATTCCATCATCAAGTGCCTTTTCAAATTCAAGTTAGGTTGCATGGAATAAACATTTATTGTTGTGTGGATGATGGAGCCTCGATTTGTGTCATGTCTTCATCTTATTGGAAAAATTTGTGTTCTCCCTCTTTGGTTTCCTCATGCACCATGTTTCAGGGGTTTGATAGCCATTCATTTCGGGCAAAGGGAGTCATATCATCGTTTCCCTTCGAGTTAGGAGGAAAATTTATCAATGTATAAGTAAAGGTTGTGGATTCACTTTTGGATTATAACTTTCTATTGGGAGGAAATTGGACCTATTCCGTGACTGTAGTAGTCTCATCAGTTAGTAGTCTCAAAACCAAACTTTTTGGGCAAGTTTTTCCCTTCATTACACTATGTCTTAGCTAATTTAAATATAAAAATTAAAAATAATTAAATAGCATAAATAATGATAATAATAATTTTAATTATTATTATTAAAATTTTATTATTATTAAAATTATTAATAATTATAATAATTAAAAAAAAAAAACAAAATAAACACAAAAATAAAAAACCAAAAACAAATTAGAAACAAAAATCATTATTAAAACCATTCATTCCCTCCCACGCATGCCTCCATCTCTCGAACATCTGCATCTATATCTCACTCTCGAACATGACCCCCCTCATTATACTTGTGAGAAGACATAACACTGGAAGATATATCTGAGTGACATTAATCGAGTCATTCCTTGGCCCTTTGGTTAGAGTCTCCATCGACAAAATATGCAAGGAGTAAAATATCAAGTCATTGTTTGACCTTATACACCTCCTTCATTTGACTTTCAGGAAGGCTTTGTTCCTACAATCTCTTGGCTCAATTACAAATTCATTATGTTATGGAGTATAATACCTTCTTGAGGAGCTTACCCTTTGATTATGGTAAGGTTGTATTGCATGAGAAGGATTTGATCCTTCATTAGTTTTATGAGAACTGAACTTTTGATGACTTCTTCCTTTTATTGCATTGACGTAGCTTCTTGTAACTGTTTTAGAATATTCATAGTTTTTTATGTTTCACCATTTGGACTGCACCCAAGACTTGTCTTGATTAGAGGAGGGTGTTGGGCTTTGATGATTTATTCCAAAGTCTCACATCCTTGATAAAATCTAAAATTTAGATGCCTTGTTTTCTCAAGTTCCTTTCTTAGACCCATTATTTCATGTTCTAATTTTTCATAGTGCCTTTCCTAATCTAGAAATTGTTTCTTCAAAACTTCTTCAGCTAATTTGGCTTCCTCTAAACATATTTTTAGCTGAGTTATTTCTTCAACAAGATTATTTTTCTTATACATACAAATTCCTTTTTCTTCTATAGCATCCATAAAGACATCATCAGGTTCATCTACACATTTTTCTTCAAATTCCATAAGAAGTTGATAATCTTGATCAAATTCAACATCCTCATTATTGGAAGAGTATTCACTATCTTCATTATTATAATTTTTTTTCTTGTTATCAAAACTTATTTTAATATATCTATTTGGAACATTCTTCCCTTTCTCATGATTTTATTTATAAGGACATTTAGCAGCATATTTACCTACTCTTCAACAGGAAAAACATTTAAAGGAAGCTTTTCTTTAAACCTGCCAGTTCCTGCTTGAAGTTTCTTTACAAAATTCACTTCTTATTCATCTAAAAAATAATTGTTTCCTTAAGCTCTTCCTTTTCCTTCCCTTTGTATGTAGCTATGAATACTGCTTCTATGATATCTGATGGACCCATTTTATCATTTCATAAGTTTTTAAAATCCCATGGAGCTATTCAATGGTGAGATTCATCAAATCTTGCATTTCTTCAACGGAAAAGACTTTGGAATTTAACTTTGAGGTCAGAGATATTAGAATTTTCTCAACAACGGTAGAATATTTAATTCATCACCAAGATTTTTCATTGAGTTAACGATATCATTTACTCTAAGGAAAAAACTTGCAATACTTTCATCATCATGCATTCTAAGAGTCTCATATTGAATTCTAAATGTTTGAAGTTTAACGCTTTTTAACTTAGTGTTATCTTCATATATTTGGATAATCGTGTCCCATATGGAATTTGCGGTATTTAGCTACATGACCTTCACAAATGATGATTCGACCAAGCTTCCTAAGAGAGAATTGTCTGACTTTGGATTAGTCTCATACTGCTTATTTCTTGAATCATCTGTGGGAATGGAGGATGGGTATTGATATCCTCCTTCAAAAAATTTCCATACACCAGCTCTAAGTGACTGCAGAAATTCTCACATTCTAAATTTTCAAAATACAAATTTAGTTCCATTAAACAAAGTCAGTTTAATAGACAATGATCCTTCTTGACTATTGATCTTGATGTATCTCCCTTTAAGCGATCAAGTTTCTTTTGAGGGACCTTCTTTGATACCAATTGTTGGGAAAAATATTGAGAAGGGGGGGTTAATGAGTATTTTAAACTCAAAAAATTAAAATTTATACTTTGAAATATGTACATTGTTGTTATTAAAACAACATGCATATGTACGCTACTTTAGAGAAATAAACCATCGTATATCTAGTTTATTGATATTTCATTTATTCTATTAGATGATTAAATTTAATAATTGCATTAGTAGATGAATTAATTTTTCAATATGTAATAAAGAACATAAATAAATCATATCAAATGAGCAACACGCATAGAACTCTAGGATTTTTAGGTGGAAACCTAATGTGGGAGAAAATCACCATTGTTGTTGTCTTTGTATTATTTCTTATGATATAAAGAAAAATATTCATTACATTTGTATTGACACAGAATATTATTAGTATATAGACACCCACCTGCAAAAGGCTACAAATTTCACTCGTTTTCCAGATCCTATTGGAAGTGAGCTACAACCTCCTAACCTTGTATTAACAATTTCTACTAGAAGGAAGCTCCTACCCCCTTTCTGAAGGTTGCAACCCTCAACTACATGTGGACCAATTTTTAGAATATTTCATACTAGATCCACCTGTCGAACAATCATAAAACAATATGTGGGCTACCTTTCATCATATTTTCAAACTAGACCCATAACAACAATAATGTCAAATTGAAGCACTGGATTTGAGACATTGTAACACTGCAAATCAATTGAATTTATCAAGCATCAAATCATGAAATATAGAACCCAACCAGAAATAATAAACATCAGACTATGTATGCAATTGTACTAAATAAGACTCACATATGTACGTTCCTCCTCCATATAACACCTACATACAAATCTTAAACTGCTGCAAACTGAATCATGAATAACTGTAATGTTGAATCGATCATTGGATCATGACTGAATCAATCATAGACTACTGAACCAATAATAGATCACCAAGTTTTAGCATCATAACTAATCAATATTTCAATTATGAACAAATAACCCAATCAATACTATCAAACAAAGATCATCAAGATAGAGACATCATCAACAGACAACAACAATAAGATCAAACTGATCAAATGTCATCATTAAGTCACACTGGAAAACCCTAGAGAATATACATGACATCCATGAAACATATCAAGTATGTAGGTGACTACCATGCGTAACACTTTCATACATATCTCAACATACCGAATATATTCAAAGAAATTATACGCGACTACCTAGAAATAGATCTGCGTATGTACGCGACAATCCAAAGAAAAACTTGTGTATATGTAGAATTTTTTTTTCTACAAACACAAATTTACTCTCTGCAACCTTTACTGTCAAAACTACAGACTTATGGATAAACATAATTATAATCACATATCTATCATTGTTAGTTACTTAGAAATTTGTAATGAATAAATAAATCAAGCATATATGTCAACATAATTCATATATTTCAATCCGAGTATTCTCTTGGCTCCCTAGTGCACACTTTTTTCAGATCAAATCATTCATAGATAACCCAATACTTGCACACACAACACCTTGATCTCAATATATTTTTATATTATTTTCCTTAGCCAATACCTTAGGTAAATACCTTGGTAGTGTCCTTAGTATTCTTTGACGGGATCAAATAACCGTTATCGCTCCAATACTATGGGCCAATACCATGGTAAAGACCCATGGTATTCAAATTACCATGGTACAGATTCTCTACATGAATTTTATTCATAGTACCTGTGTATGAACACGACCTTGCTTCTTAGGAACTGCACATACTTTCTCAAACTTCACCTTTATCATCCATCTATCTTTGCACTGTCGATTCTGTGTTCATAACCTTAGCAATATTTGTACCAATATTCATGAGTTCCATTTGACATCAAGTAAATCTTTATTAAGTAGTTTTCCAACAAGGACAACAAATTATCTATAATTCCAACAATACTTATAGACACGAAGCCACTACTATAATATTTATCATGACATTATAGCTCATCATGTTACTAGTGGGGATTTAAACCTGGGTGGGGAAGATAATAGCTATTCCACCCAACCACCCAAGGTAACTCCAATTGGCTATCAAGACAAAGAGATAATTTTTATTTTTTGGATTGGGGTTGATCACCACCTTATAGTAACTTTATTGATTTTTTTCCTCTATATTTTTATCACACCACAATATATCCATAATGTTGATGTATTCATATTTTTAATGCTATCTTTATGCTAAAAAATGCTCTCTTCCTTTATTTCCTAATGATCAAGCCAAATCTAATAATATGTCTATATTACATCATTAATAAGTGTATTGACCAGCCAATTAGTTCATTTTTATAAACAAAATGCTATGAAATAATAATAACACATCATTAAAATAAATTCAAAGTAGGAGAAGGCACTTACAACATATAAAAGGAAGTGATTGAGTTGGGTAATGGTTAGAGAGAGACCACTAAAACCATGAGATATAAATTATTAATCATTTAAGGTGAATATAGAGACATATTTTTTAAGCGAGAATAAGTTCCCTAGTACTACAATTACATATATCCTTGTATCGTTGTAAATCCTTTTCTAGGTATACAATGCTTTCTTCTAAAATACCAGAGTTACTTGTTGGACTTGTATTCACTGTATAGGAATCATTAGTTTCTAGAACCGAAGGGTGATATATTATGTGTTGGAGTAAAAAATATACAATCTCATGTGAAGGAGGAACTAATTCACATGCTAGGGTATGATTTCCAACAACCTCCCCCTCACAATTGGAAAAGCTCAAAAAATCGTGTGGGGGCGGGGGGGCATTGGTGGGCATATAGTCTTCTTCCCATAAATATAAGGATGCTACCAAATAAATCATTTGAAGACCCCTTAAGAATAGGTCACAAGGCTTTAAAACTACTCAATGGTGTATTCCCTCTTTCCCTTGCAACTCCCTCTATTAGATGCCAGAGATTTGAATCCATTACATCAATTGTTAAAAAATCTTTTATGACTCTTTGAAACAAGCGATATGTTGGAACATTCCTTCATTCCCCTTGCAACAACTTGTATCGGAGGTCAAATATTAGAAATAAATTGATTATAGTAATATTGTTTTGTTTTGTTTTTTTGAATCTCTGACATCGACACATTATTGTAGAGATTATCTGTCATCCCCAAGAATCACCTACATCGAACATTGCAAGTTGGAAATATTTTTTGTGAAACCTTTTTCCCATTCTTATTTTCTCCAACTTCTCGACACCAAATCCATATTGGAAAACTCAATATTCAAGAAGTCATGATATTTGTTTGAGCGTTCTCCTGGGTTAACATTTTTTGATATTAAAAATTGCACTTATTAGGTATCAACCTATGTCTTATGCCTAGAGTCAACCATGCCATTTACAATGTTGGGTATGTGTTATATTATTTCCATGACTAATCATGCATGAGGGGGTGATAGCCCCCCGTGTCGGGGTTTGGGGTAGCACCCCGACGAAATTTTTTTTTGGTCCTTAATTTCCAGTGGGCGGTCCGCGCCCATGGATTTGTGCATGGTTTTGCACATGGTTTTGGGGTACGATGGTTTACGGCCCCTGGTATTTTGTAGATCCGGTCAAGGTAAGTATGGTTATGATCTAATCTAGGGTTAATGGATTAGGGTTTATGTATGCTTAAGCATGTATATATATGTGTTGTAACACTAAAAGGAATATAATGAAATATCAAGCTAGTCGTCTTGATTTGGGATCCAAGGGAAAATCTCTGTGTTTATCTGTTTTATGTTTTATGCTCTCGCTATTGTTTAGTTTTTGTTATAAGATTCATGTTTAGATAATTTCTGTTCAGGGTTAAAACCTACATTTGGTATCAGAGTTGTTTCGGCTTCAAGGGTACACCTTTGCTGCTGAGGGTTTTTTTGCTCGGGCCTAAGGTAGACTCTATTAAGTGGGATATTTGCGGGATCGATTCTTGCGGTGAAAGAAGATGGCGAGCGTCGGAAAGATAGAGATCGAGAAATTTAATGGTTAGATTTTTGAGTTGTGGAAGCTCAAGATGGAGGATGTGCTGGTGGATAAAGATCAGTGGATTGTGGTAGATCCAGGTACTAAACCAATGGCAATGTCAGATGAAGACTAGAAGAAACTGGATCGGAAGGCTAAGAGCAAAATACGATTGTGTGTCTCAGATTTAGTATCGTTGAATGTATTTGGGGAAGCTACGACGAATAATTTGTGGGAAAAATTTGGGACTTTGTACCAATCTAAGTCTCTGGTGAATAAGTTGTTCCTACAGAAAAAGTTGTATAACCTGAGGATGAAGGATGGAGACTCGGTGACAGAGAATTTGAACGCCTTCAATACTGTGGTAAGTCAGTTGTCATCTGTTGATATTAAAATCTCAGATGAAGATAAGTGCATCGGTTTGTTGTGTTCTCTACCAGACTTGTGGGACAATTTGGTTATTGCAATAGGTAGCAATACAACTACCCTGAATTTTGATGACATTGTCTCAGCCTTGTTGTCGGAGGAAATGAGACGGAGAAATATGGGCGGCCATAATGGAGATGTCTTATCTATATGAGGAAGGTCCCAAAACAGAAATAAGAATAAGGTTTTGAGTGGGAGATCCAAATCTTGAGGGAGATCTAAATCTCCTGGAAAGTTTGTAAAGGTATGTTGGAAATGCGAAAAGGAAGGGCACTACAAAAGGGACTGTAGATCTAAAGCTCTTAAGAAAGGAAAGGGATCTGATGATGCTCCTTCTGCAGAGGCAAAAACCACCCCGGATGAAGTTGGGGATGTGTATATAACTTGTTCTTTAAATACACATGTAGATCATGAGTCATGGTTGATTGACTCAGGTGCATCCTTTCACTTCACTCCCCATAGGGAGTGGTTCTGCAAGTATGAGAAATATGATGGTGGTTATGTCTTCCTAGGGGATGATAGGAAGGCTAGAATCATCGAACGTGGAAAGGCCAAGCTGAAGCTGCAACTAGAACACTTCTTGGTGTTCTGCATATTCCTGCATTGGCCAAAAATCTAATTTCTGTAAGCAAGATGGATGATGCAGGTGTAAAAATAGTGTTCAAGAAAGATGCCTGCAATATGGTTCGGGGAGAACTGGTATTAATGCGGGGAGTTCAAAATGGAACTCTGTACAAGCTACAAGGTAGCACTGTTATTGATGGGTGTAACAGTTCTGTGGTTCCTGAAAGTGGAGCAGAAAGCCTAACTGTCTCTGGAGAAAAGACCATGCTATGGCATCAAAGGCTTGGACATATTGGAGAGAAGGGCCTTCAGATACTGCACAGAAATGGTATTGTAGAAGGTATGTCTAATTTCTCTCTGTATTTCAATTTCTGTGAACATTGTGTATATGGGAAGCATAATCGGGTGAGTTTTCCTTCTGGTGCTAAGAGGACGAACAAGATATTAGAACTTGTGCACAGTGATGTGTTTGGACCTGTGTCAATTCCATCACTGGGAAAATATATGTACTATGTTTCATTCATAGATGACTTCTCAAGGAATATGTGGATATATTTCTTGAGGAAGAAATTTGAAACCTTTGACAGATTTAAAGAATTTAAGGCTCTGGTGGAAAACCAGACAGAGAAGAAGATAAAGGCACCGAGGACAGATAATGGTGGGGAGTTCTGCAAGAAGGAATTTGAAGAGTTCTGTAAGAAGTGTGCTATAGCACGAAAAAAGAATAATCCATACACACCTCAGAAAAATGGAGTTGTAGAAAGAATGAATAGAACACTGATGGAAAAGGCAAGAAGCATGCTCAGTGGTACCGGGTTAGGACAAGAATTCTGGGTAGAGGTAGTGGAGACTGCATGCTATCTGGTTAACATATCACCTTCATCAATGTTGGAGGATAAGACTCCACATGAGGTATGGAATGGTAAGAAACCCTCTCTTTCACATCTAAGGGTATTTGGATGTGATGCATATGTACATGTTCCAAAGCAGAAAAGGACCAAGTTGGATAATAAATCTAAAAGGTGCATCTTTATTGGGTATAAGGATGGTTTAAAAGGTTACAAGCTTTGGAACCCGAAAACAAGGAAGGTTGTGTACAACCGAGATGTGGTGTTTAGAGAGGTGAAAGATGTTGTTAAACATGAAATCATACCAAAGGAACCTGAGAAGATAGAGTTTGAGCTAAAGGAGGATGAATCAGACTCTACAACAGAAGAAGACTCGGAAGATGAAGAGCCACAAACTCCAGCTTTGAGAAGATCAGTTCGGGAAAGAAGGCAACCAGAAAGGTATAGTCCATCTGCTTTCTGTTCAGGTTTTTCCTTAACTATAACTGATGATGAACCCAGAACTGTCAGGGAGGCAGTAGATTCAGAGGATGGAAAACTCTGGAAGAAGGCCATGGTTGATGAAATGGCATCCTTGCACAAAAATGAGGCATGGGATCTGGTGGAGTTGCCGGCTGGAAGGAAGCCCATTGGGAGAAAATGGGTGTTTAAGAAGAAGATGAATGTAGAAGGCAAGGTGGAGAAATATAAAGCTCGGTTGGTAGCGAAAGGTTATTCCCAGGTGCCGGGAATTGATTTTGGTGATATTTTTTCTCCTGTTGCCAAGGTTACTTCTATTAGATTACTTTTATCTGTTGCTACTGCATTTGATTTTGAGATAGAACGGATGGATGTGAAGACATCTTTTCTTCACGGGGATCTAGAAGAGGAGATCTACATGAAGCAACCTGAAGGCTTTATGGTGAAGGGTAAGAAAGAATTGGTATGCAAGTTGAAGAAGTCTCTGTATGGGTTAAAACAGTCACCAAGGATGTGGTATCAGAAATTTGATACCTATATACGGGGACTTGGCTTCACCAGAAGCAAGGAAGATCATTGTGTTTATTTTAAATTAATTGGTGATCGTGTTATATATCTGGTCTTGTATGTGGATGATATGTTGTTGATTGGAAATGACAAAGAAATTATCTAAGATTTGAAGACCCAACTGTTCTCCAAATTCGACATGAAGGATCTTGGTGCTGCAAACTATATTTTGGGCATGGAAATTAAGAGAGATCGGGCAAAGAGGATGCTCTGGTTAAACCAGAGGAAGTATGTCGAGACTATATTGCAGAGGTTCAATATGCAGGATAGTAAACCGGTGAATGTTCCTATTCCTGTAGGTGTAAAGATGTCTGTTGAACAGTGTCCCAAGACACAAGAAGAAGAGGAGTATATGTCCCGTGTTCCATATGCAAGTGCAGTGGGTAGCCTGATGTATGCAATGGTTTGTACTAGACTAGACATTGCACATGCAGTGGGAGTATTGAGCAGGTTTATGTCAAACCCAGGGAAGGAGCATTGGACAGCAGTGAAGCGGGTTTTCAGATATTTACGTGGCACTAGTGATTATGGCTTGTGCTACCAGGGAAGACCAGGATTGGAAAGAATGTTGGACATTCATGGTTTTGTTGATGTAGACTGGGCTGGAGATTTGGACCAAAGAAGATCTACAAGTGGGTATGTGTTTAGCCTATTTGGAGGCGCAGTCAGTTGGATGAGTAAAAGACAGTCTGTAGTTGCTCTTTCAACTACAGAGGCAAAATACATGGCATGCAAGAAAGGAAGCAGTTTGGTTGCAGAGATTGTGTTCAAGTATGGGTTTGGTATAGCAAGCTATAAGGATAGACTGTGATAGCCAAAGTGAAATTTTCTTGGCTAAGAACCCTGCTTATCATTCAAAGACAAAGCACATTGATGTTAAATATCATTTTTTTAGAGATATGGTTGAGGCTAAAAGGGTGTTGCTGGTAAAGGTGGAAACTTTGAAGAATGTTGAAGATGCATTGACGAAGTCTGTGAGCACTCAGAATTTCTCTTGGTGTAGAGAAACAATGGGTGCTGAAGAATTGGGCCAATGACTAAGCTCTCCTATGGCCCCCTGTGGAAAGAAAACAACAAGTGGGAGAATTTTGGGTATGTGTTATATTGTTTCCACGACTAATCACACGTGGGGAGGTAAGAGGGGGGGAGCGATAGCCCCCCCTGTCGGGGTCCGGGGCAGCGCCTTGGTGATTTTTTTTGGTCCTTAATTTTCGGTGGGTGGTCCGCGCCCATGGTTTTGTGTATGGTTTTGGGGTACGATGGTTTTCGGCCCCTGGTATTTTGTAGATCCGGTCAAGGGAACTACGGTTATGATCTAATCTAGGGTTAATGGATTAGGGTTTATGTATGCTTCGGCATGTATATATATGTGTTGTAACACTAAAAGGAATATAATGAAATATCAAGCTGGTCGTCCTGATTTTGGATCCAAGGGAAAATCTCTGTGTTTATCTATTTTATGTTTTATGCTCTCGCTATTGTTTATTTTATGTTATAAGATTCATGTGTAGATAATTTTTGTTCAGGGTTAAAACCTACATTTGGTATCAGATTTACACTCTTCTCACATTTCATGAGAATTATTTCATTGTTGTTTCTATTCATTATTGAAGTTTAGATGTTGTTGTAGCTCATCCATTGAGAAAGATCTTCCTAAAGGAAGAAATATTTGCATAGCTATAGGCAGAGTCTGAGAAAGGGTCAGGAAGACTCCAGTTCTCATCCTCTCTTTAGAGGTGACATAACTGGTAAAATCCCTCTCAGTCCATCTCTGAAATAGCCTTGTTCATATTTTCTACAAAGGATTTCTTCAGTGGTGTAAAAACTGCTGATTTCCAGTCCATTAAGTTCTGAAATTTCTGAGATAGACTGCAGGGGCATTTACTGGATTTGTCACCTTTGAACAAAGGATGAGATCTAGAGGCTACCTGGCCCCCTATCAGAATCTATCTATAGAGTTATTGTCAAGGGACAATATCCGCAATAGGGAAATACAACAAGACTGGGAATCTCTTAAGATAACCCCAACATTGCAGCTATAGCAATAGAAAATACATCAAATGGAAAATAGTAGTGATTCATATACACATGAAGTGTCGGAGAATAAAATGGCCATCATATTAGAACATAGCAGCATAAAATATACAACTCCTTGAGGAAATGATCACTCAAGTAAGGCACAATAAGCCTCAAGAAAACTGTACAAGGAAACATGAGAAACACTGCTACATAAAGAAAGCCCTAGGCCATGACTGCGCAGTTATAGAGAGGAACTGCTGCATAAATAATTAAAATACAATGATATGACAATGTAGGCTCAAATAAAGAAGGGGGAGCAAGATCTCAACCCCTGAAAATACATAACATCAATCCTTTAAGAAGATTGGTTGAAATCTATGCAAAAAAACTAAAATACAGAAATGTCGGAGTTGCAGTAGTTGCTGCAACTCAAGAGCTGGAAATGAATGGAGAAGGCTGAAATATATGTTGTAGATGAAGAGCCCTTCTCCAATGAAAATCTGAAGTTAAAGGTTGACCCTTTCACCCAAGACTTCCCCTCCAAAATCTTCTAATCCCTCACAGCAAATATGCACCAAGAAAAACATTGTCTAAGAGAGGGACTGCACTGCCAATGATGAATGTGGTTGGCCTGATGCCAAAGATGGTGGGATATGCTCAAGAAACTCCTTTTCTAATCTCCCAATGGATGGAACCTCTCTCCATTGAAAAAATAGCTCTAGATGGTGTGTGGAAACCTCCCCAGCAACACCCAGCAACACTGCACAATATCTGCTGCAGAAACTGTGCTGATGTAGATGGCTGAAGCTATGGCCTGAATGCCTGAATATGGGGAATGGATTGAAATCCTTCATGATCTACTCAAGAAGGAGAGGAAATCATCAACAAGACTCCCTCGTGCCTGAAGGCACTACAGCTCTGCTGATAAACAAGAGGCAGCAACAAGTCTCCAAGACTTGGATGTAAAAATGATCCAAAGATATCCCATTCCTAAACATTACAATCCTCCCCTCTCAAAGATTTTTTTTCCTCAAGCAAGTACAAGGATAGACTGATTTATTTCCCCTTACTTTCCTTGTATCATCCATGCATGATAATCTCCTCCAAGAAAAGGATGCCATATCATCAATCAAGTGTCCAAGTTTTCCCTCCAACATATGCAATCTAGCCTCTGGTGAGCATCCCCAAATAGCTATCATGTAGAAAAAAATATCCATGAAGGAAACAATGGGTTGTCTAAGGACCTCCTTGAGGCATGAGATCTGATATAAAGTGGGACTCGTCATCCCCATAAGGATCTCCCATCCCCAATAAATCATTCATACAACATGAGCTGCCTCCAAACATGGCAACTCATAGAAAACTCTCTCCACCTTGAGCTCCGGAAAAGAAGGTGGGCTGAAAATATGAATAGGGAAAACTCCATAGCTCACCCCATGCTATCCTACCCTCCACTTATTATTAGTGTGGGGTGTGTGCTAATCAAGGGCTTAAAATGTATTGCCTCCAAGTGGAAACATGAAGAGAAATCCTCCAAGGATCTCTCCTCCATCAATGAAAATCAAGCTGGCCAAAAATATGTCATCCATGATGAGTAGGACATGATCATCATAGAATACCCCAATGACATGTTTGTTGTAGGTAATATCATGTGAAACAAGGTACAAACAATGTCTCATAGGGTTACAATGTAATCTCATCCACTGCAGCTGCAGAAAATAGCATGGAAAGTACTGTACAGAAAATTTCACCTCTACTACTGAATAGTGAATAGATGAGTGAATTAGAAATACAAAATCAAATACATGCCCACATACATACAATGGATGGATACCATCTTCAGACTCATGGTCCACCTCCAAAGAAATAAAATAAGTGGCTGTGGTGACCATGTCTCTCCTCATGTTCCCATTAGAACATGTCATGCATAAGCTGTGGGAATCATCTCCCCTCAAAGACACATTCAGCTCATGTGTCAATCAATAAATAATGCTCCCAATAATAATATGGAAAATATCAACAATGGAAAACATTCTCGTCATAAAAATAGAGGAAGTACTGATGGTTTCATATGGTGCCACCGGAAAGTACCAACAGTCTCCCAAGAGTGCATAACGCAGTTTTACAAACTGCTGCTTAAAAAATGTACGAGGAAAAATGTTTTGAGATACAATTCTAATCATAGGAATTAGCTGAACATGAAGAGAATGGAAAAACATTTTCCCAAGGCCATGAAAAATATGGCTGTCTCCATCATATGGGTTGGCCCAACTCTGCTCATGGAGCAACATGAAAAATCTGCCCCTTTGAGGAGCCATGCACTGCAACATAATGACAAGAGGATGCAAATCAGAAAATGAAAATACAATGCTCTTACCATAGACTGGAAGTATAATTATAGATGGATCTATGCATGTGACCCTGCTCCCAAGTGACAGCGCTATGAGCTCATGCAAAAAGACTCTTTCCCATTCCAATTTCTGTTTCTTGACATGCCCCTTGTCAAGAACACTTCTGATGATGCTGCTGCAAATGTGAAGCTTTTCCCAAGATGGAAATTCATCTCAATCAATCCAAGCCAAATATTAATCCCTTTTCACTATGAGAGTGCCCTCCTCTACTCTTGCAACACCATAAATGATATGAGAGAAAATTTGCTTGTGCTCTCTCCAAGATAACTCAAGCAACCCAAGTGCTTGCTGCCTCCTCATGCTCACATCATGTAACTCATGTGATGAAGGTACCATGACTGATATGTATACCATATCAGCTCCATTCATCCCTAATCTTTTTTGCTCAATGATGCAAACATCTTGCCACCTCTCCTCTACTCCCATCCTCCGAGAAAAAGAGTGCTCCAAGTGATGGCCAAACTCCTTCAAGAGGAGCCAACGATTTCAAGCCTCTTGCTGCCTGGTATCATATATTTTCAAGTGGAAAATTAGCCCCTTGCTTCTCATCCACACCCACTTATCTCCTTGTGGAAGTCTTCTCCTTCTTCCTCCTTTGGTACTCCTCCCATGAGGGCCACCATTCTCCCAAGCCATATCTTCCCCTTTGCATTTCATGGAAGGTTGAAATGCAGCTCCTTGGAGACCTCTTAGAAAAGATCTCTCACCCATGAATATGTTGGATCCATGAGGACGCATTTGTGATGGAAGTAATATCTCCTCTCCAACCATGTCTAACAACTCTACTAGTTCCTCCAATAGTGTAGCAGCTGTTTCATCCTCCAGTTCAAGGTTTGTTCCCTGATTTATCATGAAGGTGCCATGGTTTATTCCATCCTCCAATGGTTCACATCCCAACCTCAAGGGCTGAATGAGACTCATCAAAAGTACCTGAGGATGATGGTTTATTTCTTCCTCAAACCCCTTGCATTGTGCAGTGCAATCATGGTGCTCCAGAATAGCAAAAGATGTAGATCCTGGGACCTTTAAAGATGAATTTCCACAGTTCTTTAAGTTGTTTTCTGAAATGAAAAGTGGAAATTCACTCATACCTCGATGGATCCTGGGGTATTCTTGTGTGGCTGCAGCAGTTGCCTCCTCTAATGCCATAGCTTCCCCCTCCATAGCTGAAAAAGGCTGCTCTTCCTTTGTCCTCTCTCCATCAAAGGTTTGAATCAACCTTTGAGAAAAGTCTTCAAAAGAAATTACCCTTGAATGGACCAAGGATTTGATCCACCAAATAGAGGCTTCAACCTCCATGTGTAGCGCTGCAATCTCCACTTCTTCTTCCTCTGCCACTGGATGTAGCAAGAAAAAGGCTTCTAGCTTTTTCACGCAAGCACTAGCTAAAGTGCCCCCATCAAATGTAGACAATAGGAACCTATTGCCTCTGATTTCTCTTTTTCCATAGGACCTTCTCTCCTCCTTCTGCTGAATAAAATGTGGGAATGTTGTTGCTCCCCTGAATGCTGCAGAATGGGATTTATACTCATCCAGGTATTGATTTAGAACCAGATGATCCAAGCATCTCTCATGCTTGCTTTCTTTCTGAGAATAGGAAGTGCATGGACCTTCCTCTTATCCTCCTTGCTTCTCCTCCTCAGGGAGGCTCTCCTTTTTTTTTAATATAGATGTGATCAAGCTCATCTTCTACATCATCTTCTTCTTCTTCTTTCTTGGGCTTGAAGGCCACAGGCTGAGCCAAGAAAGATGCTCTGATACCACTGTAATATTGCTTTTTCAGAAATATTACAAGTCTGTGCCAGAGATGGAATACGGGGGCATTTACCAGATGTGTCACCTTCTAAAGAAGGGTGAGATCTAGAGGTTTGCTGGCCCTTTGCAGACTCTGTCTACAGATATGTGAAATTTCCTAGTAGGAATGGCTAGCATCCCAAGCTTGGAAAACGCATTTCCCAGGAATGGAGGCAGCAAGATTCGATCCCTGGTTTGGGATCCTTTGAATATATCTATCTAGAGCTGAAATCCAAGAGTGGGCTCAAAACAAATGTCTCTAGGAGCTTGAGACAAGTCTCCTTTTCCTATTTATCTCCAGAAAATTCCCAATGAAGAGGGCTGCATCAACAAATGAATATTTAATAGCTTAGCAGTGTTATATGAGAGAGTCAATGTGCATGAAACAAAAAATAGTCACTAAATATATATAGAAACAAATGAAATATACAAATACTTTAAGAATCACTCACTCAAGCTGAGCAATGAACCCCTCAATGCCATGCATATGGAAACATATCACAATACTGCTACACAAGAATGCTTGTGACTAAAACTATGCAGTCAATAGATGGTGCTGCTGCATACATAATGTCAATACATGGATATGAAGTATAAATCTCAAAGAAAGATGGGGGAGCAAGATCTCAACCCCTGAGATTAATAATACATCAATCCTTGGGAGGATTGGATGAAATATACAAAAAGGGAAAAATGCCAGAGTTGCTACCTCTAAACTGGAATAGAACTGCAATTTAGAAAATGGATGGAGATAGCTGAAGATGCTGCATATTCTGAATAGATCTCCTCCAATGGATCTTTCAAGAGAGAGGCTAATCCAATCCCTGAATATCTCTCCCTCCAAACTAGTGGTGCAAACCCCACTGCAATTCTGCTCAGAAATAACGTAGTCAAAGGAAGGGACTGCACAGTGAATGATGAGGGGAGCTGTGCCTAATGGAAATATATGGAAAATGGATTTGAAATATCCTCTAGTGACCTCCTGGATGCAAAGAGTCTCTCTCCTCTAAAATCATAGCTCCGAAGGTGATGCTATGGAAATATCCACTGCAACCCAGCAACACAATGTTTCCTGCACTGCTGAAAATGCTGTACTGAAGGGAAATGCTTTGGCCTTGAACCAGAATGTGGAGGAGCTAAAGAAAAAACCTTCAAGATGATTCTTAAGAAGGAGGGAATCCTAAACAGGAGTTTCCTTGTGCTAAACAACACAGCTATCTCAGTTAAGCAACTGAAGAGAGCAAGCAATTCGAAATATCCATGAATGAGCCAAATGGTTACTTTTCCCCTCTTTTATGCTAATGAAGGCTCCTTGGCCATGGACCCCACACATTAGGGTTTATTCCTCCTCAAGAAATTGCGTTGGCTTCCCAAGCAAGCCACACCTCCATCTATTGCGTAGTTTGACTTGGTCAACATGACCTAGCCTCTTTGCAATTATCCCTTTTCACACATGGGTGTGAAAGACTAGCTCTAATGATGCTTCTCTTTTATTTTATGAGAGATTTTATTGATATTTTATTTATGAATGGGTCTCCTTGCCCATTTTATTCTCCTCCTATTTGAATTAGCCAAAATTAATGTTCCAAATAGCTTCATGCTAATTTGGGAACATTACAGTTGTAATATAAAATTTCAGAAATATCACAAGTCTTTGCCAGAGATGGATTGTGGGGGCATTTACCAGATGTGTCACCTTCTAAAGAAGGGTGAGATCTGGTATCACAAGTCCATTTTAGAGAAAGGGGGATAAGTCATTTTTTCTTGAATATTTTTTATGGATTTTCCCTCGATTTATTGCCCTCGGCCTAATAGCCATAAACATGATCTCACTAAGTTGATACTAGGATTCTCTTTTACAATTCCCCCCTGGACAATCCAAAATTTATGGTGAAAATCGGTCTACCAACTTTCCTATTTTGCGTTGGAAATTTGTAATGTTCCAAAATTTTTGCAAATAAATTGGAACATTAAGTTTTGCTCATATTGTCTAGGAGATAAATAAAGTGGGTAAGGAGACCCATTTGCATAAATAAAATTCCACATGAGGTGAGAAGGGATCCATGGAGTAGCCATTTTTCACCTCCTAGTATGAAAAGGGGGCAAACACATGAGGATGAGGCCATGTTGACCAAGTCAACAGCACAGCCTAAAAGGGTGTAGCTTGCTTGGAAGACAACGCAGTTAGAGAGGGAGGAAGATTCCTTATGGAAGAAACCCTAATTGGGTGGGGTCCATGGCATAGAGGCATCATTTTGCATATAAGGAGGTTGAGGCAGCTATAGAAAGCATGATTGAAGAATTGGACTTTGAGTCTATTTGTAGTCTCTAGCTGTTCAGTTGAGGTGCAGTGCCTTTGGCACGAGGGAGTCCTGTTTAGGATTTCCTCTCCTTCCTTGAGTAGCTCATGGAGGATTGCTCTTCATTTCTCCATATCCAGGCATTTGGACATAGCCATTACTTCATATACAGCGTAGTCACTGGGTTGTGTTGCAGGTGTTGCAGTGGAGGAGATTCCACAACATCATTCCTTGTATCATCTCTCATAGGAAGGAGTTCCTATTCTTTGGGAAGATCAGAAAGCAGGGTTTCTAGAGCTTATTTGCATATTTTGGCAGTAGGCCAAGCTTCTGCCACCTTCATCAGTGCAGTCTCTTCCATAGACTGCGTTATCTCAGAGTTTGTCTGCAGTGGGGGTTTGCTCCACCATTTTTGAGGAAGATATTTCTTGTGCCGGGATTAGCCTTGCACTTAAGGAATCCATTGGGGGGGGGTTGTTTCAGTTTGCAGGCCATATTCATTCTCCTCCTTCTATTATATATTTGAGTTGCTGCTGCTACCCAACAACTCTGGCATTATTGTATCTTCATATTTTGTACATCTATTATAGCCAATCCTTTAGAGGATTGTTGTAGTGTTGTTTTCAGGGGTTGAGAGATTGCTCCCCCTCATTTCTTGAGCTATTATTGTAATATCATTTAATTATAATTTTACATGTTGTAGTGTCTCCAATTGACTACGTAGTCATAGGTAGGGTTCATATGTGTAGAAGTTTTTATCTCATGATTCTTGTACTTCTGCCTTGAGGATTGGCATTGTTCATCTAGAGCATCATTTCCCTCAAGATTTTGTATATATTTGCAGCTGCTATTATTATAATAAGATGGCTATGATTTCTCTGGCATTTTCTGAAGTTTAAGAAAGTTACTCTTCATGCTTATGTTTTTCATATTGTTGTAGCTCATCCCTTTGAGCAATATCTTCTGAGGGATAAGTATTTACATAGCTATAGGCAGAGTCCGAGAAAAGGCCAGATAGCCTCCGGTTCTCATCCTCTCTTTAGAGGTGACATAACTGGTAAAATCCCTCTCAGTCTATCTCTGACATAGCCTTGTTAATATTTCCCACAAAGGAGTTCTTCAGTGGTGTAAAAGCTGCTGATTTCCATTTTGGAACCTTACAGTGGTATCAGAGCATCTTTCTTGGCTCAGCCTATGGCCTTCAAGCCCAAGAAATAATAAATCAAGATGATGAAGAGGATGAGCTTGTTCTCATCAGTTTTTAGCTTCAGAAAGAACCTCTCCAAGGGGGTTGAGGAGAAAGAAGAAAGAGAGGAGGAAGGACCCTGCACTTCCTATTATCATCAAGAAGGAGACAAAATTTTGAGCAGGAAGAAGACGCCATTTTATGATGGAGGAAAGGGGGAAAAGCTTACAATTCTTCTTCCTAAATCTGCACAGAGTATTCATGAAGGTCTCAAGGAGATTAGGAGGGAAACAAATGGAGAATCCCCAAGAGGGTTTGATCCTAAAGAAAACTCTAGATTTGTGCATAGTGGGTGTGATCATTCAGCCACACACTATGAGGGTCAACGCAGTCATAGTCCCAATAGTCCCATAAGGGAGGTGGAAGAAGAAGAAGAATGAGTTACCAAGGAGAAAAGGAAGCATGGTAGATCCTATCTATCACATTTTGATGGTTCACTTGCCGGTTCAGCCAAAGCTTGGGTGGAGGAATTAGACACCTTTTTGCAGCAGCACCGTGTTAGACTCCGTCTTCTCAAGTCCTCTGTCAGAGTCTAATTCAGATAGGTGGCTGTCAAATTCTCTTTTCAATATGCAGGCCAATGACAATTAGCTTTCACCCACTGCTACTTAGATGTTTGCAAAGCTTATTCTCAGAATATTTCAATAACACTTGCAGGCTAGGAGAAGGTTCAGTAAGATATTATTTCAGGGGTTTCAAAAATCAAAAGGATAATTCTTCTCCAAAACTCTGTTTTGGAGAAGAAATTGTTAAATTAATGGTTTGCAATAAGTATATTTTTAAATTCTTCCCTCATGAAAAATGTCAAAGCAGGCCCTGGTCACCTTCTAGAGTGTGGCTGTCAAATAACAGGGGGGTATTACATGCATCCTGCTGATCAACACCGGGAGTTTTCTTTTTAGCAGCTTCTTGATGTATCTCTTCCATTTGCAAACGTAAGCTTTGATGGAGAAGTCTATTGGGCCAAAGCTGAGAACAGTGGAGGAGAAATCAGTTTTAGAACTTGTGCTCAACAACTTCTTTACGAGCTTGGAGATCCTAGTGCATATATAACTCCTGATGTTGTAGTAAATTTTTAAAATGTATCATTTCTCCCTTTGTCTAAAGATATGGCTTTTGCCAAGGGAGCAGAACTAAGCCTTCAAAAACGCCCTAAGACACTTCTTCAGTTGGTGCCAAAGGAATGCGGCTGGAAAGGTTGGGGAGAAATATCATATGGGGGATTGGGGTGCGTGAAGCGTGCATCAGCAGCGGATTATTTGGTCCGGTCATGGATGGAAGGGCGAGCACCTGGAAATCAAGAGTATATAGTTTCATATATTATCGGATTAGATCGCTTGCAGGCACATTCTTCTGATGTACATCCTTTGTCTTCCATGGAGCCTATGGACCTAAGATTGCGAATAGATGGTCTATTTAATCTGAAGGATCATGCAGTTCATTTTACACAGGAATTTGAATCTCTTTATACCAATGGACCTGCAGGTGGCGGTGGCATCAGGATATGAGAAGGAGATATTTCTTCAGAAAATATTGGTACCACGAGAGTGCATATTCTGGAGGTTCAACATAAATATAGGAATCCAGTAGAAACTCAACATGTTATAGGCTCAACGGACTTGGAGATGCTACCTCATAAGCATACTTATAGAGGTGGTCTTGAGAAACTGAAGGGTAGGTGCTTTGACATGGAGGAGACTATGTTTACTCTTTGTCTGGAGGCCATACCTCATGTGAAGTCTGCCGATGGTGATATACAGACGAAGCCATTCTTGGATGCCTGCAAGCTTGTGTTGCTAGTCATTGACAAGTTTGGCGCTGCTATGGCACTTGTGAAGGCTGATGTTGGTGGCAACATTTCGAGATTGGATGCTAAATATGAACAGGATCCTTCCATGAACCGTTTGATATATGAGATTGTGCGTAAGGAGATTGAATAAAAAACAGCTAAGGATTCTTCTAGTTGCACAAATGCTCTGCTGTGGTTGACAAACTGGCGTATTAGCGACATGGTGGCAACAGCCTTGCCTGTACGCGATGTTTTTAACTCAGGTCATTTTAAACTCTGAAGATTGATAATAAGGGGAGTCAGAGTTAATGTTCTGTTTCTTCGAACAAATAAATCGAAATAAAAATGGCATTTCCTAGGTGGCAGTCATTGCACTATTTGGGCATTCGATTCGTCTAAAGAAACATATGTGGCAGCATGGAAACGTGCCTTCAGCAGAGACACTTGTCATGACATTTTGGGAGAGAATAAAAGTAAAAGGCCAAATTTAAATACAGATAACTATCCCAGCACAGAAATCGAATTGGTTGGTCTATTTTGGGTCTTCAAGCTGCAGTTCAGAAAGTCTAGCTACAGGTCCTACCAATTCATTGGTCATCAACAAACAAACACAACGCTATTCCTTTTGGAGCAGAGTTTTCCTATTTTTATGATTATTGATGTAACACATCCTTTCTTTTAGAGTATTTGGTTATTGTTCTCTATCTTTAGCCTTCAGTTCATGGGCTGTTGTAACAACCCCTCAGACTGTCGATTTGTTTTCTTCTAGTATAGTTTATTTAATCTATTAAAAAATTCATTTGTAAAGAGTGGGGAGAGGGGAGAATTCTGAGAGCTGGTGCGTGGAGGAGAACAGAGCGCTTTCTTGTACAGTTTTTGACAGAGAGTTTAATGAAAAATACAGCTCTGACCCCTGAGATTCCTGTGGTATGACATTTGACATATGTTTCTTCTCTGTCTCATATGTATCTTGTAATGTTTTTTCATTTCATTCCTAAATCATTTCTGTTGAATACTTTTACGTGAGAAAGGCAGAATTCAATTTATTTGCTCTGTCTTGAGGAAGTATTCATAGTTAACGTTTTCTTCTGTTTGACAAGGATCCATCTTCTATGCCCTTGTCGACTTCTCAGCAGTCTTGCCATTCCGTTTATCTCAATTTAATTGTTAAATTTCTTGCCTACCTTGCCTCAGGAGATAATCTGTGTTTTTGATTATATTTCTCTGTTCAAGCTGTTCTTTGCCCCACACAGCCCAGAAAACCCAATTATTTATTAAAAACCCTTTTCATATCTCTTTACTAGCCTAAAATCAATATCAGTGTTTCATTTAGGTCATCTCAGATCCTATTGGACATCTTTCACTGAGTTTGACCCGGAGAGAGCCCTCTCCTGTCCTCGTAGGGCTAGCTACGAGGCTGAGCTTGGTTTGATGTTGCCTCGAGTTTTTCCTTCCTCAGCCTGAGGCATATTCAAGCGCTAACACACCGAATTTCGGAAAATCAAGCTACCAGAGTTGCAGTGCTGCATATGAGAGGTAAGGCCTATGCTTGGTGGATCTTTGAATCCTTTTCTTTGAAGAATAATGACATTACATCTTATGAAAATTTTACTAAGGCATTAGTGAAGAGATTTGATGGGAGGATTCTTGAGACACACATGATGGGTTTGCACAAAAAAGACCAAACAAAACCCTTGCATGAAAACACAATTCCTCTTTAGAAAAAAATGGAGGAGGCCAAAAATATGAACCAAAATTTGCTGGAGAAGGAACTTTCATCTCACATCCTAGAGCAAGGAAGCATGGGGGTCTCTTTGTTTAAAGAGGATCCATTTGTTGGGAGGCTGGCCATTCATGTGGAGAAGATTGGGGGCAGCAGCGTTGTCATTTCTAGAGCATATCTAGAATCTCAGGCAGAGAGGAGAGGAGCTCATGCTCCAAAGAGAGGGACCCTTGCAACTTTTCAGGAATATCCCCAAGATCTCATGTGTGGAAATCAAGGCACAATTCATGTGCCATTAATGGAGAGGTGTGAAACCATGGAGTCACAAGAAGGAGATGGGGAGAAGAACCAATAGCGTGAGTTGAGGAGTACTCACCCATATCCATTTTTGGAGGTTATTTCACTAAGGAGGGAGGCTAGATTGCACAGACAGGGCATGGACATAAGTGTTCATCCATATGTTCAGTCTTCTCTTGATGAATATGTCTCACCACATGGAGGCATTCCACCTAGGGGGCCACTAGTTCAGCAGAGGAGGATGGTTGCTTCACACTTGGAGGCACCACTAATTGATTCTATAGAGGTGGGAACCTCGAGAGAGCTTGAGACAGTAGTGGGAGTTTTGGATGAACTCATGAAGGAGGGATACATTTCCTCAACCTCATATACACCTACTCTCATTGTAGATTCTGCGCTGTGGTAGAAGCAGCCTAGGAAGGATAGAAACCTTCCAATTTGTGACTTGGGCATAAGAGATGTCAAGGAGGAGGATAGCCATATGACAGATGTTATTCATGAGGAACTACCAACGCTGTCATTATGGAGGATATATTTTCATTGGAACTCCCGGCTATTGGTGGGATATTCCAATGACTCTTTCACCTGCAAGACATCTACTGATCAGCATAGGAGGAGATGCACCAACCATATGGAGATGGGGGAATCAGCACAACCACCCCTTTTCCCTTTATGGATGAGAGGATATTCATCTATGAGTCCCTCAATTGATATGAGCAGAGAACATGGTAAGGGTGTACATTTTTTTTCACATGATCATTTGTATGATATATGTATGCATCCCTTAAACATACACATGCAAGAGAATGCTCCATAGAGGAGCATACATTTTGTTAGACCTCATGGTTTAGTGGGGGCCATAAGCATGGCTAATGGCCATTATCTTGGAGGACTTGGGGAGGATAGAGATCATGGAGGACATGCTCAATTTTCAGCAGATATCATTTACTTTCCCCAAGCTTGTGAGGAGATTGATGCAACACACCGATGGTTGAGCAACCACAATTTTTATCAATCTCTATGGCAATGGAGCTCTAAGCTGCACTGGTTTCACTTGAGGGACCATTGTCCTTCTCATTTGTTACACATGGCAGCAAGCATGATGCTCCTATTTGCTCCCTATGATTCCATTGTTCATGCCTTTATGAGGAGCAGGGTTGAGGAGGAGACACATAGGATGGATGTGTCCACTGAGGGAGGAGTCCCTCACATATTTTGCATTGCATTTTCTGATGGGAACATAAGAAATGGTACGACCTCTATAGCAGCAACAATTTTTTATTATGGGGTGAGCCATATGATGGGTATGAGACCATATGAGGATGATTCCCGACTCATCACATATGGAGATGTTTGGGCCAGCATATCTTGCAGCATTGAGGGAGAGAGGAGGTCCAACCTTCTTCTTGCCACTTGGTGGCAACCTTATTGCAGCCCAGGATCAACAGACACTCTACACTTATCTTAAGTGGAGAGATGGACAACATGGGGTAGACTATATGGTCTACCATGTGCAGATTATCAGCCCACCTTCTTTGCCAGAGCAAAAGGTGGATGACAGTTTTCCTGAGTTGCCTAGTTGGGAGGTGACTCAATTTGCATGCCACATAGCTTGGGGATGGATGAACCATACGGGGGAGACAATTCCAATTATATTTCAAACTCCATTCCTCAAGGGGGGACCTCTAGACACCACTTTCTATCTTCTTGAGCAATACACCTTACATGATGATGGTTTGACAACTACTTGCATGCTAAGGAGGAGCATTGTGGAGGTTTGATTGATGAGATAGCATCACTGGACTTGGAGGAGATCATCATATAGGGATGATACAAGCATAGGAGAAGAAGAAATAGTCTATCCTTTCACTTTCTTGAGGGTAAACAATCTTTGGGAGGGGAGGACTGTAATGTTCCAAAATTTTTGCAAATAAATTGGAACATTAATTTTTGCTCATATTATCTAGGAGATAAATAAAGTGGGTAAGGAGACCCATTTGCATAAATAAAATTCCACATGAGGTGAGAAGGGATCCATGGAGTAGCCATTTTTCACCTCCTAGTATGAAAAGGGGGCAAACACAAGAGGATGAGGCCATGTTGACCAAGTCAACAATGCAGCCTAAGAGGGTGTAGCTTGCTTGGAAAGACAACACAGTTAGAGAGGGAGGAATATTCCTTGTGGAAGAAACCCTAATTGGGTGGGGTCCATGGCATAGAGGCATCATTTTTCATATAAGGAGGATGAGGCAGCCATAGAAAGCATTATTGAAGAATTGGACTTTGAGTCTATTTGCAGTCTCTAGCTGTTCAACTGAGTTGCAGTGCCTTTGGCACGAGGGAGTCCTATTTAGGAGTTCCTCTCCTTCCTTGAGTAGCTCAAGGAGGATTTCTCTTCATTTCTCCATATCCAGGAATTTGGCCATAGCCATTACTTCATCTACAACGCAGTCACTAGGTTGTGTTGCAGGTGTTGCAGTGGAGGAGATTCCACAACATCATTCCTTGTATCATATCTCATAGGAAGGAGTTCCTATTCTTTGGGAAGATCAACAAGGAGGGTTTCTAGAGCTGATTTGAATAATTTGGAAGTAGGCCAAGCTTCTCCCACCTTCGTTAGCACAGTCCCTTCCATAGACTACATTATCTCAAAGTTTTTCTGCAGTGGGGGTTTGCTCCACCATTTTGGAGGAAGAGATTTCTTATGCCGAGATCAGCCTTGCACTTAAGGAATCCATTGGAGGAGGTTGTTTCAGTTTGCAAGACATATTCATTCTCCTCCTTCTATTGTATATTTGAGTTGCTGCTGCTACCCAGAAACTTCGACATTATTGTATCTTCATATTTTGTACATCTATTATAGCCAATCATTTAGAGGATTGTTGTAGTGTTGTTTTCAGGGGTTGAGACCTTGCTCCCCCTCATTTCTTGAGCTATTATTGTAATATCATTTCATTATAATTTTACATGTTGTAGTGTCTCCATTTGACTGCGCAGTCATAACTAGGGTTCATATGTGTTGCATTGTTTATCTCATGATTCTTGTACTTCTGCCTTGAGGATTGGCATTGTTCATCTAGAGCATCATTTCCCTCAAGATTTTGTATACATTTTCAGTTGCTATTATTATAATAAGATGGCTATGAGTTCTTCAAAATTTTCTGAAGTTTAAGCAAGTTACTCTTCATGCTTATGTTTTGTATATTGTTGTAGCTCATCTCTTTGAGCAAGATCTTATAAGGGAGAAGTATTTACATAGCTATAGGCAGAGTCTAAGAAAAGGCCAGATAGCCTCCGGTTCTCATCCTCTCTTTAGAGGTGACATAACTAGTAAAAGCCCTCTCAATATATCTCTAACATAGCCTTGTTAATATTTCCAACAAAGGAGTTCTTCAGTGGTGTAAAAGTTGCTTATTTCCATTTCAGAACCTTACAAAACTTTCCTTGATTGCATTAACACTCTCCTTGAACACATTAATTTTTTCTTGTATTGCATTAAATAATTCTTGTGACTTCTATTAATCACTATAAAGGAAGTCCTTAAGCCTTTCTTCTGCTCATTCTAAGCCATGTATTTTCATGATCCCCCCTGACTCTCCTCTCTTTGAGCACCAAAGATAGCTTCGCAATTCAGGGCTTACCAATATAGAGTTCAATTTTGCTATGAGTAAGAAATATTGTTTTGTATATACTTTTAATTAGGAATAGGTTATACATTGACAAAACTTATGTATGTTATTTCATCCAAGTGCTGAAGGCATAGAAAGTTGATAGAATGTATAGAACTTGCAAAGAAAAGGGGCATAAGCTAAATTTCACTATACCCATTATGATAGACCCTCCTATTAGTGAAACCCACTTTTGGGATACCAAATTGTTTGATGGGGCCAATGGGTTCTCAGACTGGAGGGAAATCTACAAAATATATGCCAACTCCTAATTTGATGTACTTGATGAATATTTCATTGCAATGTGCAATATAAGGAAATTTGAGATATATTAAATTTCTACGAGACCACCTAAAATGCCATATAATAAAATGACGATATGGGAAGTGGTGCAGATCAATCTACAATAAGAAGCCATAGCCAATAATACAGGGGAATTTGTGTCCTTCCTAAAGGTTGAGGTTTTCAGCCAGATATAAAATCTCAAACTTCCTAAAATCAAGCTGAATAAATAATTCCTAGAAAAATTCTTGGCCACTCATCCTAAATTAATCAAGATTTTGAAGGGATGGTGTGGGACAATGACTCATTCAAATAGTGCACCAACAAGAAATACCCTACTTAGCACTTGGAGACACATGTTTTCCAGCTCACAGTGATAATTAGGGGGTTATATGTTGGTTTCAATACCTCTCACTTTAAAATTTAATGGTTTCCTTTAGTAGAAAAAAATATTTTGCTCTGGTCACATATTCAATTTTTCAAGAATTTTGTCAACAAACTTGTTGAAGGCCCTCCTGAAAATAAAGGAAGCCCAGAAAAATAAGGGCCCCTCTTTCTATATGTTAGCATACCTAGTAGATGTCTTTTGTGTTGCCAATGAGTTTCCTAGCATGAATTAAAGTGGACACCCAATATGCCTCCCATCCACATATAATTTCAAGAATTGAGGGAAGACTACTAAACCAAGTTCTTCTACGATATTTGTGACCATTTCCTAGCCCAAACAAGTTAAATTCTATTCAATTTTCCAACCCCTAGGATATTCGAAGAATCCAAAAAAGCTCTCAAAGGATTGGGGAATTATTATTGTGAAGAGAACTACAGATACATCTGAATATATGGTTGTTCTTTCACCCTCACTTGATGTTGTAGTTGGTCCCCAATAGATTAATGATTATAGAAATTTCTTATCAGACTATCGGAGATGGAACAACATTGGTTTTAGCCAACAACTCTAAAGGTAATGGACATGATTTCCTATAAGAATCAACCATTATACAATCACTAAGTTTCCTTAGGAAACAAAAGAAGCAAATGTCCTTAAGGGGCTTAAGCTCCTCACTAGTGTTTTCAGGAGACATGATCGTTATAGAGTAATAAAAGACCACTGTAAGTCATTGAAACTCTCACATGTCTATGAACATGAGGAAATTCCCAAGGACTCAATGTTTCAAGACATTATAATATATGAGTAGTTAAACTAGAGGATGGAAGAAAGGGAACAAACAGACCCGATGCTAGTATCTCGAAGAAGGGAAGATACAAAAGGAAAGAGAGCAATGCTCTTCAGCATCAAAAATCCAAATATGAATAAGAAAAGGGTAAAGTTTGGAAAAGACGCTAATTGAAGTCGAGGCTAGGAGAGAATAGGGGAGGCAAGCCCTGACCGGAGATGAAACAAGAGAAATTAACACTTATGTCAAAAAGGAACAAAAATATGAATTAAAAATATCGAAGAAGGATGCTAGTAAGGGGAAGGATCCAAAGAATCCTCCCGAATCTTCCAAAAAAGAGAAAACCACAAAGTAAAGAATTCCAATAAGTACCCCTAAACAGAGTTCCATTGTTTCTTAAAATCTTATCTCCCATGTTTGTTTGTACTTAAGCAAACTATCACTACACATATTTTTTAGAATCCTAGGGATATAAATGAAGAAGTCATTGAGTTAGGATACTATTATTACAAAAAACCAGAAAATCCATCATCCACAATGTTCCCAAGCGAAGAAATTAAGAACATAAGGAGAAGAGGTTGTAATTTTAGAGGGCCCCAAACTATGAATAATATGGAGTGTCATTGGCCAAATAAATGAAAAGGTCGTAGTGGAAACAACCTCTATTTTAGGACCTCTTTCCACTACAATTGAAACAAATACTCATAGTTTATCCATGGTTGTGGAATAGTTGAATCAAGTGATAGCATCATTGTAGCCTCAGTTGAAAGAACAAAACCAACTGATGGATGCCAAATCCTAGGAATGATTATAAGAATAACACATAGCACTATCATATTCCTTTAGGGATCAATATGAGCAGAAAATGACGCAGCTAAAGGAAGCTCATACCAATGAGCTAAAGGAACTAAAGAAGAGTCACAATAGAGGGTTAACACTAATGTGGAAGAAGCCCAGAAGGCCCAAGATGACCTTCAGATACTCAAAGCACAACCCTTCAAAATTTATAATGATTTTCAAAATGCTCAAAATTCTTATACAGAGAAGTTGGGGAAGATTCAATATTATTTTGGACAATTGGAGTAGATAAATAGTGAAAATAATGCCCAATTGGAAGCCCAAAATACTTCTAATGACGCTCTTAATGTAGTCATTCATTGTGAAGGGGTGTTTCCCAAGTAAACAATTTACACTTTTTTCTAAACCAAGATTAAAAAAAATGATTAATATCACACAATTATTCATATATATGATGTCATACACAATATTTTTTATCAGCAAAATAAAATATTCCTTTTGAGTCACTGAGTTACAAACATAATAAGAAATGACAAACAATCATAAAAAATACACAAATAGTTCAAGATAATTAATATTTTTTTATATTAAATTGTCCTTGAATAATGAAAAACAATCCTAAACAATACACAAATAGTTCAAGATAATTATATCCACAACCAATGAATTTTCAACTATCCATTTTTTCTTTCTTACAAACAATCATGATAGTATAAAATATTTTTTTCTAAAACCAATGATATTGTGCACCATGGGAATGGAACTCGATCTCATACTTGTTGATTCCTTGTGCTCCTTGGATGTAGTCCTTGTGCATGTGTGGAAATTTATATGTCCGAACATGTTGGACATTGGATAAAACAATGCTCCCTGTGTGTTTTACGACATAGACTAACTTCCTTTCATGGATACTTATCTCTAGTGATGTGATCATTGACTAACACGTGGGTTTTTGTCTAACGAAAATCATGATTCCCAACAAGTGGTATCAAAGAGTAGGTCATGAGTTTGATACACACCTAGATTGCGTTGTGGGGGAGATTGTTGGACATTGGATAAAGTAGTGCTCGTTGTGTGTTTCAAGACATGGACTAACCACCTCAAATGGATCCTTATCTCTGAAAAATGTGATCGCTGACTAACACTAGCACATTTTAGTTTAACAGTAATCATGATTCCCAATAGACAAAACATTTTCGACTCCCTATTTGACCTTCCAACCTACTCCGTGGGTATTTGTCTTCCCCACGAACCCCCTAGCTGCAATGGGGTTGTATGTAATAGGAATATAACTATCAAGTGGAGGAGATCACTCTAGCTCAATATTTTCCCACTATAAGAGCCTCTACTTCCACCCAAATCACTATAGAACTCAGTAGTCACTATAAATACACAATCACATTAGCATAGTCATCCCATAGTAGGGAAAATCATTTCCCCTCTCATAGATTTCTCTTTCTTTTATAGAAGACTTCAAAGATGACACTTGTCACTTCATGCAAAAACAATTGTTTATATTAATCCAATAATTTTATTATTCACCTATCCACATTTTAGCCTCTCACCAAGTTTTTCCTAAAAGTATTTACTTAATTTACTATTAAAAAGGATATTTTTCCTCACCCGAAATGATTCTTTATTTCTTCTCCTTGTTGTCCCATGATCCCCCTTTTATATGCCTCATTTTGTGTTCATTACTGAAGTCCACTGATAGTTCTCAGATTTCTTTCCTCGACTATTCCCTATTTTATCTCAAGTTTAAATCTTGGATGGAGATATTTTTTTTGTACTCTTTCCACATGGAGGTTCCTTCATGAAACTAAATTTCTCTAATTTTAAATTATTACTCATTAATTTCATACATAGCCCTCTTTTATTAATGAGGTTAAACTATATATGTATTAATGTTTCTAATTAAACTCTATGTCCCCTTCCCCCTTTTGTTATCAGAACAATTACATCCTTTGGAGTTATTTTAATACAAATTATATACTTAAGATTCTCAAAAAATGAGGAGGGAAGTGTTATTCATTTGGTCCATTTTTTTATATATAATTCTTCCTATTCTCTCTTTTCCCAAGGTTTATTTATGATTTAGTAATTTGATTCTAAAAACACACTTACTACATTATGTGGATTAGTGATAGTCATTCCATGATCATCATCCATTAATTATCTTTCAAATTTTTCTTCTTGATGCCAAGTGTACAAATTCGGTCATTCCCTTGAAGTAATTCCTTGTGAAGTTCCAAGCGTGCCACATGCCTTTCCCTTCAGGCATCCTGTGACTACGATGGGAAAAAATAGGTGTGATGATGGAGACCATTTTCGTCCCTTGTGTCATCCTCTATAACGATAATACTAGTTTTTGGATCAATGAAACTTCCTTTATGCATGCCCCCAATAAATCCTCACGAGTCACCCAATGCAGGGTCTACCCTCACGGTATCGTGAGCTTCAAGGTGAAGGTATCCCAACACCTTCCATCCCAACACCTTCCATCCCAAGTCACGACAAAAGTGCTAGCACGTGGAATCATGGATGTTGTGCCACCCCTGCCATGAATATTTTTACTATACAACCCCATCACCTATGTGTGATATTTTTGGCCAAGAAATTTACCTATTCCTATAGACACTATCATGCCATTAGTAATCATAGTAGAATATTAATTAGAACTTTAACTTCTAGTGTCAATAGTATGTAATCGATTAAACTAGAGGTCGTTGACTCATCATATGCATGTCATCTAGGTGGTCTCCCACCACACGCAATAATTATTAGTAATATATGCTCATAATGTTAGTCATTCATATAATTTCACCTGCTAAAATATTATTATGACATCATCATCAACATGATCGCTAATTGTAAGCAAGAAGCTAGTCATTAGAATATGTAAAAAAGACAATGTATAATAAATTCATCAACATGATTACAAAAAATCATCATTTAGGTACATAAAAATCATCATCACATCCTCTAATATAATAGTAAAAATAATTGGATCCTATACCTAAGGTCCTCCAAGAATAATGTATGTGTAATATGGCTATATCAAGGTTATGATCATATCAAATCTAGTCAACTAAATCAAAACACTACATACACCCCCTCTAAACTATACACTTCTTCCTGAAGTCCTCAAAACAAGAAAGGAGGTAAAATTATGCCAAGTGGGGTAAATACAAAAAATAGCAACAAATGGATAAAACCAAATCAAAGTTTTGTATAGGAGGCAATGCATCTACTAGCACATGCTACATCCATTAATACCAGTGTTTTTTTCTTGTCATTTTCTTTGAAAAAAATCAATAAAATTCCCAAAGGCCTTATTACATCATATCAAAAGTTTAGCATCCATTTTACAAATCTCCTTGAACCTAAGGGGGATCTCAAGTAACAACTATATAAGTAAAATGCACATTGCTTGCATTTTACTGAGGTTAGATTCACCCTTACAAGCAACTTAGAAAAGTTGTTCTTCTCCATTATGCAGTTTATTGAATGTATCGTTATTATCCTTTCCCAAAGGAAAAAATTAAAATACAAATGGAATATTATACAATGTCCCCGAGAATCACCTCATATATGATCTTAAATCATTCGATTCTAGGGGACTCACTTCATGTTGCATATTGTTGTTGAGTTGCGTGTGTTTATGTGAAATCATAAATTGTTATGCATCCATTAATAAATGTTGCATATTCTGAATGAAAAGCCTTCTTACATGGGTAGAGATAGGGTTATTTGGCCGCCTTAACTTTTCTAACTACCCAAAAACTAGTATAAATGGGGAGAAAATATGACGTACATTCGTCGGATATTTGACTCATTATCGTCAGTTATATGATGCATTTGAGTCTTAATTTCTATCGGTGAAATTTCATCGGATATATAACACTTTTACTACTCATCAGATCCAATTCCCACGATGGCCAAGAAAGCATGTAATCATTTAGGATTTTTCTAACGATTTGTGTTCATAAATACGACACTAACCTCATTAGTTTTCGTCAAATATCTGATGGATATTTGTGTGAGATATTCGAAGCCATAATAGGTCGTGTGGCAAGAATTTAATGGCTCTAAGAATTTCTTTCATCGTCCTGGATTCATATATCTGATGATATTTTATTATCATGGCCATCTGATATTCGATGATGACTACTTGTAGTCGAATATCTGATGGTTCTATGAGCATTACAAAATATATAATTTAATTCCCATTTATGTGGCCAATGAAGCAACCCATAACTAGCATTTGCACCAAGAGATGCAAAGGGCACGCCGATAGTGTTTTGGGTTTTTTATACCCTTCAAATATATATACAATAACATACAAAATAGAAGGGTTTCTAACGTCTCACAAGAGGTCAGGGATTGAATAGTCGAACAAGATCGGAGGTTGGTTGGTCGAATGAGCTTGGAGGTTCAGTATCTCTTCAAAAGTCAAATGTGTTGAGGGGCGTGCCTATGCATGATGTAATTTTATAAAAAGGTTGTTACCTGGAAGGAGATTGTGGCTACACATAATCTTCTCTATTTATTTGTGATTAACAACAATTAAACATTACATTTTTTGTGCAATTTTTTTTTTTTGAAATCTACATTTATTAATGTGGTGGATATTATTTGGAGTCAAATCACTAGTGCCCTCGAAAAATATATGTTCTATCAAATGCCAAAATCATCAAAGGTGACAGATTCCTGTCACAAGTTCCATACCTTTATGCAATTATGTTTGAGCCCTGAGCTTTTCCATATTAGAATAAAAAGTTTATGCATCTTAATAGTTGGAAGAATGTAGTTGAAAACATGATGACTAGTCACTATACCAATCAATGTCTTAAAGATACAACACTTTGCACTAGAAAATTCCATTCTAGATATATGATGTACTTAACTAATTGTGGCAAGAGATATAGCTGTTACCTTCAAAGAATACATAACCATACTAAATGGAACACAATTGATTGAAGGTTTTCTTAGAATGCATCTCTTGATTGTTCACTCAAAAGGAAAATTGGCATTTCCTTTGTTACAGAAAACTAGGCATAAGTGATAAGAAACAACAACTCTAAATCATGACTTAGTGTCTAGTTTTGTGTCTTAACAGACATAAACAATGAGGAAGATTGTATATGCACTACAGATGAACTTACAAAATTTTAATAGAATTACTCTCTTGTTTTTTCAGAACTGTTAACTTTGTTTCACCAAATTTATCAAGAATCTTATGTTTGTTAAATGTTAACAAATTTCATAAAAACAAATCACTTCATATATTGGAGTCCAAAGATGATGGTAAAATTCTATAATTTTAAGTCTCACAATTTGGGGCAGGCTAGATCATGCCCATTGCATTTCTCCTGTTGGAACATGATCTCCTAAAAAGTTGAAAATCTGGTCCATTTTGTATATTTTTTATTATATTTAGTCTAGCACAGGGGTTTTGGGGTGGGTCAAAGCCCCTAATGCATTGTAAGCGGGTCAAGGGTAGACCAAGAGATTGGATGCATAGGCTAAAGTAGTATAAATAGTTGAACGTTTTTTGAGTTGAGAAGCAAAGAATGAATTGAGATTGATGAAAAGTACGAATTGATAGATCTTGGGTTGGGTTGTTTGAGTTATGACTCCTATTGGCTGTGTGCACGGAGATCCTCTGTCTTGCTATGTGCAGACCCTGCTGGCTGTGTGCACAGGTGGTATTCGGGGAATGTAAGAGGATTTTGATAAGTAATATATGTGAAGTATTGCTGAAACATGTGATGTTATTTGAATATATTCTATTATGATTGATGCGAACTAAGATTGTGTGATTAAGCTGCGAACTTGTCTGTTTTATCTCTATGATATGAAAGTATCCGTACTTAGTATATTACTGTGATATGACTATTGTTGCACTTCCTGATTGCATCTTTGTTAATGAATGCAAACTATCTGTGTTGACAATATTGGCTGTGATTATGTTTTTATTGTTGTAATTGATGATACGCACGTGGATGCAAAACTGCTGGAGTAGATTTGATAAGAACTATAGTATGGTTACGTTCTGGAACCTTGAAACTCACCCTTCAGTGTAGATCTGATAATTACGGACCTGCATTATTACCTACTCTCTCTCAGGGTGCAGAAACCTGGTTCCAACACCCTCCCATACTACTTCGGGTGAGACTTTGACCTGCGCAAGGGGGTCACTGTCGAAAGGGCCAATAGTATAGGGGTTTGTTGGAAAACCTTCACCTTCGAACCTGGGTCAGGATCCCTCGAGCCAACAAATGGTTTCGTTGCCAGGACCAAGAGAATTTTGAGGGAGATATTTGGTAATGCCAAGGCCGTATTGGAAGCCTGAGAAGAAAGAAATCGACGAATGGTTTTAAAAGCAAGTTCAGGAATTCGCTGTAAAATAAAATCACAGTGCAAACTTAACTGCGGAGAAGTGGAAAAATAAGTATATTTTCTTGGAAATCTACGAGATTTTCTTTGTAAATTTTGCAATCGAGTTGTAGGAGTGGCTCACAAGGCTGGTCGATTTTCAGAAGTGTTGGATAGACGAACGGGTCACACAGTGGACCACAGAACTAATCCGGTAGTTGGAAAAAAATGATAATACCATTACGTGCATGGTAGATCATTGGGTGGACAATGTGATAGGAGGATTTGTGACTAAATTTGCAATCGATCAATTTGTGTCCTACTCAGAAGTAGAGTGGAGGTTCTTCAAGGGTTTCCGGGGTAAGTTTCTAAAAACTTTGTCGTTACTAATTAAGATATTATTGTGCGAGAAAAGTATCCTGTGTAGCCATACTGAGTGAACGAGCTCTAATCAAGGTGAGGGTACAATGCCTAGTGGTAAGTTCTATAGAACTGATCAACAGGGATATCGATCTGTCTACTATCCAGTGACCAATTTTGTTGCGCATAGCCCCCCATCAACACCATCTTCGAATCCTTGTAAGGGCAAGAACTCACCTCCACCACCGCTGGAAGACGATATGGCTTCACAGATGAAGTTACCCACCTTCAAGGGTGTGGGGGATGAAGATATGGATTGATTATGGTTTGTCATAGGGTTTTTATGGACTGCGCAGAATGTAGCGAGAAATGTTGTGAAAAGAGCACAACTGTCTCTTGTTTTTGAAGGAAGGGCCCTAGACTGGTACATGGGATACCTCGACCAGAATGCGAACACGAGCATTGAAGAAATTAAGAATGCCTTGAAGCAATAGTTCAAGAATCCTAAGGCCTACTCTGAGATAGTGAACGACCTGAAATATTTCAAACAAGGTCCATCTGAGTCTATATGGGAAGCTGATCAGCGATTGAAAAAAGTAATCAGAGAGGGAGGATTCCAGTATGATGATACGTAGCATGCGGAGTGGTTCATTGCTATGTTGCTGCCCCACCTACACATCCCAATGGGCCACCAAGAAATTGAGTCATAGGAGAAGGCCTTGGAGATAGAAATGAAGTTGGAGGCTGCGCCACGAGATGAAACCCAGTTGTATGTACAACAGATACAATTCCAGCTGGAAGCAATGCACATGGAAATCTAGAATCTACGAAAGGAACAAGGAACAGAGGCTAGCCCTGATAGGTGGTGCATACGATGTAGAGTGAATGGCCACACCAAGGATAACTATCTGCTATAAATAGACTATATGCAGGCTGGAGGACCTAGCCCGCTGTGCCCTAGAGAAGCTGTGGGGCCGAGTAGGCCGGTAATATGGTGTGACGACTATCACGTTGTAGGGTTGCATGAAATCAACCGCTACCCTCACCTTGCTACTTGTATTTTGGAGGTTAAGCAGCAATGGTGCAGGTTTTGTAGGTATGTGGGGCATGAGGAGCAGAACTGTCGAAATTACGATCTGCTGATAGACCAAGGAAACATCTATAGGGTAGAGACAGATCCATCGTCACCAAGGACCCCCTTCGGTATCGGGTGCTACCGCGTTAGGGGTAGGGGAGGGTGCCGAGGCAGAAGCACAGGTAGGGGAAGAGGAAAAATAATCTGTTATAACTGCGGGGAGATAGGTCACTTTGCAAGGGACTTCCCGAACCCTACAAGGAAATCTTGCAAGTATTGCAGGCAGTTGGACCATGTGATTAAGGACTGCCTAATTTAGATGGCTAAGGTGAAGGAGAAACAACAGGCACCTATGCATAACATGCAAAGGGTTACGATAGAACCTCAGAACGAGGGACCAGGTATTAATATCATAACCCGTAGTGGCCTAGCCACTGAGGGGATGGAAGAAAAAGCTGTGGCTGAGCCTCTGATCAGGAAAGCGGCCATCAAATCAGAGGGCTTGGACCTCCAAAAGGAAAGGGAAACCTTTATCGCAGCTCAGCAGGACTTCACAGAAACACCTACTTCACAGGTCCCTGTGGCCACCAAAGAAGGAGAGGGGGTCCAACCATTTTTACAAGCATGCATGAAATTGTTGCGCAACCAGCAAGCCATTGTGAACCTCCAGGCACTATTAAATAGTTGCGCAGAGGAAACCAACCCGCCCCTGGAAGTTAAGGATGTAAACACACTGTACCAATACAAGAAACGCACTGGTAGGGAAATGCGTCTCACAACACAAATCGGGGATTACGAAATGGAGCAAGTTATTTTGGATCTAGGGTCGGACGCGAATGTGCTGCCTAAGAAAACTTGGCAGCGCATGGGAGAGCCCAAGTTGGAATGGTCCACTATCCAGTTGCACATGTCCAATCAGCAGAAGATCATACCGTTAGGAAGGTTATCACATATTGTAGTGGATATTGCAGGAGTTAAGGTCCGTGCCGAATTCGAGGTCATTCATATTATGGAAGATGCAGACCCTTACCCTGCGCTCCTTGGGTTAGATTGGGCCATCGACATGGGTGGTATTATCAACTTGAAGAAGAGGAGCACGGTATTTGAGAATGGAGGGATACAGGTGATAGTCCCTTTAGATCCCGTAGAATGAGAAAGGTATATGGAGATGGTGCGTATCGATGAGGAGGTAGATCACATCTACAATTTAACTACGTAGGATTAAGATTGGATCAACCCTACGGCTGATAGAATGCTCTGCTGGGAAAAGGATAGTGACAATTGTTCTAACTCTGATGGAGAATTGGAAAATTGGCAACACTAGTTGCATGACGTATTTGCACTACGATGTCTCAGAATTTCAAGGGATTTCTGATGTATATCCTCAGAGGTAAGAGATATGCCCTACTTTGATGGTTCTAGTAACATTAAGGAATTTTTGCAAACATTCGAAGCTGAAGTTCCAAAGGAACGAAGGTTATGGGCCCTCAATATTGCCCTACGTGCAACACCTATGAAGTGGTGGGATGAGCGTAAGACCACATTCTAGGAGTGTGGAGCATGTCGGAATATGTTACTCCTGCGTTTCGACCCTCTGGTTCACTTACGTAGGGAACAACCCAGATTGGTAATCCAAAGCCGCGCAGACTTGCACAAGATAACCACCGCTGATGGGAAAGGGCGCGTGACGGATAGGGGCATCTTCTACAAAAACTCTCTCAAGATGGTGGATACTATGGAAGCTGTGGATTTGGCCACACCTACAACTATGAAACAACTACGCTCACTCCTCCATGTTGTAGGAAACTATAGAAAAAACAAGCAGGAGTTGATCACAACGCCTATGATGGAGCTGCTTCGCAAGACCATTTTAGTTCACAGGGATGTTGGTTGTCAAGGGAGCTTCAAACTAGTAAAGAAAACAATAGGCCCACTCAGAATGCAGATGGAACATTGGTTGGACCATTGTGCACACGGGAGGCCTACCTAACACACACATGTGTGCTGGGAGCGCAAGTGTGTGTTGAGCACACCAGAGCTATGAAAACTAGCCGTTGGGATAGTCAAATCGAGTAAAATGCAAAATATATCGTTAAATGGAGTGGGTGGCTGGAATTTAATGTGGGGATTGTAGGAGATTTTTTACCATTTACATGATGGTAAGTTCCAAGTGTAGCTTTCCCAACCACTTACCGATCGCGTTAGGTATAAAACTGGTCGAACAGACTAGACAAGGGTTCCGTATAAGTTGTATAGCTTTTACTTGGCATATCTTACTGTGGAAATTTGGTGCTGCAAGACGCTCTATGTTTATAGTGTCTCCTTCATGTCCGAGCAACCTACCCCCTCATATAGTAGCAACCTAGGGTTTTTTTTTCATGCCAGGATGACGGCTACGAACCCTGCTGAGCCTTTTAAACCAATGACTTTGGAAGAACAAGGTACTGAGAAGGTGGTGGAAATCGAGTCTGAGGCGGAAGAGATTCTCTCCATGCTGAGCCCAACCACGAGGAAAGGAAAATAAAATGTGTAGAGCTTTGGAAAGCCCCTGAAGCCCACAAAATGGGTTGCAGGAAAGCCACGAACTTCCCCACGAACCACAAAATCCCCGCAGGCAGCTCAGGAGGAAGGACAACCCGTCGAGCCAATTCACTGGTTACCTCCCTTTGTTCGACCATGCAGGACATCGATGTGCACACGGAAGAATCTTGATTTCCTGGTCAATTACCTGCAAGTGCCACTGACCCCAGGTGAGGTCCCCATCATTGGCGAACCATTTGGTAAGCTGCATGAGGTCAAGTTTGATGATCACGACCTAGCCAACTTTGAAGCATTCCCTGAACTAGCACCTGTGTTATACCTCAACTCAATTCATGATGACAATGGAGTTACAGTCATCCCCCAATGCTGGGTATGTGGGTTTTTCGGGTCCGGGCTCCTGAACTTGCTCAGGATGCTCCATTTTGGTCATTACAATATTATGGACTGCCTCGCACGGCAGCTGCTCGTCCTAATTCATGAAGGCTGCCTATGGATCGAGGATAGGACTCCTATTGATGTTGCGTTGATTCATAGGATTACTGGCCTTCTAATGAATAAACCAAGCCCTTTGGAGCGAGTGGGTAAGAAATAAAAAGGCGAGAATGCTGAATTTGTGCACCAAAAATACAAGGTGGAGTGGAATACTCGAGGCTTTATCATCAAATCCATCAATGATCCCACTACACAGTTGGGCACGATGTTGCTGGCATGCAAGTTGATGTAAAAATGCCAAGTTGCCACCATCCCCACCTCTGTGATCCAGCTAGCAGGCCAATGTGGGAAGGGGGTCTATTTTAATTAGGCTCAGTACTTATGTGATGAATTTTTGGCCAACGTCCGAGAATCCCAGGACTTAGGGTGTGCCTTTTGCTACTCGCGGTTGCTGTTCCTCATAGCGCTGGTCACCTGGGAAGCTCCTACGGAGTCATTCCTCCCTGAGCTTAACCTGGATATGTGTGAAGGAGATCGTTATGCGCACTTGTGGGACTCCAAGGATGCGCAACGCATAGAGGACAATCAAGTCTTCTGGGTCCTCTTCCAGAGCAGCGTGGTAGCTGCCATCAACTCTCGACCTCGCTTATCACCCACAGTCTATGACAGGTACAAGCGCATCGTGAAATTTCAGGTGACCATGCAAAATATACAGATTTGGAGCCGAAAGGAGAAGGCTTGGACTTCACTCCCCTATATGGTCGCAAACGAAGAAATTGACAATATTATTGCACTCTAGCCCCCGCAGTGGAATATTGGCTTCAAGACTGGGGTGTAGGGCCCTAAGGATGCCAACACAACACAATTAATTCCCCCTATCACTATTAAGGGTATTGGAGGTTCCAGCAAATGTATCGGGAAGGACATAGAACCGGCTGTGAAGACAGATGTGCAGCAGAAGCAGATGGATGAAAAGGACGCCACACAGAAAGATTCACAGCCCAACTTAGGGATAGAAGGAGGTGATGTAGGAGAAATTGCATCCCCTCGCGGGACAAAGCGCACAAGTGAGCCTGCCAAAGGACCTCAGAAGAAGGAGCGCGCTCAGTGGATAACACACGTTGAAACTATCACCTTGACCGATGAAAACCTTGAACAGATTACTGATGTAGTCTCTTTAGCCACGTAGGATCGATGGGAAGCCCTCACAGAACAGTAGAAGGTTGCGCTCGCTACATTACAGACCGAGCTCCGCGAGTTGCAACTAAAGACAGACACACTGCACACCAGTGTGACTTTGGTACAGACGTCACAAGCCACCAGTAGTGTTACGCTCACAACGACAGAAAGCCGCCTCTGCCCTTTGCCTGGCACTACCCTTATGATCGGTCCACCCGAACTGATCACATAGGTCCATAGTTGTCGGGAGGTACAGCTAAACTTAGCTAGACTACCCCAAGATGCTTTGCAGGGACTCCACACAGGTATATTTCAGGAGATTCAGCACCGGGACCTACAGATTCACCAACGACTAGGCTTGGCTATGAAAAAGATCGTCGAAATCAACGCTGCAATCACCCTTGCCTCCACGCAAAAGAAGGAGCTCGAAAGCCTCATTCACCAGCTCTGTGTAGAATTTCCATCAGAGATTTTAGCTACCGCTATGCCCCAGGCAAAGGTTGAGGGGTTGGTCACCGCATTGAAGGCATCTCGAATTGAGGTTGTGGAGGTTAAGTCACACATGGAGCAGTAGATTGCTGATCTGTAGGCTAAATTACAGCCCGAAACACCTCTGGAGGTGTGAGCCCAGCAATCTGCGCTGGTCACTGGAGCTACGAATGTCATCACATGGAAGATCGCGCAGGGTGCTCAACTACTGGAAACTACCATGTAACTATGGACCAAGGTCCAACACGATCTGCTCCTGCGTGAAATAACTCAGGCCTTGCGGCAGAAAGAGGAGACGTTTGAAACATTAGAAGCCACTCCGCCTACATTGGTTCCTGCTCAGTGCTTGTCACGACTATGAACCAACCAAGACCTCCAAGATGAGATAGAAGAGCTTCGACAAAAGAAGAAGGCCCTTAATGATCGCTTGAAACTGTGGGCTGCTGACACCCTTAAACTGTCGTAGGATGTTGATGTAGCCATGAAACAACTCAACCAAACCTTGTAAAGTGTCACCGCTGCGATGGAAGGCCCAATTTCACTGAAATTGGTCGACATCTCCCAAAATGTTGCTGCACAGAGCGAAGCCGTGCTGCCCCCATTGGCTGAAGTGATCAAACTGTTGCAGATGCAGGTGGAGACCCCACCATCTTAGTGACTTGGCATGAGTCACAAGATTGTGTTGGGGGACTGTTGGAACAGGGTCTCCTACAAAGCTGCGAATATGGTCCATTTTGTTTATTTTTGATTATATTTACTCTAGCGTATGTGTTTTGGGGTGGGTCAAAGCCCCTAATGCATTGTAAGTAGGTCAAGGATAGACCAAGAGTCCACAAACCATGGTTTACGGACCATTGGATGCGTAGGCTAAAGTAGTATAAATAGTTGAACCTTTTTTGAGTTGAGAAGCAGATAATGAATAGAGATTGATGTGAAGTATGAATTGCTAGATCTTGGGTTGGGTTGTTGGGGTTAGGACTCTTGCTAGTTGTGTGCATGGAGATCCTCTGTCCTGCTATGTGTGGACCCTACTGGCTGTGTGCACAGGTGGTATTCGGGGAATGTAAGAGGATTTTGATAAGTAATATATGTGAAGTATTGCTCAAACATGTGATGTTATCTGAATCTATTCTGTTATGATTGATGCGAACTAAGATTATCTAATTAAGCTGTGAAATTTTCTGTTTTATCTCTGTGATATGAAAGTATCTTCACTTAGTATATTACTGTGATATGACTATTGTTGCACTTCCTGATTACATCTCTGTTAATGAATGCAAACTATCTGTGTCGACAATATTGGCTGCGATTATGCTGTTTTATGGTTGTAATTGATGATACACACATGGATGCGAAACTGCTAGAGCAGATCTGATAAGAACTATAGTTTGGTTACATTCTAGAACCTTGTAAATCACCCTTCAGTGTAGATCTGATAATTTCGAACCTGCGTTATCACCTACTCTCTCTCAGGGTGTGGAAACCTGGTTCCAACACCCTCATATATTGCTTCGGGTGAGACTTTGACTTGCGCAAGTGGGTCACTGCCGAAAGGGCCAGTAGTATAGGGGTTTGTTGGTAAACCTTCACCTCCGAACTTGGCTCAGGACCCCTCGAGCCAACATCTCCCATGTAGGTACTACATCAAACCATCTATTCTATTTATGAAACAATATATAAATTTTATTCTTGATGAACTTCAAAATTTACAAACATAAAATATAATTTTAAACAATTTGATAGCTCGTTGTGTTATCCCATAAGCACCTTATGATGAAGTAAACAATTAATCTACCAATTCAATTTCATTTTTGAAATGAGATACTAAGGCACATATAGTAATATTTATCTGAATTGATGTGATCATAGCCTTAAGGTCATCATCATAAAATATTTCATGGTTGTCTTGATCATCAATGTATCCTATATTTTTTGAAATTCAAAGAAATGAAGGCACGCGGAAATGTCAATCAAAAGGAAAAATAAAATTTGAAATAAGGTCTCAAAAAACACATTAAACATATTAATAATAAGTAAAATAAACATTCTGAAACTAGTTGATATGTCCTCCGATCCCTTGGTCTCTTGACATTATAAATGGTTGACCATTGGAGGATGATACACTTCGGAAAAAACATAATAGACTCAAGGAAAATACCAACACGAATCAAGTGAATCTAGAATTGGTGAGACAAAATAAATTTGTTTCATTAATTTACTATAAAAAAAATCATGGTAAAACTCATAGGAAGAAATAAATGGAAGTGTTTGAGAAACTGGGTGCCTTGGGTATGCATCAGGAAACACATGAGATTGAAGTCACTTCGTGGGAACTCTAAGGTTCCTGTCTCCTTGTAAATACCAAGGTTTCAAGGCTTATGTTGTTTTATGTGGCCCCTTGTAACTCTTACACTAAAAAATATGAGATTTTAGAAGTTTGCAGTTGTCAACAATTGCAATATATAGAACATGTTGGATTGCACCTAGGTCCAAAAATATTTATTGTGAGAGTTTGATTGTTGATTATTATGAAAAGGTGTTAGCAATAGTTTATAATTTTGAAAGGAGATAATTTCCTTACAGAAACACTAGTGACAGGGAGTTGAAAGTATTATTTGAGCATGAAACTAATTTAGTTTTCGACTTTGTTTCGAGTCAAACGATTTCTAAGTCCCAATTATATTTTTTCGAAATTATTTTGAAACTTACAGAACATGGGGTTAAATGGCTAAGTACATTGAGGACTTCCAAAAATTTAATATTAGGGTAAATGATATTCGAGAGGAGCATAAGATTTATGTATTCATAGGTACTTTAAAGGATACTATCCAACATGAAGTTTACCTTTGGGAACCTGATTCTTAGGAGAAGGTGTTTAGGGTAGCAATAATATTTGTGTTATCACTCATAAAATTGTGAAACATTACTTGAGATGGCCATACAGTTCATTTATCAAAAGTATAAGGTCTTCTTAAGCCTTTCAAGTTGGTATAGGAAAATTTCATTTTTTACATGTTTAACCTATCCTAAGGTTCAAGGCCACCTCCATTTAGGTCATGTCATGTCCCATTAGTCATCATATGGTGTTAGTTTTCATTCTCTATGAATTTAAATTCAAAAAGTGCACATAGGTCAGTTTTTCAACTTTTCGTAGTGTTTTAAACAGCAAAACAATAGTTTTCGCTACGACACTGCGTAATAGTTTCGTAGCAAAAATGTCAGAGAATAAAATAGCTACGCTACGAAAACCTATTTTCTTACCTTTCTTGTCAAATTCGATGTGAAATGTTAGTTCATGATTGGAAGAGTTAGGGTAGAGGTCATTCGAGTCTGTTATGGTTAATTCAAAGGTACAAATCCATGCCTGAGGTCATCATTACCTTTTTTAACATGCATGTGTCATGATTAATGCATGAGCTGTCATTTAAACCATAAAACCTTACCCAATTAGTATTTTTTTCATACTCCGCTTTATCTTTGCATGTAATTGGATTTCTGGAGAGCTGCTTCATCGATACAAGCAGGTTGCTGGCAGATTTAAAGGTTGCAGGTGTCATCAAGCAAGCGAGGCTGAGAATATATAAAGCCACCCATGGATGCAAGGAAGAAAAAAAACAAAGGTGGTCACTGCCATAGGTATGAGCCCATGGACATGAATTTTCTCAATTAAGACCCAAATACCATGGAGATTTTCAGAAGAACAAATTTCTTGCAATTCTGTCAAAGGTTGCAAGGTTATCATCTACAGGTTTCCAAGTATTTTGCTAACAGTTTCATTAGAACAACTTCAAAAGTGGGAATGTTGAACCTTACAGTGACACCAGGCAACATTTCAACAACAACAAGAATCCCTAGAGGAGGGTAAAATTGGTTTAAAGCAATCAAGTTCAGAATTCAGGATTGCAAAGAGTTCATCAAACAAGAACATATTGAAATTGATCTAACAAATTCGATCCCTAGGAGTTTCATGAAGGACAACTATTCAAAGCTACTGATGATCATTCAGAAGTATTTTACCTGTGATGGAAGGTTTCACATGGTCTACTCCTACCACCTTAGGCTTCTTCTGCATTTTGTGGGTAAGAGGTCACTTGAATTAACCTTTTATTTATATAGAAGTCTAGGTCAAATGTTAGACAAGGTTCAAATTAAAACATAAGGCAATGAAACTTCTCTTTTTCATCGTGGTTTTATTAAGCTATTGGTGTTAGACAAATTAAAAAGACTAGATAGAGATTGGACTTCCTTTCTATTCATGAGTGGTTTTGAAATTGATGTTGTCACTCCTAAGAGAGTCTCCAAACCTAGAAACATTTCATCACCAACTGTAGTAGAGGAATTTGAAGAAGGGAATGGATCATCTCCTCTAGAACCAGTGAGAATGGAGGCAGAACCTATGTAGAAGATTCACACAACTAAAACAACACCTGCAAAATAGAAGCAAACAGTCATCAAACAAAGCAACAAGAGATTTTCTAGGAGCCAAAAAGTGGCTAAAGGAAATTTAGAGGACATCTTGCATGCAATTGACATTGAAGAAACTCCCATTGTCCAAGGTGAAGATATTGAAGATGGAGGAAGAAAGCTGAATAAAGGTAAGACAGCTAAAAAATTAGAGTTTGCAGGTGGTGATGCTAGTTTCGTGTTTCAACCTAGAAAGCCAATGGCCAGACATGCAAGGAAGGTCATGTAAATCAACAAAGAGACTGATAAGGTCAGTGAACCTTCTTCGCCACTAAGCATCATAGATCTCTCTTCACCTGCAAAAAAAGAGCTGGTTATCAAACAAAGGAAGGGTAAAGAGAAAATTAGTGAAAAATCATAAATTGAAAACCTTAAAGAGTAGTTGAAGATGGCAGGTGAGGAGATATCAGTTTTGAAGCAAGAGGCAAAGAAACACAGAGTCGAAAAATTTCAGTTTAAGAAAATGAGAAAAATCTGGGAAGATCAAGTCACAAGTGTTTCAAAGACCTTGGATAATACAGAAAAGTTGATAAAGTGGACTCAGCCACTAAGAGGAGAGGTAAAACACATCAAAAAGATAAACTTGCACTTTCAATCCAAGAATAGGGCATTAAAAAACCAAGTGCAAGATCTGCAGGAGCAATTGGATTTGATTCATGTAGAGTTGGAAAAGAAAGGTTTGAAGATGACAGTGGTAGAAGAGCCCATTAGTCAACTGATTGTAAATGAGAAGGAAGCACCACAAGAGAAATAAGGTAAGATGTAAAATGTTTTGGGAGGTAACATGCAGAGAACCCAAATTTTGTGGCTGGAGGATAGTTTTTGAAGATATTCTTAAAAGGAGCAATTTCTGGTTTTTTGCATGTTTTCGTAGCGTACCCCAGGCTTAAAGCCATAAATATGCTACGAAAAAACCTGTAGGTGCCTTTTTGCATTTAAATTCAGTTTTGGAATGTTTTAAGGAGAGGGATCCATGATTGTAAGGTGTCATGACATGATTAAGATGATGGAACAACAAAGAAGTGAAGAATATGGATGGAAAAGTCACTTTTCCCATGCTACTAAAACTCGCTACGAAACTGTCCTATTTTCATAGCGAGCAATTGTTGAAGGATTTTGAGCATCTTAAAAGCATTTTTTTCTAGCTAGAGACCTCCATCATGTTATTGGATCTTATTAGCAGATATTTATGACTCAAAGGGAGTGCCATGTAGCCAGGTCATCAGTCAAAACAACGTTGAAGATGAAGGTCATCCATTCCTAAAAAGAAGGGTTATGTTCCACAGATCTAGGGATGCCATCAATATGTAAAGTGGTGGTGAAATTAGTCATGTGTCCTTCGAACATGTGACATTCAATTTGTAGCCATCATGTAACTATTTCACATATAGGATGAAGGAATGTAATAAATAAGAGATAGAGTCCTATTAGGAGTTTGTTTCTTTAAAGGTAGCTATCAGTTTTATATTTTAAGTTATTGATTTCAGTTATGAAAGATGTCATAGTAGAATTCGAGGATCTAGCCACCAAGAAGATCATCCATATTGTAAAGAATGCCTATTTATAGACAAAACATCGAAGAAGCAAGGGGTTGGAGAATATTTGCACAAAATTGCTGCTTTTATGTTTTTGACCAATATCAGTAATACAAAGTGACAATTCTACGTTCAAGACCTAAGATTCTCATGAGGTTTTTGATGTCTTATTGATATTTATCTCATGTTTAATCATTTGTAGTAGATTTTATCCCTAATTACTCGGAATTCATAATATTATGCTTTGACTTCCTTTAGTGGTGAAATGACTATATTTTCCTATGTTATATGTGTGGATTATCTCTTTTGAAAACCTCTATCCACCTCAAATTCCATGTGAAGAACCACTGTCACTAAGACTACTGATTCTTGACTCCATAAGCCCAAAGGTAGCAAGCCTGCATTTTTCAACCTGCAATCATACAAAACTAGTTACAATTCCATAGATTTAGCCATCTAGTACTATCATTATTCAAAATCATAAACCCCCCTTGAGAGAGACCTCTCAAACTGAAGAGGCTAATATTCAGTTAGAAGTGGTTTGAAAGAGTTACATTGAGTTGATTGATGAGCAGCCAATCAAGATCAATTTGGTGATAACAATTTGAAAGAAAAATTATGGAAACAAGGAAGTCTACCACTCACAACTATAAAGATGGAAGTGTTTTTTCCTTCCACAACCTACAAGGTTGACACCACAACAATTGGAGGAAAAAATAGCAAAAGGAATTTGTTACATTTTTGATATAAAATATACTAAAGGTCATAAGTGTGCTGATAAGAAATTATTTTACATAGGTTGTGAAGAGGCTCAGGAAGAAAAGGAACAAGAAAAATCAAAAGAAGAGGATATACACCAGCGACCAACCCAAAATAAAGAAGAAATGAATCCATACATATCTTGTTATGCAATGGCAAGAATTACCACTCCTCAAACTCTTAATATAGAAGGATAGATCAAGAAGAAAAAGGTAATAGTGCTAATTAATTCAAGTAGTATCCATAATTTTATTCATTGTAAGATAGCCAAGGAATTGAATTGCTTCCTATATCCAACACCAGAGTGTCAAGTGATGATTGCAAATGGAGAAACTATAAGTTTCTCTGAAAATTTCCATAATATCAAGCTAACCGTGGGGGAATATGTGTTGAATAACCCAACTCTTTCTATTCCAATGGGTAGTGTTGATGTTGTACTAAGAGTCCAATGGTTGCAATCTTTGGGGACGGTAGCTTTTAATTTTCAAGAACTTTTATTGATTTTTTTTGGGAAGGAAAGGAAGTTGAAATAAGGGGTATTGCAGGGAAACCAGGAAAGTTAATTAGCTTTAATGGCATGAAAAATCTTCTAGCGAAATAAAAACAGTGTGTAATTGCATAATTATGCTCACTATAGGTTCAAACATCGAAATCATCTATTTCTCTAGATCTCCAGAAAGCCTTAGACAATCATTCCAATGTATTTGAGACTCCCAAAGGCATCCCACCTATTCGTGATCATGATCATGCTATTCATTTGATTCCAGGAAGTGCTCCTCCAAACATCGGGCCTTACACATATCCCTATGCTAAAAGGAGTAAAATTGAATGTATAGTTGAGGAAATGCTAGAGGCCAGCATAATTCAACCTTATCAAAGTTATTTATCTACTCCAGTAGTATTTGTGCACAAGAAGGATGGATAATGGAGTATGTGTCTGGATTATAGGGGGCTTAAAAAGCTCACTATTAAAGATCAATTTCCCATTCCTGTCATTGATGAATTGTTCAGATGAATTATATGGAGAAATTTACTTCACCAAGCTAGATCTTCATTCAGGATATCATCAAATTATAATGAAGACTGAACACATTCCTAAAACAACATTCAGAACTCATGAGTGTCATTATGAATTTTTGGTCATGCCTTTTGGCCTTACTAATGCACCTTCCACATTTCAAGGTTTGATGAATTCCATTTTTAATCCATTCCTTAGAAATTTTGTGTTAGTATTTTTTGATGATATACTAATATACAAGAAGTCTTGGAAGGATCATATTCAACATGTTGATAGGGTGTGTTACACCAATTTTTGGTCATATAACCTGTTACTATTATATGGACTAAAGTATACAATGTAAGACCAATTTTACCATAGTAAAATTGCTTTCACTATGAGAAATAATTTAATAATCCATATTTTATTAAGTTATTTATGGTCTAAACAGGAAACCCCACGAGGAATTACTAAATAAATCCTTATTTGTTTGATTTTCCTCTAGGTATAATTAACTAAACCACTGTTTAATTAATATTCTTGATCATATTTAACCCAAAACATAAGAATTAATTAGATAAATCATTATTTATCTTATTATTTTCTAAGAATAATTATTTAATAATATTCCTTGTTAAATTTGACTAAATCATTTACAAATAATTGAATAAACCAAGTAAGTTGGATCTAGATTTGGTTAATAATATTTTAGTTATGCACCAATATCTAGACTAACTCAATATTTCGTTATAAATAGAAGGGTTTTTCCATTCAATCACTACCCTTTTTTACCTTGAGATCACCTTTTGATCTATACTTTTGGTCTCACTTTGATCCTCCATCATTGTCATATTTTTTCTACTTTTGCTTGTGAGCCCCCTTTGAGTTCTTTTTTGTCTGGGTTTTCTACACCATCAAGAGAGATATATCTTGGATATGAAGTGCTGAGGAAATACAAGAACCCATCCCATTGAGGGGGACTGGTAACATATTTCTGTGTTCCCTTCCCAGGTGTCATAATACAAAAAATTCTTTATAAATTCTTGTCTTGTCTATTGGATGTATGGAGAAAATATTTCTCATTTTTGTTGTTTAATGTCTTTAACTGCATAGATCTAGATTATTGTAGCATTTATTCTGATCACCTACTATAGATTTAAGGAATTTGACAACCACATTTTATGTTAGGGTTGTTTGTTATGCACAACTAAAGTGAGATATTTTCATATGCTTGTGATTAGAATTCACTCTAACAAATAGCGACTCCACAAGGGTTTTTAAATACAACTGCTATCGTTTTTCAGATACCTGCATGACCAGTTGCTTCATCCCCTAGGGTTTTTCTTCAGCTTCTTATTTTGTGTTCCTTGATGTTGTTTTTAACCTTTTTTACCCTAAAACAGTAAAAATTCTAACTTCAGTTTGTTTCTGGGCCATTTGCGCAGGTAACAAGTATCAGCCACGACAAAGACAACACTTTTTTCTGAAACCTACCCTTGAGATAGTCGGAAGTGCAGGTCACAATTTTTGGCCCAAATCCTGTGACCTTAGCTCTCAAGTAGTGGATATCTACCCAAAAATTGTGACCTCACCAAAAAACAGGTCAGAACCTGCAACCTGCACTTTTTTGCGGGATTTTTTTTGTAGTTTTCGGGGTTTGTCTGGGGCACTGTTCGGGGTTGTCTGACCTCCATATTTACCCATATTAGACCTTTAATTTATTATTTTTACTCATTGAAGTAGGAACCAAGCCCCTCAGGGCTTCAGTACTCTTCCACCTTTTTAGGAGGATTTTAGCTGAAGTAGGTATTCTGAGATTTCAGTGCTTTTCAACAATTTTTTCAGATCTGAACCTAAATTTTCAGATCCATTTTATATCTATTATTGGCCCATCCAAAACACCTCTTTTCAATTTTTTTTTTCCCTCCCTTTAGGGTACCCTACGTTTCCCTTTAGGTTATAGCCTATCGCCACCTATTTTTCAATATTTTTCCCTCTAGTTTCTTGTTGTTTTTTGCACCTCTTTCGAGCAGATCTAAAATTTAGATCCCTGTCCCTCTTGACCTTATATATATTGGCCATATTGTGTGTTTTGAGTAGATTTCGCCCACCCATAGACTAGTTGTTGGGAAATCCTCCTTTTTGGGTTTAAATTTAGGCATCTTTAGCTATTTCATTTATTGTCGCTTTTAGTTTTATTTACAGTTATACAAAATATTTTTATTTTTTCTATAAACACATCTAGGCTTGATTAAAATTAACACACTTATCACACACACACACACCTAAAGCGACGAGCACCTGGTTTACACTGCCAGGCTAAGACTAAAACATTGTAATTAATTAATTTGCACCTTCGTGCCCTTGTTTACCTCTCTTCCTTATTGGGCTCCGTGTATCTTTTCCATCATTATGCCGTCAAGGAATTTATCCCAGAGAATCTAGGGCTTTCATCCTCAGTTTACGTTAGGAAGACTTACTCCACCACGTAGGGTTAGAGTTTGTCCTCCGCCAGGTCCCTATTCTGACTCTGGTTCTAGTTCATTGGGTTCCCATTTTGTTTCTATCCTCGAATCTTCTCCAAAATTCACCTTCATCGTGTCTGGTTCAGGACCTACCACTGCTGGTGGCCCTGAATCTAATTTTGGAACTGCTATTAGTGGAGCCACAACAAGAACTATTCTGGCTGCTCCCTTGCTTTCCTATATGGTAGGCCTAAGCCTTCCCAAGTTAAGCCAGCTAATTAATGACCCTATACACCATGATCCAGGTTGGCCTGCTATGCCAACCAAGCTTCCTTCAGACATCCCTAAGTTTGAAGGAAATTATGGAGAGGATCCTACCAACCATGTTCATTCTTTCCACATGTAGTGTTCATCCAACTCTATCACTGATGACTTTGTACATCTTCGTTTATTCCAGCGTTCGCTTACTGGAGAAGCTTCCAAGTGGAATTTCGACTAGGTCATTGCCTCTCATGCCACTTTTGTGACTCTTGCAAAGGCGTTTCCATGCTAATTCCAACTTCCCCTTCGCTATGACACCGGTATCAAAATTTTGACCGCTTTCCATCAAACTTCTGCCAACCGCCTATTTGACCATGTTCAAGAATGGCATAGAAAAAAAATCCTATGTCAAGCCCCTATTTTCAAAGACCGTGTCTACATGGATTGGTTTCTCAGATCCCTTTTTCCCTCTATTGGTAAAGATGTTGCATCTCGCTTTCCTCAAACTAAGAAATAAGCACTCCAAATTACATTGAAATATGACTTGATCTACGCGTAATCTGGTTATGTTTATACAGTTTTACCTGATCTCCCTAGACTTGGTGGTGCCAATGCATTGGGGGCATATCATGCCACCAAAAGTATCATTGGATACATTTCACATCTGTACACTCATCCTCCTATGGGTTATGGTTTCCCTTAGGGATGGACCAACTCCTCTAGCACTTTTCCCCCTCCCAGCAGCATGTATCCAGGACACGGCATGCCTCACTCCTTTTCCCAACCGCACCCTCCCAGGGCCTACTTTTTCCCAACCTGTTTACCCCAATGTTGTTCAACCTCCTTACTATCCGTTTCCACATCCAAGTGCTCCAGCTTCTCCAACATAAGCACCTCCTCCTCCCATACCTTCTCAAGCTTCGCAACAGCAGCCACCCCTCCCCCTCCCAGGGTCAGGTGTATGTGCAGAAGAGTGCAACTAATCCTCCCACCTCCAAAAATAAGAGGAAAGGAAACTAGAACCAACCCGCTCTAGGTAATCCAGGAAAAAATCCCCAAGGGAATATATCTAACACTGCAACCCAGCAACAGGTCGATCAACCCAAGAAGAATAGGCCTCTTCGTATGAATAAGCCTTGTTATTGTTGCGGTGTCCATGGTCACTATACCCATGATTTTCCCTTTTACCTCAAATGCGTCAACTATGGGAAACTCAAGCAACATCTTGAGGACAACAAGCCTTTGCTTCGGTTCCTCCTAATGTTGTGCCTACTAAACCAGTTGTGTTTACCAATCCTCCCCCCCAACAAGGATATGTGGTTTCCTTACCCCCTGAAGGTCAGGCGGTCGCTCAACCTCCTTCGTCTGGTACCTCTGATTACCAGACCCTTATGATGCGATCTGACCAGACCAATACCGCTAATATCAATCTTCAAACTTGGTCGCACTAGTACACCAAGCCTCCCACTACATCCGCAAGTGAGCCCCAGTCCTCAGGTCCCATAGAGATAATTTCGGCACCCAATGGTCCTTTACATATCCCTCAGCCTAAGGCATAGGTACATACCAAGATCCCTAAAAAAAAGTTATGCCGAAACACTACTTCTGGTAAAGTCACCCACACCTACAGTATATTATATGACTTGGCACAATCCCCTACTACCATGTCAACTCTAGAAGTCCTCCAGTCGTGCCCTTCACAACGTAAATATATACTAACTTCCATGGGCTCTCTAGATCCTTTAGATAATCATTTGATTGTCTTCGATGGTTACAAGTCAGCGCATCCACCACTACCTGCATTTTTTTCCTTCCAAATACCTGTTAAGATATGGAATGCCATCATCTCCTGATGTATCATTGACAAGGGGGCATCCACTTGTGTTATGTCCACTTATGTTTGGAAAAATCTCAGATTTCCCGAGTTAGCCCCTTCCACTATCACCCTCTGTGCATGGGATGGCCACTCTTCCCAACCCCTTGGCATGTTCTGCAATTTTCCTATTACTCTTGTGGGAAAAAATGTTTGTGTTGATGTTGAATTCATTGATTCCCCCTTATACCACAACATTATATTGGGTCGTATCTATACTTATGCGATGCCTGTTGTCCCATATGTTGTTCACCATAAGATGTGATTTCCTCACAATGGAAAGATCGTCACTATAGATCAACTGATATATTACGAATCGGAGTCTTAGACCTCTCCAAAGTCCATTATTTCTTCGGTGGCCAATAAAAAAATAGTTGAACCTCTGAAAAGTGTCTCACCCAGAGTCTATAAATATTCCTCTTTTCTTGGTTCATTCCTTGGTCTCTCCCCTCTTATTCCTAACCCTATCTTGTCGAATGTTTGCATGATGGAATCGTCTTAGTCCAACCTCAAATGGTTTGGTTCGACTAGTCAGTAGCCTAGCCCTTTGCAACCTACTCCTAGTACTTCAACTCAGCCTTCAGGACCTCCTCCTCAAGGCCCATCATTTGTAGTTGGTGTCCTTGATCCTCTTTTTCCTCATGGAAAAATTCCCCCTAGCATTAACCAGCTGGGAGCTATTCCGCCTGGCCATTACCCCTCCGGTCAGATATCGTTTCTTACTCCCCCTTCCGAAGTATTTTTGGTACCTGTTATGGCTACCTTGACCCTTCCCAATATGACCCTAGGGATCCCAGTCTGGTACATTAATGCCCCATCCAATACCTCACCTAGTCAGCTCAAACCTTACACTACTTTGACCCCGGTCCAACCGGTCACTATGACCCCTCCCTTCGCTTATGTGCCTCAACCACCTCAACATGAATCTACTCCTATTGCGAAAGCCTTGGGTGAGGGTGGCAGAGCTCACAAAAAGGAACCTAAGGACAAGACTTCCTAGATAACACCTTCTCCTCCTAAGCCCCCAAAGCATACACCTCCATGTGCTTTGTGTGATGTTGTCGGTCATGCCACCTACAATTGTCCCAAATTGCCTCGTACCAAACCCATAGTCAATGAAGCATTTCCTAAGTTTGATATCCCAAAATTACATTTCACTTTACCAACTTCAACTAAGAAACTCAAGCATTTTCACACAAATCACCCTTGTGCTTTGTGTGATCTCCATGGCCACAATACTCACCTCTATCCCTGCCTCGAAAACTACCACACCTCTTTGGAAGTATTTTTCCAATACGAGGTTGAGCACAACAAGTCTGCCTCTCCCTTACTTGCGCGTTATGCTTCAGAAAAACAAGAGGACACATCCTCTCCCATTGAAATTCCCCCTCCCTATGTCCAGATGACGGAGCCTTCGACCACTATCCTTTACCTTTCATCATCTATCCTTTACCTTTCATCACTATCCTTTACCTTTCATCATCTATCCTTTACGGTGGAAGACCCCTCTAGGGCATTCCTTTCTGTTTCGCCTGACCTCCCTTCAGTGATCACCTTGGGCTTAACATTGGTAGATTATTCATATACTTGTTCTTCTGTCACCCTCCATGACGATGCGCATGTGAACCTCTCTTCTCATGATGATGACTTAGGTAGCTTCACCGCGTCATGTGGTCATCCTTCCACCAGTCGCCCCATCTTATACTGTGATGATGAAATTATGGAAGCATTCACCACCCCTAAATTTATCTATCCAAACCATAAGAAAAATGGCACCATCCATGTCTATGGTGACTTTCATGACCTGAGCACAAGCTGTCCCCAAGACAGTTCCCCCACACCATCCACTATTCAGTGTGTGAGGTGTAGAAATTATACCCACAACATTCCCTCTAGTAGTGCTCATTTTATTTTTTCCTTTCATTCAGGTTGCCAACATTGTTCATCATGATCTCATATGTTGTATTGTGGCACCTTTCAGATGGATCCCTCATCCACACCGTGTATCGGCTATGCCGATGGTGCAAGTCGCTACTCTCGGAATCTAGCCTCGGCAGCATGGGCCATTTTCACCCCCTTGCATTCACTTGTCCTCTCTAACGGTGTATGCATTGGTGCTACCACCAATAACCAGACTGAATATGATGAAGTGATAGGTTTTTTAACCAATTCCCTTGACCACGCATCCTTCACCTTCATGTTCATTTAGATTCTTTGTTGCTTGTCATGCAATTGAATGGTGTTTATTGTGTGCATAATATTGTCCTTTTTAGAAGATATTTATGAGTGAAGCTCTTAATGCGTGAATTTGAAATCATTACATTCAGTCATGTACCTAGTCTAGCCCAAAATCATTATGTAGATATCATTGCAAACAACATTCTAGATTGGAATTTATCACACGCATTTAACATAAGACAATAACCATAAACCATAAAACGATGCATATCCATAATATGTGTTGTCCAAATATACAATGTGTTAGAGTCCATTAACTCTAATACATATGACATGCCCATTGCATGTTACAAAAAACCAAAACTGGGGGCACCTCATGCCCCTACATCTAATCATTATTTGGAGGGTCCTGGGCCAATGGCTTAGTTCTCATAGCCCATAGATCAAGCATCCCCTGTCTGGTCATCGCCATGTGTCGCATGACTCCTCGACACTCTAAGGGTAGACCAATACATGGCACTATGTACTGGTCGTCAAGGTCCTACCAACCGCACTCAGAAACACTAGTCAACATCTTCTCACATCTACGATGGATATCCTCCAGGAGGGCCACTGCATCCTCATTTTGCATTCCCCGTGAGCCACTAGGTTCTGCAGCTCCTGACACTATAGTTCATCCCATATCATCGACCGATTTTACCAGTGCTATATCTGCATACCAAAATTCAATGAATCAGTACCATATACAATATTCTAAAACTTTAACATGCACCATAAAAGATAATAAACTTTTCACTTACCATCTGATCCCCATGCTCAACCTAGCGGAAGTGGCAAGTCTGGGTCCCTATGATAGTTCATCCCACTATAGGGATAATCATCTATATATAATGGCATCTTATTCCAATGTGAAAAAAACTCAGGTCGGAACACCCGTCTAACTACCCCACCTCCTCCTCTATATAGCAGCTTCCCCCAGTGGCGCATCCCAGGCTCTCGCGGGCCCCCATCCTAGATCTGTATATGAGAACGGAGTGTCAATATTTTCTCAAAGAAGAGCGAGCAAAGCACTGTGCCATATGCACAATCATGGTTCACCTGCCGCTTGCTCAATGACAACTGTCGTTTCAATGATGACGGAATAATATGGGCCCACCCATAGTAGGTCCCACTCAATACTCCCTCAACTAGCATCATCTGCCCTCCTATGATGTGGTTGAGCCCCTAGTTTCCCAGGATCTACAACATCGCTGCGGCCACAACACAAGTCTCTAGCCTCTCTATATCTCTGATCGATATCCGCATGCCTTTCACATGGACACCCGATCGATAGTGGCGCTCTAAAAACTCCATAATGTTTCACCCTCGTAGTAACAATGGTTGTGTGTTTCCCACCATCCCCAATGGTGGGAGACCGGTCAGGAAATATATATCCTAAACCTTCAGCTCGATCCGGTGCACCTGCACTATAAAGATCTCATGATTCGGGTCCCAATAGCTGATTATCAGGGCTAGTAAGGGCTCTCCTGCCCTCATAAATGGGTTCTCCACAAATTTAAGGACCCCAAACATGGCCAATGCAGCATAGAATGTATGATCCCCTTAGATCTCAGACCGTAATGTATCAAGGTCTCTCTCTCTCCAGTTGATCCTCAACTCTGCTATAACTGCACAAAACCATCATGTTTGTCAGCATACAGAAAGGAAATATTGCATCATAACCATAAAATCCCAGCTCTTAGCCAAAAAAAACACTAAAACCCCTTTCTCTTACAGGTCACACTTCTTAGGCCATTTCCTGGGATAGGTCTCAATTTTCTACCCAGTACCTGCTACCCAGGTCACAAAAAACACCCCAAAAAGTGCAACCCGGCCGTGAGGAGGAGTAGGGGTCTGTTCCTGACCTCTGGGTGCCTAATCTGAAACATTAATCCACTGAATTGAAAGAGTATGGTTAGGCCTCTTACTTGCAAATGATGGATCTCGATTCCAACGGTCAGTTTGTCCCCTATGATCACCGCAAGATTTAGGGCCTTTTCTCCTCTCTACATTCACCAAACCTACACTTGCAAATGAATCAAATCAGAGGGAAATTGCCTTATTAAAAGAAAACCTTAGATTTTTCTTTCGCCAATTACGACCAAACCATAGATCGGTTTGAAAAACCATCAACACCATTGGAAAGATCTCACCAAGCACTCAAATGGGTATCCTTTCATTTTTGGTGATTTGATACTTCACCCAGAAGCCTTTTTTCCAAGAACAGTCACTTCGCTGCTTCTCAAAATCGAATTTCTTCACTTGCAACACTTTTACTTCATACTTGTCAATGCTTTTGCCGATTTTTCGTAATGAGTAACCATATTTTACTCATGTTTTTATGGTCCCCACTAGTCCTATTCTGTGTGGCAGCATCATCGAGTTGCCCTTGTTTAGAGCATTCGAGTTGAGTCATCATTGCATCCATGGAGTCTGTCCCGAGTCCCTTTTTGTATCCCATCACAATATTAAATCCTTCATCACTTTGTACCTTTCTCATGTCACACTTTTTTCTCTCTAGTCATATTGTCCCCTATCCTCTCCAGAGTTGAGTCAGTAGCTGCCAGGTCATTCATGCCCTTTATGTGCTAATAAGGGAAGTCGTCAGCCTGCTACTCAATAACCCCCATTCCACCATCATCCCTGGTGTCAGTCTATCAATTTCTCTGCCTTAGTTTAGGATTCCTTATTCCCTTCACCTATGGTGGACCTCCTTCTGTCGACATCAACTTATTCATTCCAGAAGATAGGTCTAGAGGGTGGTGTACCTTTGTTCCAGCTTCCACTCTTATTTGATGCCTCATATCAGGAAAAGGGATCCTTTATTTCTCTTTGACTTTATTTCTTCTCAGTTCCAGCTCCTTATAACATGATCAAGATCCATGTACTTGATGGTTCAGTCATGCAGTAGATTGTACCAGTGATTCCTGGGTGTGTGTGAGATGTTTTAGACCTCATGAAGGGGTGGCCTTTCAGGTAGCCCCCCACATACCTGGATGACCTCTTCTCTACAGCCTTGTATATAGCTCCATATATTTGGTGGTTCTGGCCTTAGCCACTTGTAGTTACTTTTAGTTTTCATGCATCATTCATATTTTCAAAGCCCTTTCTTGTTTTACATGGCCTCTTTGGTTGTTATTATATCTCATGTACTTAGATATTATTTTATAAGTCCTGGTTGTTTTCCCAGGAATAGTATGTATGTGGGATCAATTATGTTTCTTTTATCTGGCCCATGTTTATGCCAGTATGTACTATATAGCTCACTCCCATGTTTGATGGGCGCACCATTATTATTTGTACTTTGTTATCTCTGCGGGCATAGGTATGCCTCCCCTACCTCATTTCAGAACAGGTAATCACTCATAAAAGAGACTTGTCGCACCTGTAAGTCTTGCCTCCTCAGGGTATTTTCCTCTCTTACTTCATTCTGCCTTATATATCTCTCTCTCTGACTCCCCTTCAGTATCTAGTGATTGTGTTCTTACAACGTACTTCGTTCATATGATTAGCTCCTAACGCTCACACGTTGGGGAGAAATCTGTTACACCAATTTTTGGTCATCTAACCTGTTACTATTAGATAGAGTAAAGTACACCATGTAAGACCAATTTTACCATAGTAAAATTGATTTCACTATGAAATAATTTAATAACCCATAGTTTATTAAGTTATTTCTGGTCTAAGCAGGAAACCCCATGAGGAATTATTAAATAAATCCTTATTTGTTTGATTTTCCTCTAGGTATAATTAACTAAACCACTGTTTAATTAATATTCCTGGTCATATTTAACCCAAAACATAAGAATTAATTAGATAAATAATTGTTTATCTTATTATTTTCTAGGAATAATTATTTAATAAAATTCTTTGTTAAATTTGACTAAATCATTTATAAATAATTGAATAAATCATTATTTATTTAATTATTCCTTAAACTCTCCTTGAAATAATAAATAAATCATTCATTTATTTATTATTTTCAAATAAAGGGATTTGACCAATTCTAAATTCCTTTTCCCTCCACAAAAAATAATAAAATATTCCAAGTAAGTTGGATCTAGATTTGGTTAATAATATTTTAACTATCCACCAATATCTAGACTAACTCAATATTTTGTTGTAAATAGAAGGGTGTTTCCATTCATTCACTACCTTTTGTTACCTTGAGATCACCTTTTGATCTATATTTTTGGTCTAATTTTGATCCTCCATCATTATAATATTTTTTCTACTTTTGCTTGTGAGCTCCCTTTTAGTTCTATTTTTGTCTGGTTTTTATACACCATCAAGAGAGAGAGATCTTGGAACTGAAGTGTTGAGGACATACAAAAACCCATCCCATTGAGGGGGACTAGTAACATATTTATGTGTTCCCTTCCCAGGTGTCATAATACAAAAAATTCTTTATAAATTCTTGTCTTGTCTATTGGATGTATGGAGAAACTCTTGTTCATTTTTGTTGTTTAATGTCTTTAACTGCATAGATATGGATTTTTGTAGAATTTATTCTGATCACCTGCAACAGATCCGAGGAAATTGACAACCACATTTGATGTTAGGGTTGTTTGTTAGGCACAGCTAAAGTGAGATTTTTTCATATGCTTGATATTAGGATTCACACTAACAGGGTGCTCAAACTATTGGAGGAGAAACAATTGTATGCAAAAACCTCCAAATGTTTCTTTGGAGTACAAGAGGGGGAATATTTGGGTCATATTTTATCTCATGAGGGTGTTAAGATAGACCCTAAAAAAATTAAATCCATTAAGGAATGGACAATACCCACAACCATAAAGCATCAAGGATTTCTTAGGTTGACAGGGTATTATTGCAAGTTTGTTAAGAATTATGGGAGAATAGAAGAACTTGTAACACCAACATTTTCGTGGACTCCAGAAACAATTAAGGCCTTTGAACATCTTAACTAGGAAATGTGCCAAGAACTGGTATTAGCTATGACAAACATCAAAAAATCCTTTATTGTGGAATGTGATGCCTCATGAAATGGAATTGGTGTTGTTTTAATGCAAGAAGAAAAAGCAATTGTATTTTAAAGTCGTCTAATCAAAGGAAAATATTTACACAAACCTATTTAGGAGAAAGAAATGTTGGCAATACTACATGCACTTAAGCAATGTTGACCTTACCTAATGGGAAGAAACTTTAAGGTAAAATAAAATCATGATAGTCTTAAATACTTTTTGGAACAATATTATTTTCTTCTCTTGCTACTCAATTAGGCCATACCTCATCTTATCATCCTAAATTCAAGGGGAAAACTGAGATAGTGAACAAATGAATGGTGGTATAAAAATTCTTTCCATACTGCAACAAAAATGACCCCATTTATGACACTTTATGGATATCATCCACCATCCATCACATTGTCTTTAAGAGAAAATTATAAGGTTCAAGAAGTGGAAGATCACATCAAGAATCAACAACAAGTTCTCCAACACTTAAAGGATAAAATATTTTTTAGCGCAAAATAAAATGAAACAACATACATATCAACATCATAGTACATAACAATCAGGCTAGTGGTAGTACCAAGATAAAAAAAAACAAAAAAATGAAAAACTACACCTATTTGTAATATATTCAAAATATCTGCATAGAACTGATTAATTGATACAAAACTAGAATATAAAATTATTTCCATTGATGAACCCTCATTCACGGGTATTGAAAGAAATAGCAATGCATTTCATAAATTAATACCCACCATTTAAAAGAACCATAACTTAATTCACTCAATACACCCAACCAAGTTGGTGATGATACCTAAACCAACAGACATATTCAATTTCCAAATATATAACCTTAAGTCACAAAAACTCTCTTATAGCTTGCGGTGGTGCTAGGAAATACAATAAAATAAATAGTAGCACTTTGTGGCCATATTGGGGCTCATATTATATAGTTTTTCCCTAGGCATTAAATAAAAAACCTAAGAAAAAAATTGAAGTGACCAACCCAAAAACTATTACAAAGAGAGCACAAAATTCATGAAACCTGGAAAGAAGAAAAATGCATAGATATCAATGAGTTAAGCCTATTACTCCTATTTAAAAAAATTTCTCAGAGATTAGAAGAAAATACTTGATCCTGGTGGATATTGGTGGCCACCCACCTATTCCATTTGAACCCCCACCATTGGTTCTGTCAGTTTTTTAGTTTAATCACAACTTATTATTTTTAGTATTTTTTTCGGGTCCTAAACTTCCGAAGCCGTTCTGAGGCCCTAAACAATGTTTTTTGGGAAAAACGGGAGCCAAATGGAAGTTCTTTTGATTTTTCTCACATCAAAAGTTGTATTCCTCAGATAGATCTTTCTAACATGGTATTGAGCGTGCCAAACATAGATCGTATGCCAAAGTTACGTTCCCGAGAAGATTGATGTACCAATTTACCCAAATGGGGCCCATAGTTTTGGCGCTTCATCTCCTAGGGTTAGGTTTTTGGATGTTTAGGGTTTTCCATTGTTTCTCAACAATAAATAGGTCTTCGAGCCTCATTGTAAAATAGTTCAGAGGATTGTAGCCGCCACATATCTTCTCATAGATAAGCCACCAACGCCCTAGCTAGTTTATTTCCATGATTTCTGTAAGCATGTTTCAGTCATTTGATTTTAATGAAATGATGTTTTATTTTTGTTGCATCTTCGTGTTTCTATATATTTATATATTTTATTGCGTTCCTGCATAAATCCAGATCAATGGTATCAGAGTAGTTTTCTCTTTCTCTTTTTTCTTTGCATGTCCCCAACGAGGTCAGGGTACAAGGAGTTAGGGCTCGATTTGGTTGAACCCTTGCAAGATCAGCCTCACAAAACCCGACGACCTCCCATGGCGAAAGAAAAGAAAGATGAGGGACCAGGAGATCCTATCAAAATATTTCTTGAGGAGTCCCTTGAGAAATAGAAGAATGCGATGATGGATAAATTTGCCCAGATCCTTCAACGACTGCCCACTGGCGGCGTATCTCCATCCTGCAGCAACTCTGGAGGTGCCACTCCTTTCAAGGTACAAGTCAAATTTGTCATTCCTGTATTTGAAGGCTAGATAGATGCAAATGTCATAGATAGATGGTTTAATTTTTTGGAAGGGTATTTCTCGGTTCATGATTTCTCCGATCGGGAAAATATTATTTTTGCACTCTCAAAGTCGCCCCCCCACCCCCTCCATGTCAAATATTGGTGGGAAACCTATTGTGAGCAAAAGGGTGAGAGGGAACCCTCCTTATTCTCGATCACACCCACTTGGAATTCATTCCAAGACAAAATAAAGGAACAATATTACCCTGTGGGGAGCTATGAGGACAAGCACATCCATTGGACCATGTTGTGGTAACAAAAGGATCAAGATGTGCAGGAACTGACGAATTTGTTCCATAACCTGCGCACAAAGTCGGGTATTAAAGATTCAAACATACATTTGTTTCTCAAGTACCGTAGTTGTTTGCACAGATACATTTAGGAGGAAATAGAGTTCCTCAACATTACCTCACTTGGCACAGCATAACATTATGCCATCAAGATCGAGCAGAAATTTAAGGAGAAGAATCGAGACTTTGTATCCATGAATTTGAAGCCAGGGAAAGGCACCCCTGAACCACAGAAAAATGGGAAAATCCAAAGCGAGGTGACTCAGAAAAACACCACAAATCCAAAGAAGGACATGAGGAAGTGGTGTGAATTTCATAACAGCCCCAATCAAAACACAAACGAGTGTCGGGCAAAAGAGTCATTGGTGGCCGAACTAAAGGCACCCAAATGAGATGCATGTTCTCATCCTGAGTCAGAACCAGACAAGGGAAATGAAAAAGGGAAGAAAATAATTGATGTGGATCCTAGTGCCATTTTTTCCACCACGAAGCTCCAAAGGGAGGATCCTGAGGATCCAGAGGAGGGGAAGTGCCTCTTCCATTCCAAGATGTGGGTGAAGGGTTCTCCACTGCAATTCCTTGTCAATAGTGGAATCCAAAAGAACCTCATTTCAACATAGTTCATGAAGCGGCTCGGCCTACTGACCATAACACACCCATGATCGTATACCATTGGGTGGCTTCACTAAGCAAGAGATCTCCACGTCCACCAACAGTGTCGCCTTCTGTACATCATCAAGCCATTCACGGATGAGGTATTATGTGATGTTGCTCCTCTTGATGTTTTTGATGTATTATTGGGCCAACCATACTTGTGGAAGCGACATGCTGTGTATGAGTCTAGGACTCATGTGGTTATTATTACTTTGAGAAATAAATTGTACAAGATACTAGAGGTAGTACCGCCTCCTGCCATCTCTTTGACTATTTCAAAACAACGAATTAAGATTGTTTCCCAAACCAGGAAATTTATTTGAATTACAATTCAACCACAGGGAAAGAAGAATATTATGGCCACAATCTCGAAATAGAGCTGCCCTTCATGGCAGCAGTAGATGGAAAAAATCATGGAGGAATACAAGGACATTTTCTCCTCACCCATAAAGTTTCCTCTACACTGTCAGGTCAAGCAATCCATTGATCTAACCCTAGGTGCACCATCACCTGATGTTGCCATACCTCATGCGAACACACAAACATAATCCATACATATACCATATGAGGCTGATAAAGCAACCAAATTTATTGAATGCACCCAGCATGTCCGCCAGCAGGTCCATGACATCTTCAACAAACCCAATACCAAGTTCAAAAGGATTTGCCTCATCTCATGGAGGAGCTCAACGCAATGGGGACCATTGCTTCCTAAGAGGGGAGGAATGGTCCAGGTGGATATTGGTGGCCACCCACCTATTCCATTTGGACCCCCTCCATTGGTTCTATCAGTTTTTCATTTTCAACACAACTTACTATTTTTAGCAGTTTTTCGGGTCCTAAACTTCTGGAGTCGTCTTGAGGCCCTAAACGATGTTTTTTGGGAAAACCGAGAGTAACATGGAAGTTCCTTCAATGTTTCTCACGTCAAAATTTATAGTCCTCGGATAGATATTTCTAATGAGGTATTGAGCGCGTCAAATGAAGATCATATGCCAAATTTACGTCCCCAGGAAGATTGATATACCAATTTACACAAATGGGGCCCATAGTTCTGGCGCTTCATCTCCTAGGGTTAGGTTTTTGGATGTTTAGGGTTTTCCATTATTTCTCAAAAATAAATAGGCCTTCAAGCCTCATTGTAATACAGTTCAAAGGCCTGTAGCAGCCACATATCTTCTCATAGATAAGCTACCAATGCCCTAGCTAGTTTATTTCCATTATGTCTATAAGCATATTTCAGTCATTTGATTTTAATGAAATGAAGTTTTATTTCCATTGCAGCTCTGTGCTTCTGTCTATTTCTATATTTTATTGCGTTCCTGCATAAATCTAGATCAATACTAGGATAAGGTTGGCTTGACCAACCCATTCGACCACCTTTCCTGAAGTACACGGCACGTAAATAACTCAAAATGATAATAAATGAAATAGAAAAGGAAACAAAATAAAATAAAACTGAGAGTTAGAGCACGATATCGTAACATACTTGGGGTACTTCGGCATTATGAGAGTTGACCTGCCATAAATAAATTAGAGCAAAAATTAATACAGAGTAACCATAATGGGCATAATGCATACAAAGGGAAGGAAACGATTAGCTATGTAAAATTACCTTTCTCACCTTTGGAAGGATGATTGGGAAGCCAATGTACCTGAGAAACCCCATGCCATCTATATCTCGACTCGTATGAAAACCCTAAGGAGGAGTACTATATTATTTTAGCTTAAAAGGAAAATTTATACAAATGTTTTGGAAATCAAATGGATAGTAATTGTAAAGGAACTGCAATAGTTTACCTGGCGCACAGAATTAAAACCTCAAGCTGTAAGGGTTTATAGCAGGGATATTTTTCCACACTAAGCAGAGTGCAAATGACAACAACTCGGGTTGGAAAAGGCGCTAGTTACCTAAACTACTCCAGAATGCGAACGATCGTTGGATAAATAGCCCATTAAAGCAACGATGGAGAAAATCATAGGTAAACTAATTTAGGGTTTGGGAAAAATCCGAGGTACTGTGGTCACTGGGCGAAGAAAATGAGACCAACTGTATTCCATACATATCGTTCATCCACTTATAATATTTAATGTCGAGGGTTTGTCCAATACTATTAAGCCATGTTATAAGCAATTTTGAAAACGTACAGATTAACAGGGTGTAATTGGGATAAATCTTAAATGCATTTCATTATACATAAATGTTTCAACTTTGTACAAACCTTTGATTAACATAAATATTTCTGATTTCAAACTTCTGTGATCTCTATTTTGTGATAATTTTATTTCTGGATCCATTACATTAAGTAGATTTCCTATTGATGTTTCGAACCAACTACTGAGGTTCATTATCAAGATAAAATTGAATGAGAGAAACTGATCTCGGGTAGGAATATGTAAAAGTTTTATGAAAATATTTTGTTATTAAGTTGTTTTAAATTATTGTGCTTTTATTAATTTAATTTTAAAAGAGTTTTTTTATTAAATTAAAACATTATTTATTACTAAGTTATTTAATAAAGAAGATGATAAAAAATGAGTTTAATGTTTAAAAAGAGGGAAGTTGATTTTTGTTATGATGGTAATTTAAATTATTAAGTTTTTATTAAATTTAAAATTTATTTATTTTTATGTTATTTAATAATGAAGATGATGTGAAAAATGAGTTTAAAGTTTAAAGAGAGGGAAAAAGATATTTAGGATTAGGTTATATTAATTGATTTATGAGATGGAATTCTAAGTGAAATATTCAATAATGTTTTTTTATATAATGATGTTTGTTGTTAATAGTAAATTGTATAAGTTGAAATTGTATTAATTAAAAATAATGATAATGGACAAAAGATTTTAATTTAAATTTTATTAAAATGTAAGTTATTATTTAAAGAAAGGTAAGATAATTATTTTAAGGGTAGAGGTTAAAAGGATTGGATAAGATTTAGGGGAAGGTTTAAGAATGGGTTATGACTAAGGAACATTTAGGGTTCAAAGAAATATGATTAATTAAAATTAGGATGTTGATAGATTGTTTAAAGGGGGTTATTTTAGAAATTTTATTGTTTCGAGGGGGTTATTTTAGAAATTGATGTGGGAATCGAAATCTCACTAATGTTCCATCCTTTGTTGCGGTTTAGGTTACTAGGATGTTTATTGATTTCCAGAGCCTCCCTAAATTTTATATGAAATTAGTGGTCTATTTTTGCAAGGATGCGAGAGTTTTCAATACATATGTGATGTTTAGAGTTGTTGGAATGTTCAGTTAAGGCTGAGGTTTATAAGCGGTTATGTTTTATGTTTGCAGAGTGTTATTGTATCCTAGTTTTGATTGAACGACCAGTTTCCCCAATGTATGATTTTCCATAAGAGCATGGGATTATATACACTCCTTTTTGTAATTTAGGGTCAAGGGTGTCATTTAACAGATTTAAGGTTGCTACGAATCATGTTTATATGTTTGAAAGTGGTAGAATGTTATTTTTCTTCAAAATATTGGCAATTTTATCAGTGATACCAAGGATATAAGGTAAGATAACTTTTCCAATGATGTTATCTTTCTTTTTGTTATTTAAATTTTTGTTAATGGTTTTGTTGGCATTTTGGAAGGATTTTTGTTAATGTAAATATGTTGGTAAAATAATTCGTGTACAAGAATTAAGGCGAATGTAGTAATGGAAGCATTATTTATATGTGTTAGGTGAGCCTTATTGCATGGTAATTGAGTTAGTAATTTTTTATTTTTTTTGGTTATATGGGGAAACATATTACAAGTGGTATCAGAGCAAAGTTTCAACATTATGACCTGTTTTGGGCGATTATGGAATAAAAAAATGTGTAAATGTTTCATAGAGAATGAACATGATGAGGAGAGTAATTAACATTAAACCACCAAGAAGACCAACTATGGGAACTGGTGCGGTACCTGTTACAGAAGCCAACCTAGAAATTTGTTTGAATTGGGAGAAGAACTGTGTAATACCAATACAATGTTATTAGAAATGGCTCAATAGTTATGAATTGAAATGAATAATTTAAGTGTTGACAATGAGAGATTGAGACAAGAAAAAAAAATAATCATGAAGAGTCTCTCTAATATACAATATTAGAGGAATCAAAATCCCAACCCTAATAATGGGAACAGGTTCGGAACACATCAGAAGAGGGAAAACCATTAAAATTCGGAGGGGGGGGTGGGGGGGATGATAATGGAGGCGAATATGATAATGGTACTGGTGGTAAGGAGTCCAAAAGATAAAAGATTGAATTTCAAGGAGAGTTTAAAAAAATTAAGCCCCCAAAAAATGATGGAGAAGCGAAGGAAGCTGTTGAGGTTTGTTTAATCAACATGAATAAATACTTTCAAATTTATGAGTATGAAAATACTTTAAAGACTGGAATGGTCATTTACTAGTTACAAGGAAAGGCCACCTTATCGAGGGAAGAAATTAAGACTGTTATGGGAATTGAGGAGCAGGAGGTAACATGGGATTTCTAAAAATATTTTAAGGATAAATATCTAACATAATGGTTCTACGATGAAACAGAGAATGGGTTTCATGATCTGAGGTTGGGGAAACTATCTATGGATGAATTTGTAACCAATTTTACTTCCTTACGAAGATACTTTCCTTACATTCGTGAAGAGAAAGCTAAAGTGTAGTCCTACATTAGTAGTTTACTAGTATTTATGAAAGAGAGGTTGGAATTTTAGAACCCTAATATAATGGATGTGGCAATTCGGAAGGCCCACATTGCGGCTACCAATAAATGAAGAAAAAAGGATAAAAGATCAATATGAAAGGACAAATGAATTTTCAGAATACCAAGGGTGTGAAAGATGTCACCACTAAAAATGGATATAAAGGAAAATAAAATAGATATTATGGGAGGAATCAACAAAAAACCATATTACAGAGTGAGGCTAAGCAAGCAGAAGTATTAAGCAAAATATAACCTAGTCAATCCTAGAAACCTCCTTTACAATGTTGGGGTTGTGGGGAACCCCATTATTACAAAAATTCCCCCCACTATGCTAGAACAAAGCAGGTCGCTAATGTCCAAGAGACTTCTACAATAGGAGAGATGGAAAAAAGTATAAAGATGGTTAATGCTGCCTTAAAAGACCAACAGGCAAAATATAAACCTACAATAATAGAACTAAAAGGTAAGATATCTAAACATGTTGTTTCTATTTTAATAGAGTCAGGGGCTAGTTTAAGCTATGTCAACCCAAAAATAGTTGAGATGTGTTGGTTACAAACCATTAAATTTTAAGAGCCCTGGTTAGTACAATTGGCTACTAGGGCTAAAAGAAAAGTAATTGCTAAGGTGGAAAATTTTCCTATTGAAGTAACAAGACAAAAGATTAAAATAAAAAATTAAAGTAAACTTAAATATGTTTCCCTTAGGATCTTATGATGTCTTAATTGGAAGGGAATGGTTAGAGGGACATTGGTCCTTGGTTAACGACAAGGAAAATATGATCAAATTCCTCACTGAAGAAGGTATAAGATGTGAACTTCAAGGAATTAGGAGGCCAATTAAGTTACAACACCATTAAAACTACCCATAGTACGAAAATGAATTAGAAAAGGCTACCAAGTTTATGTTGTGCGGTTGGGTACTCCAATTCCAAAGATTAAAATGTCACAATAGAAAACATATCGACTATCCAATATTTTTATGATATATTTCCATAGGAAATTCTAGGGCTTCCCCCTAAGCGGGACATCGACTTCATTATAGAATTAGTCCTAGATGCAACCTCAGTGTAAAAATACCCCCTACTGTATGAGTATTCCCAAGCTAACATAACTCAAGATGCAATTGCAAGAGTTACTTGACAAAGGATATATTCGCCCAAGCATGTCACCTTGGGGAGCCCTTGCACCGTTTGTTAGGAAAAAGGATGGCACATTGTGGTTATGTATATAATACATGCAACTAAATAAAATAAATATCAAGAATAAATATCCGTTGCCAAGAATTCACAACCTCTTTGATCAAGTTAAGGGTGCCACCATATTTTCTAAAATAGAATTATGGTTGGGAAATCACCAGATACGAATAAGAGATGAGGATATTTGTAAGACAATATTTAGAAATAGATATCATCATTTGAGTTTTTTTTCTTGCAATTTGGGATTACTAATGCCCCAACAACATTTATGAGTTTAATGAATGATATTTTTCATCTCTACTGTCATGCCAAAATTTGTATATCTATGCACCAATTTCTTGCCTCTTAACAACCTACCTCCGCTGCACAATCCCTGCTGAAGAAGATCCCTGAATGAATTCGATATTTCCTTGCTTGCATTGTGAAATCCTCATTGGAATCTCCAATATCTGTGTAGATGAATTGAATGCATCACTATAGTCACAAATGATAGTCAAACACACCCTTTCACCTATCTCTCCACTGGGTCTCCACTGGATCTCTTACAACTTGCCACAATCAGTTATAACGAAGTTATCCATGCATGAGTCACCAGCCACCCTAGGAATTGCGTAATTCCTTCAACCCACTGATGTGCCACATCTGTTCACTAAAATAAAGTGCTCCAAGAGAACAAGTTACTATTTATTATCTAATTATTATTAAGAGCTAATAATAATTGACATGCATTCTATTTTTAGATTAGTGATCTATAAATAGACTTCACCCATCTTCTAAAAATAGAAACTCATCTAAAGATATAATTTTCTCAACCATATAGACTCAAAATCCTGTTAATTTTAGAATATGCTCACCATTCTAAAAATACACATACACCTAAAAATATCCCGCGGGCCCCACCTAGTGAAGGTTCTTAATTTTCACTAGGCTCATCATCTTGTTGAATATCAACACTCCCTCTCAACAATATAGGGATTATCCTTCACCCTGATCTTGTCTCTATGGTATTCGAATTTTCTCTTGGTGAGCGCCTTTGTCAGAATATCTGCATCCTGATCTTCCATAGGAATATACTGAAGCAACATGATCTTCCGCTGCACACAATATACACTGTTACCGATGAAATAGGTAACTACACTAATACCTACTTTTTGATGTAGCAATAAAAACACCTGATTTTGAAAAGTGGTGATGCGGAATCAATTTTATTTTTATTTTTATTTTTATTTTTTATTTTTATTTTTCTGTGATGCTTTTTATGTCAATTTTGAATTGTGGTGGCGTATCATCACCAATGTTTTTTTAGAGGATTGATTTTGACACTATACATTTTCTAATGTCTTCTTCTTCCGTGAGATGTTTATTTTTAAGTGCATTTATGTACTTGTGTTTTAAAAAGAAAAAAAAATATATATATTTTTTAAATAAAAAATTGTAATGATATCTTCATTTTTTCACATAGATAAAAAATGAAAAAAGGGTCAATATTATAAAGTTTATATTTTCTACAAGTTTATGTATTGCTAATTAATTTTTCAATGCACATCAAATAATTGTCGCTAAAAACCCAATATTTTGAATGATATGACAAAAAAATACAAATTTTCAATACAAATAGAATGCAAAAAATACACTTTTAGAGACTTTTTGTTGAAAAAGACATGTTAAATAAACTAATTTTTCGGAAAATCTTAACAAAAAAAACTTAAGAAAATAGGATTTTTATTGAATTTTATGTCAAAAAATAATAGTAATCACATTTTTTTTGCAAAAAGTAAGGATTCTTCTCATAAAATATCAAAGCCTAAACATTACAAGTAAAACTGATTAATAGATCTCAAAAATGAGCTTTGTTTGCAATCATAACTTAAAGATCATCAACAATATCAACTAATACATGTTCAAGATCATCTATAACATCATTGATGGCTTCTTCCACAACATTTTCTGCTTCATTTTGGTCATTGTCATCTTCTAATGGATCTTTCATGTTTGCAAATATTCCAAAGTGTTCCTTTCCAATCATTCCATATAATGGTGGTTGAGGTTCCTTTTCTTTTTTTACCACATGTGATTCATTAAAATCCCCTTTCCTCAAACCAACTTCTTGCTTCGCATCTGGAAGGAATTCAAGAGCAGTAATTCTTTGTTGAATAAATTTGCATTGCACTGGGTCTTTCTCAATGGAAATGCAATTTCTTCTTTTTGGTAGGAAACATGCTAGTGTTGTACCTAATCATCAAGCAAAAAAGAAATAAGTAAGAAAATTAGTATAAAGACATAAAAAGTAAAAATTAAAATATTTAAATTTAAATTTGTATAATAAAACTTACCTGAACCTAAGAATAGATCCAAAACCAAATCTTCTTCATTTGACAGCACCGCCTGGCCTTTCTCCGGCCCCTGGCTGGGTAGAGGCAGGCTGAGCAGCCCTCGAAATCGCCCTCCGCCCAGCCGGGAGTGATTCTCGGAATCGCCCTCCGCCCAGTCGGGGGTGATTCTCGGAATCGCTCTCCGCCCAATAGGGAGTCAGAGGCAGGCTGGGCAGCCCTCGATGGTGCCACCTGGCCGACCTCCAACCCCCGGCTGGGTGGAAGGAGATTCTTGGAACCACCCTCTTCCCAGTAGGGGATAATATGTTGGTCGGGCGTCACCGTCGAGGGCTGCCTAGCCTGCCTCCAGCCCCTGGCTTGGCGGAGGCGGTTCCAGAAATTTCCCTCCACCCATTCGTGAGTTGGAGGCAGGCTGGGTAGCCCTCGACGGCGTCACCTGACCTGCCTTTGGCCCCCAGGTGGGTGGAGGGAAATTATGAGAATCACCCCCAGTTGGGGGGAGGGTAATTTTGAGAATCACCCCCGGCTGGGTAGAGGGTGATTCCGAGAATCACCCTTTGCCTAGCTTGCGGAGATTCTCGGAATCACCCCCCACCCAACTAGGGGTCGGAGGCAGGCTAGGCGGCGTCGTTGAGGGCTGCCCAGCCTACCTCTGGCCCCCGACTAGGCGGAGGCAAGGTAGGCAGCCGTCAATGGCGCCACCCAAATGGCCTCCAGCCCCCGACTGGATGGAGGGAGATTCTTGGAATCACCCATCGCCCGGCCTGGGGCTGGAGGCTGGCTGGGTGACACCGTCCAGGGCTGCCCAGCCTGCCTTCGGCCCTCGGATGGGTGGAGGGCGATTCCGAGAATCATCCTCCACCCAGCCGCGGGTCGGAGGCAGGCTGGGCAGCCCTTGACGGTGCTGCCTGGCCTGCCTCCGGCCCCCGGCTGGGTAGAGGGTGATTCAAAGAATCACCCCTGGCTGGGCGGAGGGCGATTCCAGCCGGGGGGTGATTCTTAGAATCGCCCTCCACCCAGCTGGGGGAGATTCTCGGAATCTCCCTCTGCCCAGCTGGGGGTGATTCTCGGAATCACCCTCTACCCAGCTTGGCGCCAAAGGCAGGCCGAGTAGTGTTGTCAAGGGCAGCCCTCGACAGTGCCACCCAGCCGTCCTTCGGCCCCCAGCTAGGTGAAGGGAAATTTTATAAATCACCCTCCGCCTAGTCGGGGGCCAGAGGACGGTCAGGCAGCACTGTCGAGGGCTGCCTAGCCTGCATCCAGCCCCTAACTCGGCAGACGAAGATTTTGAGAATCGCTCCCGGATGGGCGGAGGGCGATTCTCGGAATCACCCTCCACCCTGTTGAGGTCAATTCTCAAAATTTCCCTTTGCTCAGCTGGGGGTGATTCTCGGAATCGCCCTATGCCTAATCGAGGGTCGAAGGCAGGCCAGGTAGTGCTGTCGAGGGATGCCCAGCCTACCTCGGGCCCCCGGCTAGGTGGAGGGCGATTCCAAGAATCGCTCTCTGCCCAATCGGGGGCTGGAGGTAGGCTGGGCAGCCCTCGATGGCGCCACTCGGCCGACCTCTAGCCCCCCGCTGGGTGGAGGGAGATTCTCTGAATCACCCTTCGCCCAACCGGGGGTCGGAGGTTGGTCAAGAAACACCGTCAAGGGCTACCCAGCCTGCCTCCGGCCCCCGGCTGGGCCGAGGGAAATTCCGAGAATCACCCTCCACCTAGCCACGGGTCGGAGGCAAGCTGGGCAGACCTCGACAGCGCCGCCCGTCTTGCCTCCGGCCCCCGGCTGGGCGGAGGGTGATTCTGAAAATCACGCCTAGCTGGGTGGAGGGTGATTCTCAGCCCAACCGGGGGTGATTCTTGGAATCACTCTCAGCCCAGCCGATGGCCAGAGGCAGGCTGGGCGGTGCTGTCCAGGGCTGCCCAGCCTGCCTCTGGCCCTCGGCTAGGCGAAGGGCGATTCCAAGAATCACCCTCGGCCCAGCTGGGGGCCAAAGCTAGGTTGGGCAGCCCTTGATGGCGCCACCTAGCTGGCCTCTGGCCTTTATCTGGGAGGAGGGAGATTCTCGAAATCACCCTCCACCCCACCAGGGGCCTGAGGCTAGCCGGGTAGCACCGTCAAGTGCTACCCAGCCTACCTCCGGCCCCCGGCTGGGCAAAGGGTGATTCTGAGAATCACCCTCCACCCAGCTGGGGACAATTATCGGAATCGCCCTCCGCCCAGCTGGGGGTGATTCTTGCAATCGCTCTCCACCTATCTGGGGGCCGGAGGTGTTGGGAAAAATACTGAGAGGGGGGGTGAATCAGTATTTAGTGCAGACTGAAATTTTTTTACTTTTTCTTTCTCTAAAATCCATACGCTACTTTACTGAACCCAAGTTGCATATACATGCGGATATCCTTAATAAAACATGCGTATGACTAGAGATCTTATTATGCATTTAATTCTTTACTTAGATCTTTGCATCATTCATTCATCAGATTTTTAGTTAGCAATAAGCATGTGCAGTAATAACAGAATAAACCATCACACATAAGAAACACACATGAACACCAGGCTTTAAGGTGGAAACCCAATTCAGGAGAAAACCACCACTGTCGTCGTCTCAGTCTTCAATATTTATTATAAAGAAAACATCTTACAACCATGTACTAGGGCAGACTCATACTAGCACGCAGGCACCCACCTGCAGAAGGCTACAACCTTCTCTTGTTTACCAGCCTCTCCTGGAAGGGAGCTACAACCCCCTGCTCTCGTTTACTAGCCTCTCCTGGAAGGGAGCTACTACCCCCTGCTCTCGTTTACCAGCTACCACTGGAAGGGAGCTACAACCCCTCACTGAAGGCTTCGACCTTCAGCACCACCATTGCGGACCACGTTTCATCAATTTTCAAACTGGATCCAACAACTTCCATACAACACAACTTGTAGGCCTCTTTTCATCATATTTTCAGACTGGACCCACTCCACACATTTAAGCTCATCATACATCACACTGAAAATCATAACCTCATCAATTCATTCATTGAATCATCAACCAATCAACCAACAACTTGATCTTCAATTAACATAATCAACAACATATTCATTATTCAAACAACCCAGTTCTGTATGAATACATCATTGACAGATAACAACAAAATAGATCAGATAGTTCATTCCACTTACTTCAGCAAACCCTAGATTCCATACGCGCTTTTACTTCATTGACCCTACGTATGTACGCGGTTTTGTGCACACCCACCCACGTATACTTCTGTGCATTCTTCAGAAAACCCTAACTTCCCATACACGCTTTTCTTTAAGCAGACCCGCGTATACACGCTCTTTTAATGAATCGAACCTGCGTATACATCTGTAAATTTTCAAGATTGTGCAGCTCTTCATATCATATAAACAACTCAGATTTCATCCTTTACCTCAGAAAGTATTTCGCCTCATCTCAGATCTAAACATTCCATAAACAGATCTAGAAAATACATATACATTTCAGATCTAGAGATCCCTCTTCATCATTTTCTTCATAGGTGCATTATTAATTCAGATCAATCAATTCATTCCATGCAGATATACTTCAGAGTGAAGTATTCATTCAATACCCAGACTTGCACCCACTTGCACTATGATCTTCTTCTCCTTATATAGATTTAGCCTTTGTCAATACCATGAGCCAAAACCACACCACTTCCGATGGTATTCCTGGGCGGGATCAAATAGATAATCCAGTGCTCAATACTATGTGCCAAAACCATGGTTATGTCCCCTGGTTTTATAAAATTAGAGCGCAAATAGGCATACGCGACTTGGCACGTACTTTTCCGTGTGCATACGCTACTTCTCCTTAACAAACCCGCATATGCGTTGTGACATGACTTATTTATCATTTCTCTGGCACTTTACTGGAATTCCTTTCTTCTATTACTTATGAGCTAATCTGTAGATATATCATCCTTCCTTTTAACACATAGATACATCATCCTTACATATTTAACACATGGGTTGCTTATCATAGGCAACTCATCAAGCAGGTTTCCATCAAGAACAACTACATCAAGTAGGTTGCCATCCAAAGACAACTCATCAAGTCAGTTTTCATCAAGGACAACTTCATCTAGTAGGTTGCCATCAAAGACAACACATTGCATCATATTTCCAACAATCTTATTTCATCAAGTAGGTTGCCATCAAGGAAAACACATGCCAACAGGAGGTAGGTCGGGTAGCTTCGTCGAGGGTTGCCCGTCGTCGAGGGTTGCCCGGCCTGCCTCCGACCCCTTCTTCAGGCGGACGCGGGGGCACGAGCCGACCCTCGACGATCTTGTGGTAGGCCTCCCGGCCACGGCTAGCGAGAGGGTGATTCCGGGGAATCACCCTCTCACGGCGCGACCAAGGGGCCAAATGCGGCTTGGCGGTGCGGGTCGAGGGCGCGACCTACCTACGGCCCCCGGCTAGGCGGTGTGATTCTCGAAATCGCCCTTCGCCTGGCCCAGGAAGTGAGCCAGGGCGGGAAGCCCTTGACGGTGTCGTCAAGCCAGGCTTCGGCCCCGGGAATCGCCCTCCACCCCGGCCAGGCTGAGACGGTAGGCGGCCCACGTCGTCGATGGTTGAATAACACTCCGGTCCCAGCAGGCGGAAAATTAATTTTTATTTTATTTTATTTTTTTCAAACACAAGCTATATAAAAATTTTAATTTTTTTTACAAGAAAGACTATTATAATAAAAAAAATGAATTGTTTAATATAAAAAAAAAGTATTCAATTAAAATTTTAAAATATAAAAAAACAATAAAAGCAAATTAAAAAATATGTTTTAAAAAATAAACAAACAAATATAATTTTTTTTTTAATTTTTAATATTAATTTTTTTAAATTAAAACCATTATTATTTAAAATATAAAAAACAATTAAAAAAAAATTAAAATATGTTTTGAAATATAAACAAACATATACAAGAAAATTTTAATTTTTAATTTTAATTTTCTTAAAACTAAAACAATTATAATTTAAAATATAGAAAAACAATAAAAAAAAATAAAAAAATATGTTTTAATATATAAACAAACAAATACATGAATAATAAATTTTTCATTTACTTGTTCATTTTAAAAAATTGTTTAAGTCATATAATTTCTCCATAATTTCATGGTTCAAGAATCTTGAAAACTTAAGATTTAAAAACTTGAGATTTACAACTTGTCATTAAGGTTTTTATGCACTACGAAATTTTATCTTTAATGTTATGGTTGAAAATAATTCCAATTTTAGGGTTGTTTAGAGTCAATATATTTTATGTTTAACAACATGGATAAAAATTGTTTGAAATGATAAGCCCTTCAGACATGCTTTTGTTTATATTTAACATCATCTATCAAAAAATTTAGAATTTTACGATTTTTCAATGTCCTCATATGTTTTCTTTAATTCCATTGTTACAATGTGTCAAAAGTGTGACACAATGTTTTTTTTTGTTATTCCAACATCAACTCGTTTTGTTTTGAGGGTGTTTTTTCAATCCTTGTTCAAGAAACAATTTTGTTTTTAGCATAATTTTATAAAAAGGTGAAATTTGACATTGAGAAAAAAACAAATGTGTTCTGGAATACACACTTTTTGTTTTTGGGGCATTTTTTCATGTTTTTTGAGTCTTTTTGGGCTATAGTTCCCGTTTTGAGGTAATAGTTCCTGTTTCATCGGTAACAGTGTTATCTTTGATATGATGATACCGGATATCTATATTCTTGGATCTATCATGAAACATAGGATTAATCGATAGTTTAATGCAACTCTGATTATCACAATGAATCACTGTAGGATCTAAATGAGAACCGAACAAACCGACCAGGATCTTCCTCATCCAGATAGCCTCACATGCAGCTTGACTTGCTGTCATGTATTCCGCTTCCGCTGAAATGAGAGCCATAGATATCTGTTTCCTGTTGTACCAAGAAACAATAGTAGATCTAATACTGAAAACCCCTCCTGATGTGCTCTTTCTGTCCGTTGGGCTGCCTGCCCAATATGCATCCGTGAAGCCATGCAACTTCACCTCATCCATCTGTTTGTACCATAAGCCATACCCAGATGTGCCCCTAAGATATCTCAAGACATGCTTGCCGGCCTTCCAAAATAGCTTGGTAGGCTTAACCATCACTTGAATAAGCTAGTTCACTGAATAGCATATGTCCGGTCTTGTATTAACTAAATACATGAGCGAACCCACCAACTGTCGATAGACAGTAGCATCCACTACCTCTGCCGATGTAGCATCCTCTTTCCTCTAATTTCCTAGAAGAGGAGTATCCATGGGTTTGTAGTCCTCCATGTGAAACTTACCGAGTATCTCCCGAGCATACTTGCCTTGAGATACAAATAGTTCACCTTCTCTCTGCCATATTCCCAATCCAAGGAAATAATGAAGGAGACCCGTATCCTTCATCTCGAACTCCTTTGCAAGATCCTCCTTGCATGAGCGTATAAGCTTCTCATCACCGGTCAGTATTAAATCATCAACATAAAGAACAGTGATTGAAATCTTACCCTCCACCACAATCTGGTATAGGTTTGCATCCACCTTACTCTTTGTAAAGCCAAGTCTAATGAAATATTTTTCGATCCGAGTGTACCAAGCATGAGGTGCTTGCTTCAGCCCATACACTGCTCTTTTGAGTTTTCACACATGCGACTCACTCCTGAAGATCTCAAATCCTTCAGGCTTCACAATGTACACTTCTTCCTCAATGATCCCATTAAGGAAAATAGTCTTCACATCCATATGATGAATGTGCCAACCCATCTGCACTAAGAGAGAAAGGATGGTCCTTATGGAAGAATACCATGTGACAGGTGCAAAGGTTTCTTCATAATCAATCCCCTCGATCTGTGAGAAGCCCCAGGAAACAAATCTTGCCTTATACTTCTCAACACTCCCATCAACAGCTTTCTTTACCTTGTAGATCCATCTTGAACCTACCACTGATTTATCAACCGGCCTTGGAACAATTTCCCAAGCATTGTTTCTGAAAATGGAGTCATACTCCTCCACCATGGTATGTGCCCATGTGGGCTCTTGCACTGCTTCCTGAAAAGAAGATGGCTATGTCACAATACATTTTCTCATGAGATCCATGTATCTAGTATATCAGTTAGGAGACTATCTTTGTCTGTGATGTGAAGTAGGGACTCCTACATTCTGTGTTGCATCAAGCTTCAACCTCTCAGCTTCTGTGGTACGCCTTCTGCCTGTTTTGATGTTTGGTTCTACATGAGTGGACTCCTCCACTCCATGAATCTCATCCTGTGGCTGATCCACATCTAGAGGCTCATCTTTGGGAACAAGTAGTTCCTCCTCTGCATGCAAGTGTAGCTCCCTCTCAAGCGATAACTTCATGGCTTTCTCCTCATTGAATTTTATATCCCGTCGCACCACAGTCATCCGACTGTTTGGAAAATACACACGATAATTATGGGGTGTTTCTGTGTACCCCAAAAATATCTCAACTTCTATAGTTGGCTCCAAATTCTTCCTGGCATTCTTGGTCACATGAAAATAAACAGATGAGCCAAAAATCTTTAAATGAGAAACATCTAGCTTCTTACCCGTAAAAGCTTCTTCTAGTGTACTCATGCCAAGTACTCTATGAGGACAATGGTTTTGCACAGAAACCAAAGTGTTGCATGCTTCTGCCCACAAGTGCATTGGTAGGCCCTGATCATGCAACATAGCTCGTGCATCACCCACGATCGTTCTGTTCTTCCTCTCCACGACCCCATTCTATTGTGGGTTATGAGGCGCTATGAGTTCTCTTCGAATTCTTTCTTTGCTACAAAAGTCTTTGAATTTTTTCGAGATATATTCACCACCTATCGCTCTACAGAGCCTTCACTTTCTTCCCCGAATCGTTCTCCACCAATGCTTTAAACTCACAGAACTTTGAGAATGTTTGATCCTTCTTTTGCATGAAGAAGATCCAACATTTACGAAAATAGTCATCAACAAAAATAACATAATACATGTGTTTTGCTATTAAAGCAACCGAGAATGGTCCACACAAGTCTATGTGAATTCTCTCTAGGATCACCGAAGCATGGTTCTCCTTTTCATGAAACGTGGTCTTCAAAAAATTACCCATAGTACATCCCTTGCACTGATATATCTACACAAGTGTACCCTTGGGAAGTCCAGTAGAAATCTGTTGCAAAATCTCCAGGGTGCCATGGTGAAGATGGTCCAATCTCTTGTGCCATAATTCGCCCTCATCTCGGCTCACCACTTCTTCTTCTTTGCCCACCATTGCAGCGCAACCATCTGCCTCCAAATTGTAGAGATTCTTAACTCGAATCCCTATCCTCTTGGTTTGACCTATTTTTTTATCTCGTAGGAAAGATTTTCCATCGCTGAAAACAACTTCAAAACCTCTATCCTCCAACATTGCGATTGAGACCAAGTTATTCTTTAGACATGGAACATGCATAACATCTTTCAACAAAAATGGTTTACCTGACTCCCTCTCAAAGTTAATGGTACTAATGTCAGTCGCGTTGTATCGTCCATCGTCACCCATCTCTATATGAATTTGGAGATCTTTCTCCTCTAAGTCACTGAAAAACTCCTTATCTCCCGTCAGGTGGAAGGAAGCACCACTATCAAGATACCACACTGATCACATTGTGCTTGAAACAAAGCATGCGATCAAGGAGAAATAAAGTTCAAATTGTGAGGCAAGGGCCTCACTAGATGTAGCTCTATCAACCTTCTTGTTATTCTTTTTCTGTGGGTAGTTAGTGGCGAGATGCCCATGTTCATGACAGTGAAAACACTTCACCTTGGACAAATACAGCTTCTTGCCTTTAGCCTCGGATTTTGGATGGGATTTCTTCCCCTTCCCTTTCCTTGTTTTGTAAGCCAAAGAACAATCCTCTTCATCATCATTTTTTGATGAAGAGCCATCCCTGGTACTTCGCCTTATCTCTTCCTGCACTAGATCCGACCAAAGTTTCTCCCAATCCGACAGTTTCTCCCGCCCATTGACAGAGTCTTGATAACCATGCCAACTCTTTGGAAGTCCAAGGAGAGCCAAGCTCACCAAGTCTTCATCAGAAATTGTAATTCCCACACTCCCTAGCTCATCCCTACATTGAAAAAAATTTGTGAGATACTTTGGAAGACTGTCGCCCTTCTCCATTTTGATTTTTCTGAGTTTATCTTTCAACGCCAACTTCCTATGGTCACTGCTACTTTAGAAAATATTTTTCAAAGCCTTCCACATTGCAAATGGAGTGGATTTCTCGTGAAGGCTTGACACAATATGATATTTCACACCTTCCAATAGAATTTTTCTTGTCTTCGCTACTTTATTTTTCCAAGCGTCAAGTAATGCAGCATTTGTCGAAGTGGGCTTAGGAACATCACTATCGATGAAGTCCTTCAAGCCATTATCTTCAAGCATCACCTTTATCCTGTCCTTCCAGGCTATGTAGTTTGAGCTTCCTCGAGTGCATACTCCAACCGCAACCCATTGAAAACCATTTCAATGTTTACTCAACTTTTGCACCAAGAAATTCTTGCAGCAAATTTGAATTGTCCACTAGCACAAAACTCAACACCGCTTCAATATTGCAATCTATAGTGATTAGCACTGCTCCAATACCTTATAGAAATTTATAAACACAATAATGTATTTCCGGATTCTCCTAATCTAACAAATTAATCTTATGTTAAATACACAATCCTTCCACTTAATTCTTTGCAGAAATTAAATCGCCAATTGCAAAACATATGAAGAAAAATCAATCGCACATAACAAGATGTTTTACCAGGAAAGCTTAAAGCTGAAAACCCCAACTATCATATATTATGTATATCAATAGAACATGTAACAATCTCATACAAAGCTCAACTCATATATCTTCTGAGTACAATATACAATCATCACACACTGTCATGCAGAAATTTGCATATCTATGCACCAATTTCTTGCCTCTTGACAGCCCGACTACACTGCGCAATCCCTGCTGAAGAAGATCCCTAAATGAATTTGATCTTTCCTTGCTTGCACTGTGCATTCCTCATTGGAATCTCCAATTTCTGTTTAGATGCATTGAATGCATCACTATAGTCACAAATGATATTCAAGCACACCCTTTCACCTATCTCTCCACTGGGTCTCCACTGGATCTGACATGCAAGTAGTTAACTGTTGTATTTCTTTAGTTGCAAGTAAGACACTACTTGTGAATTAATTAAATAATTAATTCACTCATATTTCACTAGTGTATCTTTAGTTACAACTAGCACAACTGAGTTTAAGTCACTTAACTGAGTTAAACTAAATAACAACTCCCATAACTACTCTTCCAACTTTGTTACAACTTGCCACAACAATTTATAACAAAGTTGTCCATGCATGAGTCACCAACCACCCTAGGAATTGCGTAATTCCTTCAACCCACTGATGTGCCACATCTGTTCACTTAAATCAAGTGCTCCAAGAGAATAAGTTGCTATTTATTGTCTGGTTATTATTAAGGGCTAATAATAATCGACATGCATTCTATTTTTAGATTAGTGATCTGTAAATAGACTTTGCCCATCTTCTAAAAATAGAAACTCATCTAAAGACATAATTTTCTCAACCATCTAGAATCAACATCCTGTTAATTTTAGAATATGCTCACCATTCTAAAAATAGACATACACCTAAAAATAACCTATGGGCCCCACCTAATGAAGGTGCTTAATTTTCACTAGGCTCATCATCTTGTTGAATCTAAACAATTCTAACAAGTTTTTTAAGAAACCTAATCTTAATGCACATCAATCCAGGTGGACCTCATTTTTTAGTGAATTTGAGTTTGAAATTAAGCCTTGAAGGGAAAGAAAATTGGCCAGCAGATGCATTAAGTAGGAGGTTGCATTGTGTGTATGAACTCTCCTACAGTTAGATTGAAATTAATTTATCTAATAAGATAAAAGAAGTTGCCTTAAGAGATCCCAAATATGAATTCTATGGCAACAAACTCAACAAGAAAATAAATCTGGAAAACAAACCGAGTATGGTATAAATAAAGAAATGTTGTTAAATTTTAAAGGGAGAGTGTATGTTCCTAACTAGCTAACTTTCAAACACTTAAGTTTGTATGATTTTCATAGAATAGCTTACGTTGTTGTAACAACCCTAGTAAAAATCCATGTAAAAATATATAATACCACAATGGATGGACAGATATTCCAAGCTGAATGGTGGGCAAACATCCTAGCGGGTGTTCACTTCGGTTTATAATTGGCAAAGAAAATGGCAAAGGCATTGGAAATGCATGAGCCATTAATTGGCATTTTATTTATGAAAATAATGGAAATTAGGAGAAAAGAGAGGTGAAAGGTCACATGTTGCATGTGAGGAGGAAAATGAAGGAAACAAATGGAAAATGAAGAAAATAGAGGCCTCATTAATAAAAAGGCTTATGAGGTTCAATGGGCAAGAATTAGTCAGTGCAGTTTTGGATCTCTCATTATTCTCTCTCTCGTACTCTTGGATACTTAGATTTTTCTTGGAGAACTATTGGAGAGTGTGGATACTTGGTGATTTGGAGAAATAAGGAAAAGGAAGAGAAGGAAATCACAACTGGACATCGGGATCGAAAACTATAGCGGTATTTGACTGCAGGTACAGAGTTACATGTATTTTTTCCTCACTAGTTTTGGCATGCATGGCATGTATGTTGATTTTCCTAGCCTTTCCATTTCCTGGATAGCCATTGTGTTGTGGGTTGTTTGCATTGATTGTTTTCTGGTTGGTTCTCATGATTCCTTTAGTTTTTGACTTGAGTTATTAGTTCTTGGAAGCCTTGGTTGGAAAAACACTTTGGAATCCCGACGAACAACTGTGGGTTGAGTTACTAGTCCTGGAAGCCTTGGTTGGACAATCGCTCTGGAATACATAGGTAGGTTGAGTTACGAGTCCTGGAAACCCTAGTTAGAAAAACACTCTAGAAGCCCTGTAAGAGTTGGGGTTGAGTTACTAGTCCTGGAAGCCTTGGTTGGAAAAAACACTCTAGAGCCCTGGAACAACTTTGATATAGATCAATCTGTGATGGTTAGTGATGTCCAACCATGAGGCGGAATCACTATTTTGGGGGTTGAGAAGGTTTGGTATCTAGAGCCTTGGTTTGGTGTTGATTGATTTGTTTGATAAAGTACCACATTCATGCTTGGAATATGGCACGAAAGTGATTAGCTGAAGTGAGACTTGGCTCAGCCAATAAATGGTCAAGTGGAACATGGAAGTCCCATCTCTGGTTGGTTTTTACATTGAGTAATGAAGAGATTATTCCTCTGGTATTTGGTATGAAAATGTATTGGTTTTTGTATGGATTTATTTCCTATTGTATCCATTGTATATATGTTGTTATTATGTTGGTTATAAGCATGCATTCGATCGGTGATGATGTATGGCTCTATCTATGTTTTTACCAGTAAATGAATACACAATGTATTTATGGTCAAATAAACTATATTGTAGCTTATGATGTAGGGGAGCAATTATTTTTAGCATTTCTCATATTAGTATTTGACCCCCTATGTTTAATCCTGATGTTTACGCCTACAGATGCAATGTTCATGACATGTTTGATGAAATTCCTGTCATTGTTGGGTGGGGTCATATGAGTTCTCGATGATGTGATTGATCCCATGTATTTGTTTTAATGTTATTTATCCTCTCCTAAAGTTACAGGAAGTTCTGGGAAGTGACCTGGGCTTAGGGGCTAAAAGTGTGGCACAATACCATAGTTACATGCACATAATTGACTGTTTGGGGCTTTGGTCGCTACCTTGCCAAGGCTAGCCTATGGAAAAGTGTCTATAGCTGCTCCTTTGGCCTTATATGCCCGCGGATAAGGCTCAAGAATTTCAAAATTCATCCCCCTGAATAAGAGGGTGGTTTACCTCCTGGAGGTGTTGTTGATGATGTGTAAGGTGTGTTTGTCGTGTTTCTGTTGGTTCCACTTACTTAAGGTCATCTAGGAGGTTGAATCTCATATTTGTAGCCTCTCATCACATGTTTACCCTAGTTGGTCGGTTACTTGGGTAGATGTGGGAAGAGGGTTTTACAGCTGCCCATTCTGGATATCCAAAATTATTTTCTGCCATAAATAAAAATTATTTCTGGCTTGGAATGAGAAAATATATTGCAGACTATTTGGATAAATGTCTAGAGTGTCATCAAGTTAAGGTCCAGCACCAACACCTAGCGGGATTAGTCCATCCATTACCCATTTTAGAATGGAAATGGGATGTCATCAAAATATATTTCATTATACGATTACCTATATCAAAAAGACAAAATGGCTCAATAATGGTAGTGGTGGATAAGTTGATAAAAAATGCCCATTTTATTCCATTACAATCTATGTACAAGATTGTCCAAATTATTGAAATTTTTATGAGTGAGATATTCCATATACATGGCATACATAGAGTAGTCATTTCTAACAGAGATGTAAAATTTACTTCTACATTTTGGCAGAATTTTTCTAAGGGACTAACTACCCAAGTTCAATTTAGTACTGCCTATCATCCACAGAAAATGGGAAGACTAAACAGGTGAGCCAGATACTTGAGGATATGTTAAGAATGTATGTTATGCAACAACCAACCAAGTGGGAATAATACCCCCACTTGGTTGAATTTGAATACAACAATAATTATCATGACTCATTGAAAATGATCCCTTTTGAATTACTATATGGGAGATGATGTAGAACACCTACTAATTGGAACAATAAGGAGGATAAGTTAATCCTAAGACCAATCTGTTAGCTGAAATGGAGAAAATAGCAAGGAAATTTTGATAAAACCTACAAGCTAACCAAGACAAACAAAAATATTATGCAGACATGAGAAGAGCTCATAGGGAATTTCAAGTTTGGGACCATGTTTATGTGAGGGTAAAACCTAATAAGAACACCTTGAGATGGGGTGGCTGCACAAAACTAGCCCCTCATTACTGTGATCCATTTCATATTTTGGAAAGAGTCAAACTTATGGCATATCAACTTGCACTACTTAGTCACATAAGAGTTCATAATGTATTTCATGTTTCATTGTTAAAAAAATACATTGATGACCCTAGACATATTATTAATTGGAAGGATGTGCAGGTAAGATTTAATGATAAATTTTGATCTATGATTATGTGTAATTTTACCTTTAGATTAATAATCAATATGAACTAATGATCACTTATGATTGTGAAACGGGTCGAGCCAATTTATAGTAGAGCCTCTACTCATCCTTGATTGGAGAGAAACAATATTACAGAGGAGATCCATCACCCTGGTTAAAGTGAAATGGAAACACTTTAGCCCAAAAGAATCAACCTGGGAGGATGAAAAATTTATGTTGGAGGCATATCCAAACTTGTTTAAGAAGCAAGGATAAACAACGAGGACAATTTTTCGCCTAAGGGGGGGAAGATTTAACTCCCCCAGGATTTCTAAATATTTTTCCTTTTATTTTTAATGCACTAGATTGAGTAACTTATGAACTGGAAGAGTACCAAGTGGACCTTTAAGTTCTAAAAGTTATTTTTAATTTTATGTTTGTTTTGTTAACATTTAATAAAAAGGTTTTGGAAATTTCACAGGAAAAGCTTTAGATGTAGTTTTCAACTACCATCAGTTATAGATAGTTACCTTTTACCTCTGTCTCCATAGAGATAAACCATATTAGTGGGAAAAATATCCAAGGAAGGAAGGAGGATAAAGGTGGAGGAATATGAGAGAAGAAGAAATAGGTATTTTATGATACTTCCTGTAGGGTGTTCTTGAGATAGACTGGGAGCCAATGTGTAACATACTTCGATAACCTCACATGGAAATGCAGGAGTTAAATTTTTTTATACAAGCTACCCACGGGTAACTATCCAAATCTCTATTAAATATTCCTTACTAATCATTAGATAGAATGTTCACCAGTTCATAGTGTAACTTCAATATAATAATGGTAAGTTGCTTAACCATTAACAACCTCTATTGTAGTACTTTAACATAAAACTGTATGATGTAACCTTGCATTCATTTCACTATTCATGTAGTCATCACATACTTGACATTATAAACATCACAACAAGAAAGGAATCAACATCATCAATTTGACACAATAATCAATCACATCATTGAACACCAATATACCCTGGAAACCTTGTAGGGTGAAAACCAACAAATGTTTAATTTTATTATTAAATGCTCATGAGGGTGTTCAACCCTCACTCAATGGCTTATAAGGGAGACCATCCCTTAACCATCGTTATAAATATTACAAGGAAATATACAAATATCTAGCTTAAAGCCATTACAATAATTACGAAAGCATTTACCCACTAATCTTCATATCTTCATATCTCCGTGGCATCTCTGTGGCATGGATGTACCTACAATGTACCATCGTACAATGGACCATCCTGCAGCTCGCACTTATCTTCATGAACCATTAATCATTTACCTGCCACCACTTATCTACATGAACCATTAATCATTTATCTGCCACCATGTTAAGCATAATATTTCCTTCTCATAAGTCACCATCATTTCCTGTCATTGATGTCATCAAAAATATTTTATAGCATGATTAGATAAAGCCTTAATGAACAAATAATCAATCTTTAAGTGATCCTTCAACACTTATTCATGTGCATACATGAGATGTGAATACAATATTACAACATGATTTCTTCTAACATCTCTACCTTAGTGTGAGCAAGTAATTATCAATTCATATCAAATAATCCCCACATTATTATGACACTTCTCACACATGCTCACATTCGTACAAGAAAAATCACTACAACTGTCCAGGAATTCCTTCAATGGAAAATTAACACAATGTGCATTCGTGTTACTTCAACTTTAACAAAAGAACCAACCCTTCAACTATTACTTTTGGTGCTAAATCTAACCAGCTTTTCCTATACATACAATGCAAAAAGTTTCTAAAATAACTTCCCAAAAGAGTACTTAACACAATAGAGCATGCAAACACATGTTTACATGTATTCTTTTCAAATATTATACTATCATTACCCTTTGTATCTTCTAAAGAAACCAACACATTAATATGGGTTTTATGCATGTAATCCACCTTCTTTTCCAAAGAATATTTTCCAATGTAGGCTAACTAAACATGCTATCATTTCCCACATACAAATGTATATTCTTTCCAATGAAAGATAATACAAATCCTACATGCATATACATGATATTGTTCCGAAAGAAACTAACATAATAATTATGATAGCATAAAGTAATCACATGCTCAATAGATCTTCTATCCATGCAAAGAACCCTATTTCTCTATGATTCTACATGCAAGTTTATCATACTTGGCTTCCAAGAATTTACCATAGATAGAATCTTTTATGCATAAAAACTAGGCAACACTAACAAGGTTAACTTAACCTTTAATACACCTATAAAATCAAGAAGTTGACATAATTAATCTAGCCATTTAATATTTTCAAGAGGTTATTCTTTTCAAGTAATAACCATATATAAAACAATAGAATCTTTTCCAAAGAAAAGATTATGAGAAATTAACATGGGTTATTCATGACTTCTTTTCCAAGAAAAACTCATTAACTTATCTCCCAACCCATGAAATATCTTCAAGAATTACCCTCTTTAATCTATATTCATTTTCGAGAAATAACTTGGATTTCCTTATCATTTCATACTCATGTATGAAATCCCCTTCTTTTACAAAAAGAACGAGCATCTTATTTTTCTTACATAAGATGCATATATACAAGGACAAGTAAAATTATTTTTTATTATCTTTTACTACTGCAAACATCTTTCAAGATACATATAGCAATCTTTGCAAGAACTCACATGGTTTCTTTTCGGAAAAACTAGCAGACTAAGTTTGTCTTTTACCATGGTATATTTATAAGAACAATATATATTTCTAAAAGATTAACATAATAGTAATCTTTTCAAGAACTTAAAGGGATTCTTTTATGAAAAAATAGCACCATAAGTTTTCTTTTTACCATGGTATATCTCTAAGAACAATATATTTCTAAAAGATTAACATAATAACAATCTTTATTACTTTCCCAAAAACTAAAAGATTAACATAATAGCAATCTTTATTATTTTCCGAAAAACTAGCACAGTATTTTACCATAATATCTCTCTAAGAACAAACATGGCTATATTTGCGTATAACAATTCATATGAAATATTTTATTTTATTTCCAGAAAATGGGTAAGATATTTCAAAAGAAAACTACTATTTTGAAGAATACTTATCTTTTTTCCAAGATGTTTAACTGTCTGCGCCCATGTGTTGGTGCTGTGTAACTCGAGGGATATTTCCATTTCCGAGAGATATTAGGAAGCAACGCCCATAGCAGTTCCATTTCAAGGTAAGAACTCAAAAATCTCCACCAAAATATAGTCCATGCCAACTCCATCTTCAATCAGATCACTAAGTATCCTTTTGGTTCCTTTCTTGTTGGGAATTTGGGCATGAATAAATAAAAAATACAACCATTCCAGGTCACAATCAGTTCTGCAACTAGACCGGCACTGCTAATAGAGTACTAGGCTTCTCCGCAGTCACCCATCTCTGGTAATCCTTGAATGCATACCAATAATAAAGTTTCTCCCCGAAACTCCCACAGTGGTCGTAACTGACAAAGAAACCAACTACTTCTTGAAAAATAATTCAATTATATATATTATCTTTTTCATGAATGAAAAAGGTAAATACATGGGTTTATGGATGTTACATGCTCCCCCCTTAAGAGAACACTATCCCCAGTGTTCATCCCTTACTAGGACTAGCATTCTAAACAACCTAAAAGGGGGATCCTTCCCATTCAAAATGAGACACTTTCTTTTTTTCTTAGATGCCATTAATTGAAACAAGAATGTTTTTATCCATAGTCATAAGCATGTATAGCTCAAAATATTTTCCATTTCCATTTTTAACTACTTATCCATTATTCAATTCATAAAAATATAGAAAAAACTATATACCAACTTACCATTACTTACTAATTACTATTGGATGTAATGATGGATTTTACACAAACTCTCTGAGAATGGTTGAACGACCCATCAACACTCCATGGAAAGAGCCTGTAATGTATGACTAACAAATTCAATCACATTGGTCACGTAGTTTCAATCAAATGAAATACTTGCACCTATCAAAAATTCATGCAATATCAAGAAATGTTTTAATCAGAGCACTTCCACAAGTACTCAGAGAGCACCAACCCTCTTGCATCACGTGCACACTATCTTAGCTCCTGCTAAAGACATCCACACAGTAATTCTAAAAGTACTCAGAGAGCAACTAGCTCTCTAATCGTACCAATGGTCAATTAATGCACCATGGGCATATCCTAGCCTCTGCTAAGACATTCAAACAAATTAGTAATAAAATAAATGAACTTATACATTCAGTAATTTATTTTCTGAGCACTAAGATCCTTTCCTCTTAATATCTACATAAGATATTTACACAATCATATAAAAACTCATTTTAATATAACACCTTACTGATTACTTAACTTGTTCTGCTATGAGAACCACAATGGTAAATGAAATGCTCCTCCTAACCCATGGGAGTTGGTTTCCACAACCAAATCGAGTCATTTTCACATCCAGACAGTTATTTGACAAAAAACCATTCCAGGTTCAGTATGGAATTCCACTGGAAAACCAGCTCGAGAATTATAATGACCACTCAAGGTCCAGTATAGGATTCGTCTCGGCAACATCATGCCTATTCCTCTGACAGCATCCCATCTATGATGAATTTTGGACCTCCTCCAACAGGCTCCAAAATCAATAGAGTTGCCTCAGGTTTTCCCCTCTTCACCATCTTAGCCAACTCTTTTCCCTTAATGAGATCATATATCTCTAGGGAGAGGAAATCCGGGCAGGTAAGTACCATCAACCCCTCCAGGCAGGCAACCACCATCAACCCAAGGCCTTCTAGCCTTTCACAATTGTTCACAACTATTTGGCATGTTAAATTTCTCTTTTAGCATTGTTTCCCATAGTAAATTACATTATGAACTATGTACACATTATACATAAATAAAAATAAACTTTAAGTACATCATACATCATACTTAACCCTCCACATGGGTCTAATGATATCTAGATTAACAAGAAACATGAATAACATACATGTGTTATACATTATTATTTCCCAAATTACACAATCATGGACATTATACATGATACTTTATCAATTACTGTTGCAATTTTTCCATGGCACTATTTTACTTTCATAGGTTTTTCTTATTGCCATTAAGCTAGCCATGTTTTTCTTGTTGTCATTAAGCTATCCATGCTTAATCTCATCAATGACACTAATCATAAATATGCATTGTTAAAAACAAAAATATTCACGTTTAAATTAATTTTAGTTTCATACATACAATGTTGTCATGCATACAAGTATATATAAATATTCATTAATGCGTATGTGTCAATAACGATTAGGGTAATAGTCCCACAGGTAATAGTCCAACATTTCCAATTCCAATAGTGTGTTGTTACCAACATCTGACACATGAAGTAACTACTTCTTCACAAGTTGCAATAATTTTTAATCAAAACCAATTCATGCATATAGGTTTTATTAATTAGTCATACAACACTAACTATTCGATGTCACTAATAATCTTAATCCATCCATGAGACGACTCATTAAAAAACTAGTCATTCAACACTAGTCATTATAGTCAAGTCTTACTACTTGACCCATTGTGTATTTTTAACATCTGAAAGGGTTCATTCAATTTCATTTAAAAAGATTCTATCATCCTATTCAAGGACTTTCCCCGTCTTTTGCATTCATGCATTAGTTTCACACACCATCACTATACATATTCATCTTTTTCGAGTAGTGCATGATAGATTTAATTATGTTTACTAAATGTATGAGTAATATGTCATATACCCAAATGTTAAAAGTCAACTCTCACTTTCACTAGTGAGGACTCAGGCTCTTCATAAGTACAACAAAGTTTTTATTGTCCTTTATCCTCAACAGGATTCCAATGTCATGAAAACCATTTTGCAACAACATTTATTATTGTTTACTCTTCAATGTAGTTATAAACATGAATCACACATCTCATGTCAAGAGTATACTACTGCATATATCATTCAATATGTAGATTTCTAGAATCATATATCAATCAATATTAGATTTCTAGAATCATACCTTAACTAATGTCCATTAGTAGCATACCTAAATTTCTTTTCGCTTAACAAATCACAAAGGCACCAGTGCCGCAACCTTTAGCTCTAATACCACTTGTAACATACACCGATAAAATCACATGGAAATGCAGGAGTTAAAAAAATTTATACAAGATACCCACGGGTAACTATCCAAGTTTCTATTAAATATTCCTTACTAATCATTAGATAGAATGTTCACCAGTTCATAGTGTAACCTCAGTATAAGAAGAGTAAGTTGCTTAACCATTAACAACCTCTATTGTAGTATTTTAACATAAATCTGTATGATGTAACCTTGCATTCATTTCATTATTCATGTAGTCATCACATACTTGACATTATGAACATCACAACAAGAAAGGAATCAACATCATCAATTTTGCACAATAATCAATCACATCATTGAATACCAATATAACTTGGAAACCCCGTAAGGTGAAAACCAACAAATGTTTAATTTTATTATTAAACACTCGTGAGGGTGTTCAAACCTCACTCAATGGCTTATAAGGGAGACCATCCCTTAACCATCATTATAAATCTTACAAGGAAATATATAAATATCTAGCTTAAAGCCATTACAATAATTACGAAAGCATTTACCCACTAATATTCATATCTTCATATCTCTGTGGCATCTCCGTGGCATGGATGTACCTATAATGTACCATCGTACAATGGACCATCCTGTAGCTCGCACTTATCTGCATGAACCATTAATCATTTACCTGCCACCACTTATCTGCATGAACCATTAATCATTTACCTGCCACCATGTTAAGCATAATATTTCCTTCTCATAAGTCACCATCATTTCTTGTAATTGATGCCATCAAAAATATTTTATAGCATGATTAGATAAAGCCTTAATCAATAAATAATCAATATTTAAGTGATCCTTTAAAACTTATTCATGTGCATACATGAGATGTGAATACAATATTACAACATGCTTTCTTCTAACATATCTACCTTAGTGTGAGAAAGTAATTATCAATTCATGTCAAATAATCCCCACATTATTATGACACTTCTCACACATGCTCACATTTGTACAAGAAAAATCACTACAACTGTCTAGGAATTCCTTCAATGGAAAATTAACACAATGTGCATTTGTGTTACTTTAACTTTAACAAAAGAAAAAACCCTTCAGCTATTGCTTTTGGTGCTAAAGTTAACATGATGAATGTTGTTCCTATGCATACAATGCATAAAGTTTCTAAAATAATTTCCCAAAAGAATACTTAACACAATAGAGCATGCAAACACATGTTTACATGTCTTCTTTTCAAATATTATACTATCATTACCCTTTGTATATTCGAAGGAAACCAATACATTAATATGGGTTTTATGCATGTAATCCACCTTCTTTTTCAAAGAATATTTTCCAATGTAGGCTAACTAAACATGCTATCATTTCCCATATACAAATGCATATTTTTTCCAATGAAAGATAATACAAATCCTGCATGCATATACATGATCTTGTTTCGAAAGAAACTAACATAATAATTATGATAGCATAAAGTAATCACATACTCAATAGATCTTCTATCCGTGAAAAGAACCATGTTTCTCCATGATTCTACATGCAAGTTTCTCATGCTTGGCTTCCAAGAATTTACCATAGATAGCATCTTTTATGCATAAAAACTAGGAAACACTAACAAGGTTAACTTAGCTTTTAATACACCTAAATCAAGAAGTTGACATAATTCATCTAGCCATTTAATATTTTCAAGTAAGAACAACATATATAAAGCAATCGAACCTTTTCCAAAGAAAAGATTATGAGAAACTAACATGGGTTCTTCATGACTTCTTTTCCAATAAAAACTCATTAACTTATCTCCCAACCGATGAAATATCTTCAAAAATCACCCTCTTTAATCTATATTCATTTTCAAGAAATAACTTGGATTTTCTTATCATTTCATACTCATGTATGAAATCTCCTTCTATGAAATCTCCTTCTTTTACAAAAAGAAAAAGCATCTTATTTTTCTTACATAAGATGCATATATACAAGGACAAGTAAAATTTTTTTTATTATCTTTTACTACTGCAGACATCTTTCAAGATACATATAGCAATCTTTGCAAGAACTCACCTCTAAGAACAATATCTTTCTAAAAGATTAACATAAGAGAAATATTTATTACTTTCCGAAAGACTAAAAGATTAACATAATAGCAATATTTATTACTTTCTGAAAAACTAAAAGATTAACATAATAGCAATCTTTATTATTTTCCGAAAAACTAGCGCAGTATTTTACCATAATATATCTCTAAGAACAAACATGGCTATATTTGCGTATAACAATTCATATGAAATATTTTATTTTCTTTCCAGAAAATGGGTAAGATATTTCAAAAGCAAACTACTATTTTGAAGAATACTTATCTTTTGTCCAAGATGTTTAATCATCTGCGCCCATGTGTTGGTGTTGTGTAACCTGAGGGATATTGCCACTTTCGAGAGATATTCGGAAGCAACGCCCATAGCAATTCCATTTCAAGGTAAGAAATCGAACATCTCCACCAAAAGATAGTCCATGCCAGATCCATCTTCAATCAGATCACTAAGTATCCTTTTGGTTCCTTTCTCGTTTGGGAATTTGGGCATGTATAAATAAAAAATACAACCATTCCAGGTCATAATCAGTTCTGTAACTAGACCGGCACTGCTAACAGAGTATCGGGTTTCTTCGCAGTCACCCATCTTAGGTAGTCCTTGAATGCATACCAAACCAATTACTTCTTGAAAACTAATTCAATTATATTTTTTTATCTTTTTCATGAATGAAAAAGGTAAATACGTGGGTTTATGGATGTTACACAATGGAAGCCCTAAGCTTGGTTAAGGCTGTGAGTTCTAGGTTGAACTAAGTCATGCTTATTCCCGAGGATATTAAATGGTTAAAAAATGTCTAAGTTGTTGATCTGGAAGTGAAAAGGATTGGGGAAATATTGGACATAATTTCAATTCTCAACGGTTGGGAGGTGTGGTATCTTCTGGTGAACTTTCCAGTCAATAATATAAATGAAAACAGATAAGTAAATCTGCATTGATAGAATTCTATCGAGTATAAACAATGGGTAGAAAGTATATTGTTTTGAAGGAATAATTTTGTTCCTAGAAAAAAAATGGAAGTGATATAAATCTGTTAATTTATTTTTTAAAAATGCATTCCCATGACTTTAGGAAAAATTACTCTCGAGTTCCATAGAGTCTTGTTTGCATATTCGTATGACTATTAATAAAAGACTTAGATGTGTAAATTTTGGGGTAAATAAAAACAAAAACCTATTGTTATGTGTAATGAATATTACCTATTCTAGAATTTGCAATTCAATATCAAATATTCGTATTTAATTGATCTAGTAAAGTAAGATGAAGTGGTAATGTTAATTAACCATACAAATATTCGTATTTAATTTATCTAGTAAAGTAAGATGAAGTGGTAATGTTAATTAACCATACAAATATTCCTAACTGACACAAACAAGGAAGTTGATTTCTTAATAAAGGAAGTTGATTTCTTAATAAAATTTTAAGGTTTCTTGAAAACCAGTTTAGTCCTTGGGTTCAGCTGGACTATTCAACAACCTAGGGGCCTGTCTGGGTCCAATGCAACCCCACATTAGTTTCTTGCCTTGAGTAACAAGGCCAAAACCTCGTATAACTTGGGGAGGAGAGAAGCACAAATATGAAGCTTATAAACGGATCACGAATATAATGATGGAAAAAAGTAAAAGATAACGGTCATAATAGTGGCAATACCAAGACAAAAACAAAACCAACAAATGAAAAACTACACTTATGTGTAATTTATTCAAAATATTCGCATAGAATTGATTAGTTGATACAGAACCAGAAGAAAAAACTATTTCCTTCAACGAACCCTCATTCACAGGAATGAAAAGAAATAACAACAATACATTTCATAAATTAACATACACCAAACATAACTTAAGTAAGTCAATACGCCCAAACAAGCGAGTGATGATACCTAAACCAATAGAAATATTCTATTTCCATTTATATAACCTCAAGTCGCAACAACTCTCATATATGTTGCGGAGGTGCCGGAAAATACAAGAAAATAAATAGTAGCACTTTGTGGCAATATTTGGGCTCAGAGTATATAATTTTTCCTTGACCATTAAATAAAAATCTAAGAAAACAACTGAAGGGACCAATCTAGAAATTGTTACGAAGAGAGCACATAATTCATGAAACTTAGAAAGAATAAAAATGCGTAGAGATAAGCCAGTCGACCCTATTACTCTTGTTCCCAAATGTGCTCAGAGATTAGAACAAAAGAATGGGATAAGATCGGAGGACCAACATGTTCAACCAACTGTCCAGAAGTACACGACACATAAATAACTCAAAATAATAATAACCGAAAGAGAAAAGGTAAGAAAACAAAAAAAAAACTGAGAGTTAGATCATAACATACCTGGGGTAGTCTAGCATTACGAGAGTCTACCTACCTAAATAGGTTAGAGAAAAAGTTAATACAGAGAGTAATCATATTGCACATAATGAATACAAATGGAAGGAAGCGATTAGCTATGTAAAACTGCCTTTCTTACCATTGGAAGGATGACCGGGACCATGCTGTTTGAAGCTCAACTCGTCTGAAAACCCTAGGGAGGAGTACTATATGCTTTTAGCTTAAAAAGAAAACTTATACAAAGGTTGTGGAGATCAAATGGGTAGTAATAATAAAGGAACTGCAATAGTTTTCCTGGCACACAAAATTAAAACCTTGAGTTGTAAGGGTTTGTAATAGAGCTATTTTCCCACAACAAGCATAGTGCAAATGATGACAACCTGGGATGCAAAAGGAGGTACTTACATAAAATTCTCTGGAACATGAAGGGCCATCATATCAAGACCCCGTTAGATCAATGGTGGAACAAATCATAGGTAAACCAATCCATGGTTTGGAAAGAATCCAAGGTACTGTGGTAGCTGGGCGAAGAAAACGAGATCAGTTGGCTTCCATACATATCATTCATCCACTTATAATATTTAATTCCAAGGGTGTGTCCAATACCTTTAAGCCATGTTATAAGTAATTATGAAAATGTACATATTAACACGATGTAATCGTTATAAATCTTAAATGCAGGTCATTATGGATAAATGTTTCAATTTTGTACAAACCTTTGGTTAATGCAAATATGTTGGTAAAATCATTTGTGTACAAGCATTATGATGTAGTAATGGAAGAATTATTTATATATGTTAGGTGAGCCTTGTTGCATGGTAATTGAGTTAGTAAAAAATAAATTTTTTTGTTATGTGGGGAAGCATGTTCTTCGCATTCAACAACAGATGTCGAGAAGCAAGATTGGTCTCAAAGCAAGTGTCATTCTATGATTGAAAATTCTCTTCTCCTCAGAAGGTCGTTGATTTCATCGGTGTTGTGGAGATCCACAAGACTAAATATGGTTGCAGCTATAGACTTTACACCACACGAGAAATTGAGACTAGGGAGCTTTTGCTGGAATAATTTAACATATCAATAACTATAAAAAGAGGCATGGAATATGCTATTATGTAGCTATCACTCTTGTTATAATTAATTTCTTATTTTGAATTATATATTTTCACCCATAAGTTTTTAAATATATTTAACTTTTGTAAGAATAACACTTGGGTTTTTTTATTTGCAATCCGTGATAATGCTTGTTACAAAATTCCGTGAAGGACCATTGTATTATTGATTACAATAGTGATAGTGGTAATATGGAACACCTTGTAGATGGCGAAAGTAACCTAAATTATAACTAGGGTTTGATTTTTTTTTTTTTTTTAGTTTTGGAAACATGTATTACATGAGTGATAAAATTATTATATATTTATGTTATGTATTTTGGAGTAGTTTTCACACTTATTTTATTGGGAATAAATTATGTGGAATAAATACCCTCTCAAGGTAATGTTAAGGGTTTGGAAGTTTACTAATTCTCATGGGTTTTTGTGTAATGAAAAACTCAACATGGCACTGGATCCAAGTTCCCTGAGTTGCATTTAAAGGGGGTGTTGGAGAAATGGAGAAATTGTCATGCCCACCTCATTGGGAATCAATTACGTGGACTAATTTCCCTCTTAAGGTGATGGTAAGGGTTTTGAAGTTTATTAATGCATGCAGGTTTTGGTGTAATAGAAAACCTCAATAATGGAGATTAAATCCACAACATGAACAAAGGTCAAAGAAAATATATTTTTTAATGATAGCTTGTATTATTATTATTATTTTAAATAGAAATTTCCATGTGTATGTGGAGGAGCCAAGGTGGGTTATGTGAACTCCACCTAGGTTTAAAGTGGGTTGTATATGTGAATTAGTCAACTAATATTAGTGTAGTTTTTGTCTCTATAAAGAAATTACGAATTCGTAAAAAGAAGGAATATACAATGGCGAGAACATAAAACAAATATACACATATTTTCCCATGGATCCAGAAACTAGGACTACAAAATTTATTTTTCATTATATTCCTTTCAATGTTACAATACATATATATATACATGCTGAAGTATTCATAAACCTTAATCCACTAACCCTAGATTAGAACATAATTGTAGTTCCCTTGACCGAATCTACAAAATACTGTGGGTAGAAAACCATCATGCCCCAAACCATATGCAAAACTGATTAGAAATTTTTTTCTAGGGCTAGTCGTGGAAAGAATATAACACATACCCAAAATTCTCCCACTTGTTGTTTTCTTTCCACATAGGGGGTCACAAGAGTGGATAGTCATTGATCCAAGTCTGCAATGCCTATTGTTTCTCTACACCAAGAAAACTTCTCAGTGCACACAAACTTTGTCAATGCATCTGCAATATTCTTTAAAGTGTCCCTCTTCTAGTAACACATTTTTGTCTTCAACCATACCCATCACAAAGTGATACTGAACATCAATGTGCTTGGTCCTTGAATGATAAGCAGGGTTATTTTCCAATAAATTGCACTTTGGTTGTCACAATCTATCCTTATAGCTTGTTGTACCAACCTCATACTTGAACATAATATCTGCAACCAAGCTTCTTCCTTTTTTGCATGAGTGGCTGCCTGTATTCAATCTCTATTATTGAAAGTGCCATTACAGAGTGTCTATTGCTCATCCAACTGACTTCTCCTCCAAATAGGTTAAACACATAACCACTTGTAGATCTTCTGTGATCTAGATTTACGACCCAGTTTTCATCAATAAAGTCATCGATGTCCAAAAATCTGTCTAATTATGGTCTTCCTTGGTAGAAAAAACCATAATCACTAGTGCCACACAAATATCTAAAAACTTGCTTCACTGTTGTCCAATTCTCCTTCCTTGGTTTTGACTTAAACCTGTTCAATAATCCCATTGCATCTACAATGTTTGTTCTAGTACATACCATTGCATACATCAGGCTACCAACTTCACTCACATATGAAACACGAGACATGTCTTCTTCCTCTTCTTATGTCTTGGGACACTATTCAACAGATAAATTTACACCTACAGGAATAGGAACCTTCACCGGTTTACTATCTTTCATATTAAACCTCTACAATATTGTCTCAACATACTTCCTCTGATTTAACCAGAGATTCCTCTTTAAGGGATCTCATTTAATTTCCATGCCCAAAATATAGTTGCAACACCAAGATCCTTCATGTTAGATTTGGAGGACAATTAGGTCTTCAAATCTTGGATAATTTCTTTGTCAATTACGATAAACAACATATCATCCACATACAAGACCAAATAAATAACATGGTCACTAGCTAATTTAAAATACACATAGTGATCCACTTGTTAGTGTTATAGCATCATTTTTCACCCTCATGTGATTCATGATTGTCTCTATGGCCTTGGGCACCTATTCCCATAGACTTGAACAAAATTCATAAAAAACAGTGTTAAAAATCCCATACGCGAGTATGCCCAGACTTTTCCGCATGTATACGCAAGTCCACATGTACATTTCCGCGTATGCAATTAAAATGATTAAAAATTATATAAAAATTCCCTATTTTCGGGCTGGGTTGATGGTTACTCCAGTAGTTCAACCACCCCAGCACGTGGCCAACTATTTCCAACTGATTGAAACTACTTTGAGGGAGTATAAAAGCCCCTCATGTGTATGGCCTAAGGGAGAGAGAAATTTTATAGATATTATACTCTGTTGGAGCCCTAATTCAAGTCTGATTTCTCGTGCCTCCTGCACTTTCCCAGATTTTTACAGGAAACCTTTGTTTCCTGGAGATGTTCATCAGTTCATATGCCATCTCGAGTGCACAAGTCTTGAAAGTATCTTAGCGAGGCAAGGGCGGGACGGATCTGGACGACGGTCTGTTCGAAGATCGTGGAAGGATTCAGGTGATCTCTCCACATTTTATTACTGTACATGCTGTTCATAATGAAGAAGAACCATCTTCTTCCCGAAGTCACATGTTAACATCTATTTGTATATGTGAAAAGATTATTATTTAAGCATTTATTATTTTTTACATGATGTTTCACATGGTTTTCACTGACATTTAGGGTAATTATATGCTGTACAACTAGGTTTCCGTGCACGTTTCTTCTTGGTTTTCAGGTTAAGGAAGAAGAAGGGTTGCTGGGGGTTTGGACCCCGTGGGATCTACATCAAACATAGGATTACGGGTGAGTTCTACTATCGATGTTATCTAGTTTTTAGCATACAAGTGTGGTTGTGTGAGTCCTTCTTGAATAGCATGCCCTGATCTGTGGAGGTTTTGACCCAACAAACCTCTAGGGTGTTTTTTCCCGAAACAGAACTGGCGACTCCGCTGGGGATCACATTTTTGTGATTCCCCTGTTGGGTGGTTTCAGCTGTTTTAAAGGTTTCCAACAGTTGAATCATTTTTACCAGTCCAGTTAACTTTTTCTCAGTGAGATTGAAGACCTGGTTCTTTATCCAGGCTTGATGTTTTTTATTTTTCATTATTTACCTTTTCATACGCGAGTTTGTATATTCACAGATGCGTATACATGTAGTTTTCTTCAAAGGAAGTCGCGTATATGCGGGTTTCCTTTGACACAGTCGCGTATGCACGCTTGTTTCAAAATTTTCAAGTAGCATATGCCTGGGCAAATTTTGAAATTTTTGATTTCTTGACTTTTTAGTCTTGTCTGCCTGTGGAGACCTGTTCCTGCAGTGTCTTTATATCCTCTGGATTGTGTTGAAAGTGGTCATTTTTTTTTTCTCTCTCTTGTTTGGTTGAAGACTAGCTTATCTGGCAAATCTTGTTTTTAGTGCTTGCATTTCTGGTTCGAGTACCAAGACCTCTTTCTGGGGATTCTTGGCTGTTCTGCTTAATCAGAACATAGAGCTTTTGCTCATATACTCTTTCCTCATTTTATGTTTTGCTTTGCGCTTGGATTTTTTCCTGCTTTTGGTTAGTTTTCTTGAGTTCATTTGACTAGGTCTTGTTGCAATTTTTTGAAGAGTCTTTCTTGGTTCTTTGAAGTTTTTGTTTGCAGCAAGGTTGTACTATTCTTCTGGGCTGAGTTACTGAGTTTCTTGTCTTCTTTTGCTCATATAAATCTTTCTACTAAGTAGCCCTATAAGATTTGGAGTGTTTTTGAAGTTTTTCTTGAAATTCAGAGTTGTTTGGCTTGGGATTTGATAGTTTTCTTGGTCTCTTCGAGCTCTTCTTTTTTATAAAAATTCAAAAGCTCAAAAAATATTTTGTTTTGTCTTTTGCTTTTGTTTTGCATTTTTGTTTTCTTTTTGTTACATCTTTTGAAGCTTTGTTGAGATTTCTTGCCTTTGGTTTTTGACTTGATTTTGGAAAGGAATTGTCATTGGTTTCTTCCCCTTGTTTTCAAGCATATTTTGATGTCTTCATATTGAGAGTTTCTACTTTTGGGAACTAGTTTTGTGGACAATAAAAAAGTGATAGAACTGAAGGATTGTTGGGAAATTTCGCTTTTTCTTTGTTAGGATTTGCATCTTAGAATTTGCATGCTCTTAGTTATTTGAATTAGGTGCACTTAAGCATTTGTAGTCATTTTCATAGATTTTTCGAGTGTGAGTTTGATATTTGAAAAGAAAAAAATATATAATCTCATAGAACCCGTGTAGAAATTTCTTTTCATCGAAAGGCAATTACTGCATTTGCATGTAGTTTGGTTTTCATTAATTTATTTTCTGCGTCACAAAACACCACGAGTTTCATTTCCGTATCCCTTCGACTTAATATAACAGCCGATTAAAATAAGCGCTATAATTTAAAAACAACTAGCAAGTTTTTATTAAGTGTCATACACCAACTAGCTAGGTTGTAGGGCCTTGGATTAGGTGAGTGGAGAGTTAACTCTCCAAGGCCGCTCAAACAAAAACATAGAAGTTTATTAATTGAGCGAAATCCAACTCCGTTAGGTGGCCCGGGAAAGCTCTCCTCCAGAGAGTCAAGCTCGAGGGGAAGTGAAGGCCGAGAAGAGAGATACCCCCTCTTTGATTTGCTGGATCTGACCTCAAGACCATTCCGCCCGGTTTCTGACATGGATTGGTGCCCATAGTTGCTATTCCAAGGTTCCACATAGGTGACTGCGGGGGGGAATACCCGTGGTACCTGAGGCAGACGTCGTATCACTTCCAACAGTACTTCTGGGGGGTGCCCTTGCGAAGCTTGGGTACTTGTGCCGACAAAGGCTGTTGTTAGGAGGTCGGCGTAACTGTTTTTGTTACCTTCGCTAGTAGGCCTGGGCCGTAATTATCCCAGACTACTTTCGGGAGGTCCTATTCTTCGCTTTCTCATATTTTGGTGTCTGGTCCTAATCACCCGGAGTGGAAATACCTGAGGGCTGCTTGCTTGATTGTATCTCAGGGATTTTTTGTAGTGAGTGCTCTTTGCTCCTAGCTTGCCTAGCTTTATACTTTTTTGAGTCTAATTAAAATTAGTTAAAGTGGCTAATCAAGCGCCTCGTCGATCGAGGAGAATCCGGGGGTTATCTCCCAAGAGTCCAGAGCCTTCTTCAAGAAGGCGTAGGAGTAATTTAGCAGGTGAATATCACCCTGTGGCATCTGACGCAGTGGAGAGAGATCCTCCACAAGGGATTGAAGGTTTTGTAATTGGCTCCGGTGTTGGTTCCAAGAGGAGAGTTCCGCTCACCTCAAGAGTATTATTTCCGCAGGAAGAAGAAGTACAAGTAGAGGAAGTACCTCAACCCTCTGAGTCACTTCCATCTCCTCTTCCTCCTGATTATCCATTCGTTGTTGAGTACATCGGACCTGAGTCTGCAAGACTAGAAGATCCTCCATATTATTCATACCTTTCGATGGCCACGACTGGGAACGCGGCTTCAACTATGAGTGCTGTAGGCATTTAGACTCCTGCTTCTGTAGAAGGAGGAGGCACTATTGCTATATCTTCGATTGCTTCTAGTACTGTTGTGTTTGGCTCTAGTTTCACCCAAGCACATGCTTCTCAATCTGGTTCCTTTTGTTTTGGAATTCCCACTAGTGGGATTCCTTCATTTTCTTTTTCCGCTGCTGCAGCTGGATCTACACCCATGTCTTCCATGGCTAGTGGATCAGCTTCTTTTCAAGGGTTCCCCTTCGGAACTGGGCATATTCCTAATTCGAATCCTTCTTTAGGGTCTTTTCCGTTTACTTCTCAGACTCAAAGTTTTAACCCTTGGTCTGGTGATCAGAATTCGACTACTTTTACAGGTTGGAACCCTATATTCACTACAGCGGGGGCAGGGAATCAGTTTTATGCTGGTCACCAAGGGAATGCTTCTTTCCCTTCGTCGAGTGCTTATCAGACTTTTTCCCCTCTTTCTAATGCCTGGAACCCCTATCAGGGGCTTTCCTCTTCATTCAATACTTCAGGAGGGGGAACTGGTCCGGTCTTTGGTAACTCTGCGTTGGGAGGAGGCTCTTCTCCTTTTTCTACGAGTTCTTTCTGGCAACCTGGTGCCTTATCAAATCCAGGGTATTCTTTTCAGAATGTAGGGAATTCATCCCATCAAGGATGGAATCCTCAGGCTCCGCCTCGTTTACCTTTTCTGGCAACGTTAAACTTGCCAGATCTGTCGAAATTGATGAATGATCTGATCCGGTACAGTCCGGGGTGGCCTCCGGTTCCGACCAAACTACCTTCAGACATTCGAAAGTTTGAAGGCAAGAATGGAGAGGACCCGGCCGACCATATCACCACCTTCCATTTATGGTGCTCTTCTAACTCCCTGATCGATGATTCGATTAGGTTGAGATTGTTTCAACACACCTTAACTGGGAACGCTGCCAAGTGGTATATTGAGTTGACTGGGGGTAGTTTTGCTACATTTGGAGATCTGGATATTACATTTCTAAATCATTTCCAGTTGCCCGTCCGTTATGACGTCGGGACTGAACTCCTAGCTAATTTTAAGCAGGACAACACAACCCACATTTCTGACCATATTTAGGGATGGCGCAGAAGGAAGAGGCTTATTAAAGCTCATATTCCAGGTGAATTCCTTTTGGAATGGTTTTTGAAATCTCTGCAGTCGGATATTTCTAAAGATGTATCCCTGTCTGGGGTATTTTCTGAGGAACAGGCCATTTTTAGGGCCCAACAGCTTGAATTGATATATTCTCAGTCTGGAGTCCTTCATAAATATTTTCCCAATGCTCCTCACTCCAAATTAGATTTATCCAAGACTAAGCCTGGTCCTCATGGTGATGGACTTATTGGGTCGATCAATAGTGGTGCAGCTAACCTGCTTACTCAATTGCAGCAGTTGTCTATACAATCTGCTCCTTCTAGTCAGGCTATGCCTGCTGAGTCATCGCCTTCCCAATCTTTGTCGGTAAATGTCGTCCAAACTTCTGATCCCAAAGGAAATCAACAATCCGAAGGGAAGAAGAAGGGACGGAATAATAAGAAAAAGGGAAAGAATGGGAAGGGTAATGCAAATAAAACCAACGAGCATGTTGGTGAGGGTCCAAAGGATAAAAAGAAAGTGAAGTTTCCATGCAAGTTGTGTGTTGGAGACCATCTTACGCACCTTTTCCCTAAAATTCAAGATGCGTAGCGCTTGTTAGCTTAGCAGGGTTCTTCTAGTTCCCAGGCTGTGTTGACAAACCCTTTTCCCCAAGTGCAACAACTAGTTGTTGGCGCGAATCAAAGTACTGGGGCTTCCTTTGGGGGCACCCAGGAAGGGGAAATTCCGTCAAACATATACATGATGAGTGCTCACGTGGATGTCGCCACGAGATCCCGTGACTATGGCGAAGAAGAGTCTTCGAAAGCTAAGGGTGCTCCCGATGCAACTGAGCCGCTTCATATTACGAGGCCTACTGTTGAGCCTATACCTCGGATGCCAAAAGCATCTACTAAGCGTACGATGATTAATCCAAATTCTAGGGCTGCCCAGAACTACTCCATTGTGGAAGATCTGGCGCAGAGTCCTTGTGCCATGTCGGCTCTTGAGGTGCTCCAGTCTTGCCCTTCTCAGCGCAGCGCTCTGCTTACTGCCATTGGGGCTATTGATCCAAAGAACTCTCTTATGATTACATTTGATATGTCTAATTTTAAAAAGAGACTCCCCCATCATATGGCTTTTCATATTAAATCATCATACCGGAAATGCAATATTTTCCGAACGGTCGTTGATGAGGGTGCTTCCACATGTGTGATGTCTCTCACATGCTGGAAGGGAATTGGATCACCCGCAGCTGTTCCATCTGCTACTCTTCTGATTGCGTTTGACGGTCATTCTCACAGAACGCATGGTATTGTCCCAACTTTGACTATCTGTGTTGGGGGAAAAACTGTAAATATAGAGGTTGAGATAGTTGATGCAAGCTTGGACTACAACCTTTTGTTGGGGCGAAACTGGATTTATGAGATGGATGCTATTGCATCCTCATTGTTTCGGATTATTTGTTTCCCTCATGAAGGGAGGATTGTTACAGTGGATCAACTGGACTGTCCTCCTGTAGACCCAAATGCATCTACTGACTCAACTATTCCAAAGTTGGATAATACCAAGGCGCCTGTTGAGAATTTAGGGGTTGGAATGTATTCTTCCTTGATGGGTACTTTTGATATTCCACCTCCTACGGTTCATATAAATGCAATTTCATCCTCCAGGGCTCCTCTTCAAAGAGAGTTCTTCAGAACTCATTATTTTTCGGACCCTTGGACCTTGCCTTCCCCTACCGCCACATTAGCGGAAGGTCAAGTGGGTGGAATGGCATTTCCAATGTCTGTAGCTGAGATTGCTTATCAGTCTATTGTTGACTCTGTAGAGTCCATCCCAGCTCCTCTTTCACCGGAAGAGTTGGATGGAGATGTGGCTCCGGCTTGGACACTTAGTTCTTCTTCTGCCCTGGATTTCCTTGATACCACTCTTCCATCTGAAGAGGCCATCCTGGAAGCTATGACTAGTATAGATAGACCGTGGGATGATTTGCATCATCAGTCCTACTTTTTACCTGATTTGAGCGAAGTTGAAACACGTTTTCCAAGTCCTCCGTCTCCTGGTCCTGTTCACCCAGTCCTAAACCCTTTAGCACTAACACAGGTATATGCTGAAGGGAACATGGCTATGATTTCTCCAACTATCCCGGTGAACATTTCCAGGGATCCCAATGTTATTGAGAATGTCTTCATCGGAGCTGAATGTTCCCCTGAAGAGATTCATATTTACGCCGATCTCTTTAAAGAGTATAGGGATGTATTCGCTTGGTCTTATGAGGAAATGCCTGGTATAGATCCATCTATTGTCCAGCATGAGATCAAGACCTACAAAAACGCTAAGCCTGTGAGGAAAAAACTTCGTCCGGTCAATCCTAGGAAGGAAGCAGCTATCAAAGCCGAGGTGGAGAAGCTGCTCAAGGTGGGATTCATTTTCCCTGTTCCTTTGACTGAATTGGTTTCAAACCCTGTTCCCATAGATAAAAAACAAGGAACAATTTGAGTTTGCATTGATTTCAGAGACCTTAATAAAGCATGTCCTAAAGATAATTAACCCACACCATTTATAGATCAGATCATCGATGAGTGTGCCGGTAACGAAATTTTCTCCTTCATGGACGGTTTCTCCGGATATAATCAGATTACTATCCGTCCTGAAGATCAGCATAAGACTGCATTTATTTGTCCCTGGGGTACTTTTGCTTACAAGAAGATGCCTTTTGGTCTTAAAAATGCTGGGGCTACGTTTCAGCGGGCCATGTCATACGCCTTCCATGACATCAAACATATTATCGAGGAATATTTGGATGATTTAGCTACTCATTCTCGAAAGAGAATGGATCATCTTGCTCACCTCCGTCAAGTATTTGAACAATGTCGTTTCTACAAGATTAGGTTGAATCCGAATAAGTGCATTTTCGCAGTTACATCCGGTCAGTTATTGGGATTTATTGTGTCTAGGGAAGGGATTAGGGTAGATCCCTTCAAGGTTGAGGCAATACTTCGGTTGCCTCCCCTGTCCTCTATTCGTCAACTTCAAAGTCTACAAGGAAAGACTAATTTTCTTCGGAGATTTATCGTAAATTATGCTGAAGTTACCAAGGGATTTATGAGATTGTTGAAGAAGGGAGTTCCATTTTTTTGGGATGACTTCGCTCAACGCTCATTCGATGCTTTGAAAAAAGCATTGACCTCTACTCCTTTATTGAGTCCATCTGATTATAGCAAGGATTTCCTTTTGTATCTTGCAGCAGCAAAATCTACCATTGGTATGGTTCTGGTTCTAGAGGATGATGCTCTTGCAGAGCATGTTATATACTATCGTAGTCAAGGATTGGTAGGACCTAAACTCCGGTATAATCTGATAGAAAAGTTAGCTTTAGCAGCTGTTCATGATGTGAAGCGACTTTGGCATTACATTCTTCTACGAAAAACTTATGTTTTGGCAGTAGCCAATCCATTTCAGTTTGTTCTCAGTAGGCGAATGATTGGGGGAAAATACAATAGATGGATTGTGATTTTTCAGGAATTTGATCTTGATTTTATGTCTTCTAAGTCCAAGAAATCATTGGTTTTCGCGGAATTGATCTCCGAGTTGCCTTGTGGGGATGAGATAATCTATGATGAATCCTTCCCGGATGAACATTTGTTTCTTATCTCTCCACAGGATCCTTGGTATGGAGATATCATTGTGTATCTTCAGACTGCGAATTTTCCCTCTACTTTTTCGAAAGATGAGTGTCGTAAGTTGCGTCACTTGGCTAAGAATTACTTGATCATTGGTGATGCTTTATACCGTCGAGGGGTTGATTCAATCCTGAGACGCTGCTTAAATCGCGAAGAAGCTGAGGCTGTGCTGAATGATTGCCACAGTGGAGCTTGTGGTGGTCATTTATCTGGGCTTGCTACAGCCCAAAAGATCTTGCGTGCTGGGTACTTTTGGCCTTCGATTTTCAAGGATTGTATGGAGTCGGTCAAAAAGTGTCATCCGTGTCAAGTTTATACTCGAAAAATGTGCGCTCATCTAGCTCCGCTTTTTCCAGTCATTACTGTTGGTCCCTTTACAAAGTGGGGTATTGATTATACTACTTGTAACCCGCCTTCGGCTAAAGGTCACAAGTATATTATTGTAGCAGTAGACTACTTTACGAAGTGGGTCGAGGCTATGCCTACTTTTGGGAATGATGGTGAGACTGCAGCTCTTTTTCTTTTCAACCAGGTTATTGCTCGTTTTGGTATTCCCAGAGAGATTGTCACTGATCATGGCAGTCATTTTCAGAATAGCATGATGGTTGAGTTGGCTCTAAAATTAGGTTTCCGGCAGGAGCATTCATCTCTGTATTATCCTCAAGCCAATGGGCAAGTGGAAGCTGTGAATAAATCCTTGAAGACAATTCTTCAAAGGACAATCAATAAAGCTCGATCCAACTGGCATATTATGCTATATCCTGCACTTTGGGTATACAGGACATCAGTGAAAACTGCAACTGGCTTTACTCCGTTTCAGCTAGTCTACAGGTTGGAATCAATATTTCCCATTGAATGTGAGATTCCTTCTCTTAAGTTAGCTGTTGAACTTCTTCCTAACACTTCTAGTCTTGAAGAACGTCTCCTTCATCTGGAACATCTCGATGAGCAGCGTCGGGATGCCGCCACGATGAATGAAGCACATGAAAACCGAGTTAAAGTTTAGTACAATAAAGCGGTCAAACCTAGGGTTTTTTCGGAAGGTGACCTTGTTTTGGTCTATCCCCAAGAAAAAGATGCCCTGGGGGCAGGAAAATTTAAGTCTATGTGGTATGGCCCCTTCATCATTAAAAAATTCCTTAAAAAAAGAGCATATACCTTGGTTGATTTTGAAGGAAACGAGTTGCCGGAGCCCAGAAATGGGCTCTATTTGAAAAAGTATTATGCCTAGGCTTCGGCCTGACATTTTGCTTTTGTATATAGTAGTTTTACTTTGTACATATCTGGTTTTTTTATCTTTGATGGGATGGTGATGTTTTTGATCTGCTTTGGCAGGTTGTGTCGGATGTCATGAGTGATTTTGGTTTCGCCGATGGTGCTAGTAGACACACCCGGAACTTGGCTTCCGTGGCTTGGGTGCTTCATCATCCATTCGGTCAGTTGTTAGTATCAAGAGGAGTCTACATTGGTCCTGCTTCCAATAATATAGCAGAATACACTGCAGTTATTTATCTACTCTCGGAGGCAATATCTTTGGGTGTTGATTCGTTGGTAGTTTTCTTGGACTCCCAGCTGGTGGTGTCGCAGTTGAACAATACTTATCGAGTTCGAGATCCATTTTTACTCTGGTGTTCTTGAGGGTACATTTGTTACAAAGATCATTTCAATTTTTAACTTTCATTCATATTCCTTGAGCGGACAATTGGATGGCAGACTCATTAGCTAATCAAGAAATTGATTGGCATATTAATCATTCCATACAATAAAATTTAATCATCAAAAACATCATACAATTTTATACATTTGTCACATCACATCAAATAATCACTGTATATATATCATCAGAATGTTCAAAAAACTATACAAAATTTGGATTCATATGTCATACAAAAAATTGGGCTTATGCCCGATCATGTTCAGTCTCAAAAAATATACAGTCATCTGGTATATCATATCTATCTACTCCTGTGGTCCCTGCCCAGAAGTTGTGTTCCTATAGAACACGATCGTGGTGGCAACTCGGTGGAATAACCGTACCCAGTCACGGGGTACTCCTACCACCCGTCTCTAGATGGCTTCAGGCAGATCTTCCACTACAGCCATAGGTACTTGGCGGGTTAACCCCTCCAAGTTCCTCTGTACAGCCTGGAGGGTCCTGTCTGGATCTACTGTATCCGCCTCGCCTCTGCGACGCTTATGTCGTGGGTAACCCTCAGGTCGAACTGGTCCAATATCTGTATCATGATCATTATAAAATTGTAAGTCATTTTGAATCCAATCAAAAACATGTTTGTTTTCCATTTTTTCACATATATTGAAAAAATCCAAAAAAAATTATAAAATTCAAAAAATTGCAAAGTTACCGACTGTGCCCCATGCTGCACCTAGTGGAAGGACAAGGTCTGGATCGCCACGAAAATCCATCCCGGCATAGGGATAGTCCTCCACAGTGATGATTTGTTCTCCCCACCATTGGAAGAGCTCATCATCCCAAGTGGTTCGGGGAACTTCACTTCCCCCTAATCTCTTCATCAAGTCAGCCCATCGGGCAATTCTTGGGTCTCTCGGGCTGCTGATAGAAGAAATCACTTTGGGTCTCAGCCCAGGAATCTTCTCGAAGAAGAATGTCATCAAGATTGTACCATATCCAAAATGTTTTGTCTTTACTTTTCAGATAGAAGTCAATTGTTTCTTCATGTTCATCAGTAGAGCTGTGCACCAATCATATAAATGAGTTAATCATTCCACTGCTATACTCATTTGAGTCCTGGATGCCTGGTGTAGGGAAGCAGATCTCGCTACCCTGCCAATGGTAAAAAGGAGGATTTTCATGTGCAAGTCTCTTAAATATTTGATAGCAATTTGAGTTCCAACTTTCTTGGAACCCTCTACGCAGTAGACGTGGACGTAATCTTCCATGGTAAGCCCTCCCAAAGGCTTGCCATGTAGATCTACTGGCTCCCCCCTCCGGGAGAGTCCAGTAATAAAATAGATATCTTCCACCTCGATGCGTATGGAAATTTTATCTATTATGAAGCAGTATTCTTCCGGTTCCCAATAATTCATAAGAATTTCGAGCAACCGGACATTACTCTTCATATTTGGCATTTTGAAAAACTTGAACAATCCACAATTTCGGAGAATATTTAGTGATACTTGGTCCTGCATGACTTCATTGTCAATGGCACTGTGCTCATGCTCTCTCCAAGATATAGTCATCCTGCAAAGATTCAATAATTCGTTCATTAGATACGCATTTTTTCATTTTGGGTTGCACATACGCGACTTTCTTTGTGCACAGTTGCGTATATACGCGACTTGGTCATTATAAACCCGCGTATGTGCAAACTCGTGATTTTAAACAAATGGTTCTACGGTGAAAATTCCTAATTTTTAACTTATGAATGGACAAAATGAATAACAAGGATGAATTAAGAGCTTACCTAACAAATTCGATGAAGTTTGACGGTCGATTGCTCCTATTTTGATGAAAGAGGCTTTTTCTCTAGAGCACTTTTTCCCAAATCAGCATTGTAACAATGAACCAAATATGAGGTAACTTGTGTATTTATGCCCAAAATTGAAAATTTTTTGCAAAAATTTGTTATGCTTATTTTTTCAATCTATCTTAAGCTGCATAACCCGGATGCTTGGAAGTGCCCAGATTGGTATATTTTCAGGTACATTTTGATGAACTCGAGATTTTTTTCAGTTTTTGATCCATGACTGCTGACCCGTCATGGCAGGTATATGATCTTCACTGGCATATAGGTTAAGGAATCCACTTTCCGTTGCATTTTGCATACCAGCCTCCATTCTGATCACTTGCCATAGGGTCGATCCCATCGGGTCATGAGTATTACACCCATTTCACTCGCCGATTATTTAATCATGACTTGGTGGTAGAGCCTTCCTTTACATGGGCTTCCTAGTTAGTTCCTCGCTAGAATTTGTTGCCCATGCTGCGTTTTATGTAGGCTCGGGAGTCCTCTTTAGTCCCGCCATGACTTATGTGTTAAAGCTTCATTCTTCTTCTTCCTCACTATAATTTTTCTGGCTATTACCCTAGAGGCTCCCTGGTGTTGTCGAGTTGTATTACTGCATTGCATATTGGCTACTTGTTTATCCTGGCCTTTAGCCGGCTTCATTCTGGACTCAATGTTTAAGCCAACTTTTGACCTTGCCTATCTGTACAAGTTAACCATTGCATGCATTTAGCTATCGCGACTTGACACCCTTTTACCCATGGATGGAACATTCCTCTGAGTATCGCTTACCAGTTTCCGCCACCTTGCATTGAGCATAGGATCGTTCCAATCCCAAGAAATAGTGCATCTGTTTCTTGATACTCGTTCTATCCATTGTACCATAGCATTCTTTTATTCTTTTTCAGGCTTATTATATGAAAAATAAAAAAAAATCAAATATAACAAAAAGAGTGGGAACAGGATATAACTTCGTAATTTGATGGCAGTACAGTGTCAGTTTGTCGCCCTTGAACAAAGCACATACACTTATATCTTTCCTCCATTTGGGATGGTTTTAGTTTTTGACCTAGGTTCAGCCTTTGCCTTGTTTCACTGGTCAGTCCTCCCCCAGTTGGTTATCTCTTCCAATCATATGGAGAGTTTGTTTTGCCTCCTGCATAACAGACTTATACAGTGTCACTTTTTACTGCCATGGTCATCACGAGTCATGCTTTTGTTCAAGGGAAGTCTAACCAGAGTCGGCCATTCTGCGGTGTCTCTTGACTCATTATTCAGTCGGCCTTCCCGGTCTTGTCAGTATCTTGTTCTATCACATTAGATGTTTTGGTCTTCTGCTCGTGCTGGTTTGAGAAGGTCCCCATTGACTTCTTGCTGGCGGGTTTGTCTCTTATCGACTACGACACATTGCTCTGAGAGCAAACCTAGAGCCGCACCCTGGCCCTATTTCCATCATTCATAGGTGACCTTGTGCTCAGCATTTGATCATCATTATGGGTCTTTGACTGAGTGGTTTCCCCTGTGTTCGACGTCAGCACACATTATCACACTTGGGATTCGTGCAGTACCTTGATTTCCATTTGACCCTATTGGTGGATATCTCGCCTCTGTGTCAGCTTTCATTATTGGTTGGTTCAGAGGGTTTCTTCCGTGCGCTAGCTTCATCTTGTGCATGTCGGAAACGTACTTCGGTTTGGTTCTGTCACTCTACTTCGTCCGATTCCTTCCAAATCTTGGCCTGCAGGTTACACTCGCACTGGACTGATGTGGGATGCCTTAATGCCTTCCTTCCAGCAGATCTTTCCCCATCGACTCCGACTCATTTCTCTAGGAATAAGGTCTAGAGTCTTTTTGTCAGTACCTTAGGGTTTGCAGTCATCAGTGGCAGACTCTTCGCTATCGACAGTGGGGACTCATCATTTCCTCCTGATCGGTAGATTCTTTCAAGTGTTTGACTTCAAATCATTCATTCGCACTTGTTAGATTGTACTGGGGCACCTTGACACTCATTTTCATTATTGGTGGGTTGTCTCGCGTTGGTTAACGGTTTACATTATTGACCAGTAATCCAACGATTTCTGACATGGTCGACTTTAGCTCATTTATTCCCATTGTGTAGAATTGTGCCATAGTGATCAGTGAAGATTTAGGGTTGCATCAGCATTTCTCGGTTCACTTATGAAAGTCCATTCAGTTTCTGCCAGTGATTCCGTTCACCCTTATATGTTGCAGTGTCAGTACAGCAGCATCCTATATGTTGGCTCCCGAGTTGCGTGATTGTACCATTTATTCCACCTCTTATGATTTGGTACTTGGAGATTCAGTTACTTATATGATTAGACATCCAGTTTCAGCATCATTGATCAGCTTTCTATATGTGATACTTAGACATTGATTCTGACTTGTACTTCCGGGCCATGCTCAGATGATTCATTGTGTACTTTCAGTTCAGCTATACTTGTATACATTTTGGATCTATTCTGTACTTTCGATATGATGTATTTTTTACTGAGCATGGGTATGCCCGCCTCAGCATGAGTTGACTCTCTGTTTTCTTTCATTGGTTTTTGGCAGGCTGAAATCTGGTGAAGTCCTCCCTTGTCCTTGCGAAGTTCTTTCTATGTGCATAATACATTTCAGCCATCATGTACCCCTTCTGACCTCATATATTAGGGGGCATCTGTTATAGCATCATTTTTCACCCTCATGTGATTCATGATTGTCTCTATGGCCTTGGGCACCTATTCCCACAAACTTGAACAAAATTCATAAAAAACAGTGTTAAAAATCCCATACGCGGGTATGCCCATACTTTTCTACGTGTATACGCGAGTCCACATGTACTTTTCCACGTATGCAATTAAAATCATTAAAAATTATATAAAAATTCCCTATTTTCGAGCTGGGTTGCTGGTTACTCCAGTAGTTCAACCACCCCAGCACGTGGCCAACTATTTCCAACTGATTGAAACTACTTTGAAAGAGTATAAAAGCCCCTCACGTGTATGGCATAAGGGAGAGAGAAATTTTATAGATATTATACTCTGTTGGAGCCCTAATTCAAGTATGATTTCCCGTGCCTCCTGCACTTTCCTAGATTTTTATAGGAAACCCTTGTTTCCTAGAGATGTTCATCAGTTCATATGCCATCTCGAGTGCACAAGTCTTGAAAGTATCTTAGCGAGGCAAGGGCGGGACGGATCTGGACGATGGTCTGTTCGAAGATCGTGGAAGGATTCAGGTGATCTCTCCACATTTTATTACTGTACATGCTATTCATAATGAAGAAGAACCATCTTGTTCCCGAAGTCACATGTTAACATCTACTTGTATATGTGAAAAGATTATTATTTAAGCATTTATTATTGTTTACATGATGTTTCACATGGTTTTCACTGACATTTAGGGTAATTATATGCTGTACAACTAGGTTTCCGTGCACGTTTCTTCTTGGTTTTCAGGTTAAGGAAGAAGAAGGGTTGCTGGGGGTTTGTACCCCGCGATATCTACATCAAACGTAGGATTTCGGGTGAGTTATACTATCGATGTTATCTATTTTTTAGCATACAAGTGTGGTTGTGTGAGTCCTTCTTGAATAGCATGCCCTGATCTATGGAGGTTTTGACCCAACAAACCTATAGGGTGTTTTTTCCTGAAACAGTTAGAAAATTATATATTACAGAGCAATGGAACACGTAAAATATGCAGAAACACAAACACAGAAATAACATATAAAACAAGAGAGACACAGATATATGTGGTTCACCCAACTTGGGCTACATCCTCGGAAACAACTAATCCTTCCTTTATATTATCCGGCAAAATGAAGAGACACAACCTACATTAGATCCATTGGAATATCATCTACTCTCTCACACAATCCCCCTTTCTATTTCTCACTCAGAATATAAACACAATACATAGTTGCAATACAATTCCATCATATGAATCGAGGGGTTGATTTCTAGGGAAAAATACTCTAAATTAAACATAACTTCTACTGTCAGATCATCTGCCTAATGAATGACCCATATTGACTATGAAATTACAATATTTTACAAGGAAATTTTACATTTGTTTTTAGCTTCAGGGGCACTACCCACGAAACCCCTCGCCAGTGATGGAAATTAAACGATGGGCTGCGTTGCTGCCTCGTTAAGAACAAGGGTCCAATGCAGTGATACATCTAAATAAAGAAGATAATCAGGCTCCATAGCCAACACTTCTTTGTTCCTTATGAAGACAAGTCCCCATATATGTGTATCAAATTTATGATACGACATCCTTGGTATCTATTTTAACCCATATAGAGACTTTTTAACTTGCATACTAGTTCTTTTTCACCATTCACTACAAAGCCTTCAGGTTGCTTCATGTAGATCTCTTTTTCCAATTCCTCATGAAGAAATGTTTTCTTTACATCCATCTCTTTTATCTCAAAATAAAAATATGCAAAAACAAATAAATGTAATCTAATAGAAGCTAACTCGGCAATAGGAGAAAAAAATATCACCATAATCAATTCCCAGCACCTAGGAATAACCTTTTTCTACCAATCGAGCTTTGTATTTCTCCACCTTGCCTTCTGCATTCATCTTCTTCTTAATCACCCATTTGCTTCCAATGGGTTTCCTTGTTTAAAAGTGTAGCTAGTATCGGCCTTCATATTGACTATGTAATGATGTATTAATGTAAAATACAAGACAAAGATAATAAATTTTTTTTTTTTTATGCTTTCTTCATGGGTTTCAAGAGCAAGGTTTTATTATAGGTCAATAGACTTCTTATTGATGTCTATTAGGTTGTGTCTTATAGTTATAAATATAATTTACGTTCATAAATATGAAGAGTCTAGTCATCTAAAATGCTCCAATACCTTGTCATGATACCATGAAGAAATATCTCCTGAATGATGCTCCAAGATAACCTCATTAATGCTGGAAAATGTGCTCTTAAAGTTGGCACTATATGCAGTGATAAATCAGCCTCATAACAGATGATCAAATCGGCCTAATAGTCATGTCAGCTCCCAAAAATAGTCACATCGGTTCACAAAGACATGTCAGCTAATATACAGGGGAAAAAAACTATATATACCCTAATACACTTCGCAGAAAACAAAGAAAATTGTGGACAAATCTGAGTAATAAATTACGGATTTCAGGAGTTATAATTGCAAATTTCAGGAGCCATATATTGCGGATTTCTTGGAGTAATAAATGTGAATTTTCTAAAGTAATAAATGTGGATTCTGAAGATGTGATCAGGGTCATATATTCCGAATTTTTCGAATGATACTAAGTAAAAGGTGCAGATTACAAGAGTGATAAAATGCGGATCACAAAAGTGCTGAAGTGCAGATTTCAAAGGTGATTTCTGAGGTCTATAAGTGTGGCTTTTTCAAGAGGATATAAGTACAGTTATCTAACATCTTTTATAGGGTTAAAAAAAGAAAATAACTTGAAACTTAAGTAAATTTGAAAACATTGTACAAGGTAAAAATGTATGCAAGGTGAAGAAGATAAGATTCAGTGTAGATTGGAGCAGAACAGAAGGATAAGTGTTGAAGGAAGTCAAAGAAATAAAGACAAGGTCTTGGAGGAATTCATAGGTCAAGGGTATAAGTATTGTTCGTGGTACTTGTCATTTGAATATCTATAAGAATAATTCCTTGTGGGTTTTCCTCTCCAAGATGGAAAGGTTTTTCCCTGGCTCTAGGAGCCTAATTCTTATGTCTCATGTATTTTAATAATTGACTTGATGAAATATTTAATAAGCTAATGAACGGAAGACATAAGTAACTCAAGTAACCTCACAATTAATTATCAAGAAGAGAATTTTGAATTAATCTCTAGGCCTCCGAATTCTCAATATGGAATCAGAGTTAAGGTGCTGAAATCAAGGGCTACTTGACTAAGAGACACTCCAGAAAGAAAAAATCAAAGTTTGGGTGAAAATTCAAATCAAGTTTGCAAGGAAGACTCTAAAGCTATTTTCGAGAAAGATCTTCGTCTCATTCAAAGGATAAAATTTTCATGAAATTAATAGTTTCCATCAAATATTTACAATCAGGACATTTTTGTAAGAGCACATTGTCTTTTGAAGACATCCTTTACCATCAAGGATCCAAGATAAGCTAGATTGAATAATTCTATCTTAGAAGAAACTCCTAACTTCTTCGTCATCACCAAGGAAGTTTCTGAAGGAGAAATTCACTTACTCAAGTAAGTATCTATGACTTTATCTAAATCTATCAAAATGACTCATTATATAGAGAGAAAAAAATTGGTTGGTTTATCAAACTTTAATGCATGGAAGAAAAGGATAGATCTGAATCTAATTGAAAATAAAGTTATGGGCTTCATAGAAGGAAATACAATTCAACCTCTAAAAGAATATATTCTAGCATATATCAAATTCATGAGGGGAGACATAAGAGCCCGAAGGATTCTTATAGAATCCATAAAAGACTCTCTCATTCCTTATGCATCAAAGCTATAATCCTCAAAATAAATATATGATAAATTGGTGGAACTATTATCGAAAGGTTCTACAAAGGAAATAATATCTCCGAGACAAAAAAATATACAAATTGAGAATGTCAAAGGAAGGAATAATTCCATATCTTATGGAGATTTTTTGCAATACGAGATCAACTACTGAAGTTGGGAGAAGTAATGTTAGATAGAGAAATACTCACTATGGTACAAAATGCCTTACCGAAAGAATGGAAAGGTTTCACTTCAAGCATAGATGGGAGAGAAGAAGCCATGCCATTCCAAAGTCTAGGTAAGATAGAAAAAACAAGATTGAAATCAGGATCAAGTGTAGGGAATCAAGCCTTTGCCGCCATGTCCAGGAAGAAAGGAAGATTCGGTAAATTTGGTCCTTAGAATAAGAAAATAAATGTGGACAAAGCACGATGATTTGGATGTAATGATTTTGGGCATTATAAATGAGATTTTCCTAAATTTAGAAAGGACAAGAGCAAAAAGGAAGAAGCCCATATAAGAGAATAACCTGATGCAAAGAAATCTAAGAAAGAAGAAGCGAGGGATCTCCACTATGATTGAGATCATCTTCTCCTTTAATTGATTTATTTTGGTTGTAAAATAGTATGATAGGAAGGAGTGTATATTATAGCATCACGATTGAAGCATGGAAAGAGCTCTCGATAAAACAGATCATGGAAAACCTCACTGACATCATACTGAGGGAAGGCAGTTATCAAGATCAAGGGTCATCATGAAAACTGGTGCTGAAATTTTCTAATGGATTTATCTATGAATTTACTGATTATAAAGAAAGCATAATGGTTTCATCAACAATTCCATGCTACAGAGTTCTGGAATGTGATGACAAATTAATGGAGCAGGCCAAGGGAATGAAGCTCTTCATTCTAGTAAAACTGCTACACGATGACTTAAATAAAAAAAGGTATGAGGTATGTATATAATTATATGATGACACGGGATGCTGTGAAGTCATTTCATATGGTTTCAAGTAATGGAATTCTATAATTATAAGTATGATCTATGAAGGAGGATCTCTCGGTGCATTGACAGATGAAATCAACATAATATATCCTCATGAAATATGAGGTGGTTGTATATGAATGAGGAACTGGAAAATTTGTGAGTTCCTGGGAATGAAGAATGTGAAGAAAGGAAGATATAATTAAATGCAACCATGTCAGGAGGCAGTTATCATCTGAAAGCCAAGAAGATGTGACTAGGACATCTCCTGGGAGGATATGTAAACTCTGACAAAAGTCTGGTAAAGAATAAGACCCTTGACAAGACATATCTTTAGGAGATGTGTCAATCTGAATAGAGGATGTCAATGCCTACAAAAAGATGTCATGGTGAAATATCATCACTGAGGTAACTTTTGATTTATAAATTCATATGTATATGTTTATCTGGATAAGTTTATGCAGGGCTACCAATCACATGGAAGGATGTGAGATCCTTGGAGATGATTCGAAGGAAAGAAACATGGCATAAAGGTGGACCAGATGAGAAAGACTGATGAATCACTTTTTGATGGTTGACATGACTCATGATTGAAAGTGATGGATGATCTATGCCCTATGAAGCCAAAGGTTGAAGATTCCTCAATATTGAAATCCATGACATCGAAGGGAGGAATTCTTCATGAGCAGCTGGGTGTCTCACCATTACTGCTGCAGGACCCTGGTTGAGAAGGAGCCTGGTGGTAAGTTTCTTACTTGGAAGAAACTTGAAGTATGTCCTTCCTGAGTTAATAGGGAGTGATGTATGTGATTCTCTAATGCATGTGTCATGCACTAGACCAGGACTAAGAGTCGTAAGTCTTAGTGAAGTCCATGTGGAGAGAATGGATAGATACGTCATTCTGGTCTTCAGCTAGAAGACAAAATGTAGGATTGGGTAATCATCTCGCATTTGATACTCTTTGAGAATGAGATAGGGAATTCAAGATAAGATTAGTCGAGGAACGATATTCTTTGAGGGTTGGCTACCCAAGAGAAGAATGGTCTAAGAAGGTCATACTCTGGGAACACCTGGGTGGAGTATGTACCTTGTAGAGACAAAGACTATGGTGTCTATAAGTCATGTGCCTCGCCAAAATTTTAGCCTGTTGTCTCATTGACAGATGGGGTTGTTAGTCAAGGCCTTGCACTAGGACAATGTTGGTTGATATGATGCTATACAGATGCGATTACCAATCTGATTCTTCTTATGAGATTCTTTAGTTTGAAAGTGACCATGTACCTGTATGAATACCTCCCTAGTTAAGAGGGAGTGTTGAAAAGTGTAACTAGGATCAATCTTCATATTGACTATGTAATTATGTATTTATGTAAAATAGAAGACAAAGATAATAAAATGTATTTTTGTTATGCTTGCTTCATGGGTTTCATGAGCAAGGTTTTATTATAGGTCAATAGACTTCTTCTTGATGTCTATTAGGTTGTGTATTATAGTTATAAATATAATTTAGGGTCATAAATATGAGGAGTATAGTCATCTAAAATGCTCCAAGACCTTGTCATGATACCGTGAATAAATAGCTCTTGAATGATTCTCCAAGATAAACCTCATTAACGCTGGAAAATGTACTCCTAAATTTGGCAATATATGCAGTGAGAACTCGGCCTCATAATAGATGATCAAGTCGGCCTAACAATCACGAAGGCTCCCAAAAATAGTCACATCGGTTCACAAAGACATGTTGGCTAATATACAGGGGAAAAAAGATATATATACCCTAGTAGACTTCGCAGAAAACACAAAAAATTGTGAACAACTTTGAGTCATAAATTGCAAATTTCAGGAGTTATAATTGCAGATTTCAGGAGCCATATATTGCAGATTTCTTGGAGTAATAAATGTGGAATTCTTGAAGTAATAAATGTGGATTTATTAATATGTGATCAGGATCATATATACTGAATTTTGTGGATGATACTAAGTAAAAGGTGCAGATTACAAGAGTGATAAAATGCGGATAAAAAAAGTGCCGAAGTGCGGATTTCAAAGGTGATTTATGAGGTCTATAAGTGAAGATTTTTCAAGAGGATATAAGTGCAGTTATCTAAGATCTTGTACAAGGTTAAGAAAAGAAAATAACTTGAAACTTAAGAAAAGTTGAAAACTATGTACAAGGTACAAATGTATGAAAGGTGAAGAAGATAAGATTCAATTTAGATTGGAGTAGAAGTTAGAAGGATAAGTGTTGAAGGCGGTCAAAGAAATAAAGACAAGGTCTTGGAGGCATTCATAGGTCAAGGGTCTAAGTCTTGGTCATGGTACTTTTCATTTGAAGATCTATAAGAATAATTCCTTGTGGGTTTTCCTCTCCAAGAGGGAGAGGTTTTTTCCTGGCTCTAGAAGTATAATTCTCGTGTGTCGAGTATTTTGAAAATTGACTTTATGAAAGATTTCATAAGTTAACGAAGGGAAGACATAAGTAACTCAAGTAACCTCATAAGTAATTATCAAGAAGATAATTTTGAATTAATCTCTAGCCCTCCAAATTCTCAACATTCCTTCCATCCGACAACTCCAGGAGATCCTAAGCCTCAATTTTTTCCAAAGATGCCATTTCATCAACCATGGCCTCTTTCCAAAGTTTTCCATCGTCTGAATCCACTGCCTCCCTAACAACTTTGGGATCATCATCAGTAATAGATAAAGAAAAAATTTAACAGAAAGCAGATGGACTATACCTCTTTGGCTACCTTCTCTCTCGAATTGGTTTTCTCAAAACTAGAGTCTGTGTCTCTTCCTCTTCTGAGTCTTGTTCTGTTGTAGAGTTTAATTATCCCCCCTTTAGTTCAAAATCTATCTTTTCAGATTCCTTTGGTATGAATACATATTTAATAACATACTTAAATCTATAAACACCACAATTTGACTGCACAAAACCTTCCTTGTTTATGTGTTCCAAAGCTTATAACCTTTTAAACCATCCTTTTACCCAATGAAGATGCACCTTTCAGATTTACTATCCAACTTGGTGCTTCCTCCTTTGGAACATGTACATATGCATCACAACTAGATACCTTGAGATGTGAAATATAGGGTTTCTTACCAGTCCATACCTCATGTCGAATCTGAACCTCCAACACTGATGAAAGTGATATATTAACCATATAACATGCAGTCTCCACTGCCTCTGCCCAGAATTCTTGTCCTAACTCGGCACCACTGAGAATGCTTCTCGCCTTTTCCATCAATGTCTTGTTCATTATTTCTGCAACTCAATTCTGATAAGGTGTGTAAGGAGTATTATTTTTTCATGCTATACAACACTTCTTATGAAACTATTCAAATTCCTTCTTTTAGAGCTCTCCACCATTATCTATCCTCAACACCTTGATCTTCTTTTTTATCTGATTTTCCACTAGAGCCATTCTTTAAACTTGTCCAATAATTCATACTTCTTAATGAGGAAATATATCCATGTATTCCTCGAGAAGTCACTTATAAATGATACATAGTACATAGATTTACCCAGATATGGAACCAAAACAGGTCCAAACACATCACTATGCAAAAGCTCTAATATCCCTTTCACCCTTTTAGCACTTGAGGGGAAACTCACATGATTATGCTTCCAATATACTCAATGTTCACAAAAATAAAAATCTAAAGAGAAATTAGACATACCTTCTATTGTACCATTATCATGTAGTATTAAAAGGTCCTTCTCTCCAATATGTCTAAGCCTTTGATGCCATACCATGGTCTTTTCTCCAGAGACCACTAGATTTTCTACTCCACTTTCAGGAACCACAAAACTATTGCACCCATAAATAAAAATGCTACCAAGAAGCTTGTACAGAGTTCAAATATGAACTCCCCACATCAATATCAGTGCTCCTCGAACCATCATGCAAGAATATTTCTCGAACAATACACTTGCATCATCCATCTTGCTTACAAAAATCAAATTTCTGGCTAATGTAGGAATATGTATAACACTAGGAAGTGTTCTAATCCTTTCACTTGTAACTTCAGCTTGAATTTTCAATGTCCAAGTATTTTGGCTTTCCATTCATTCCCTAGGAAAACATCACCACCATCATATTTCTCGTACTCGTAGGACCACTCCCTATGGGGAGTAAAGTGAAGGGATGCACTCGATTCAATCAACAATGCCTCATGATCTACATGTGTACTTGAAGAAGAAACCAATTGTACATTGCCACGTTCATCTAAGGTGGTTTTCATCTCTACAGAAGTAGCATCATCAGATCCCTTTCCTTTCTTGGAAGTTTTAGATTTACAATCCTTTTTGTAGTGCCTTTGTTTTCCACATTTCCAACATACCTTTACAAGTTTTCATGGAGATTTAGATCTTTTTCTAGATTTAGATCTCACTCTTGAGGACTTATCTTTGTTTCTATTCTAGGGACGTCCTCTTACAGACAAGGCGTATCCATTATGGCTCTCCATTTTTTTCCATATCATCACCACCTTCATCTAAGGTGGTTTTCACCTCTGCAGAAGGAGAATCATCAGATCCCTTTCCTTTCTCAGAAGTTTTAGATTTACAATCCTTTTTGTAGTGCCTTTGTTTTCCACATTTCCAACATACCAATTACACATTGCCACATTCATCGAAGGTGGTTTTCACCTTTGCAAAAGGAGCATCATCAAATCCCTTTCCTTTCTCGAAATTTTTAGATTTACAATCCTTTTTGTAGTGCCTTTGTTTTCCACATTTCCAACATACCTTTACAAGTTTTCGTGGAGATTTAGATCTCCTTCTAGATTTAGATCTCACTCTTGAGGACTTATCTTTGTTTCTATTTTGGGGCCGTCCTCTTACAGGCAAGGCATATCCATTATGGCTCTCCATGTTTTTCCATATCATCTCTTCCAATAACAAGGATGAGACTATTTCGTTTCAAGGTAGTTATATAGCTATCTATAAAAACAACCATGTAACAACCCTGGTAAAAGATCCATGTAACATTTTATAATGGTAAAATAAGACCTTGGTCATGGGACACATATTCCAAGCTGAATGTTGGTTAAAAAATCATAGTGTGGGTGTTCATTTGGTTTATTATGGCTATGGAAATTGGAAAAGGTAATGGAAAAGACTTTGGAAAGGAAAAATGGTGTTTATTGACATTTATTTATGAAAATAATTGAAAATAGGAGAAAAGAAAGGTGAAAGGTCACATGTTGCATGTGAGGAGGAAAATAATGGAAAATTTAAGAAATTAGAGGCCTCATTAACAAAAATTCTTTCGAGGACCAGTTCACAGAATTTTGTCAATTCAATTTAGAGCTCTCATTCTACTATCTCTCTCATACTCTTGGACACTTCGAGTTTTCTTGGAGCACAATTGGAGGAGTGTGGTGCACTTTGGATTTGGAGAAAGAAGGAAAATGAAGAGAATTAAAGTGACAGAGGACATGAGCATCAATAACTACAATGGGTTTCACTTGCGGGTACCGAGTTTCATGTATGATTTCCTCACTAGTTCTGGCATGCATGACATATGCATGTGGTTATTTGTTTATGATCTGTGATTGGCATGGAGGATTTCTTGGATGGAAAATATTTATTCCTAGCCTTTCCATTTCCTGAATAGCCATGGTGTTATGGGTTTTACCTTTGTTTTCTAGTTGGTTTTCTTGTGCCTTTGGTTGTGGGTTGAGTTATTAGTTCCTGGAAGCCTTGGTTGGACAAACGCTCTGGAAGCCCTGTAAAAACTTGGGTTGAGTTACTAGTCCTGGAAGAATTGGTTGGAAAAATAATCTGGAAGCCCTTGGTGGGTTCAATTACTAGTCTTGGAAGCCCTGGTCGGACAAACACTCTAGAAGCACGACGATAGTTGTGGGTTGAGTTACTAGTCTTGGAATCCCTGGTTGGAACAAAATCTTTGGAGCCTTGAAAAACTTGGGGTAGAGACCAATCTCTTGATGGTTAGTGATGTTTGACTATGAGGTGGAATCACTGGTTGAGGGTTGAGGTGGTTGGGCCTCTAGAAGCCCTGGTTGGTTTTGATTGATGTGTTTTATGAGATTCCATATTCATGCTTGGAATATGGCACAGGGGTGATTGGCTGAAAGAAATATTTGGTTCAACCTAATCTATGGTCAGGTGGTTCGTGGAAGTACCATACTTGGTTGGACTATGCAATCATCAATACAAGATCTTTATCCTTGGTATTTTATGGGTAAATATACTTGTTTATATTTGGTTTATATGGTTGTTATATGCTTGATATTTTTGTTGGTTATATGCTAGTTATGACTGATATTTATGAAAACGATAATGTATGGCTCTCATAACGTTTTGGTTAAAAATTGAATGTACAATGGATGTATGGATTAATAGATGGTAATGCAGTTATTGTGATGAGGCATCATTTCTTCTTAATGATTCTAAGATAAGTGTGAGACCCCTATGCTCAAATCTATTGTTTAAACCTGTAGAATGCATATTTGTGACATGTTTGACAAAATTTTTGTCATGGGTAGTAGGGAAATATTCAAGTCCTTGTTCAAGTATTTACATTCGTATCATTATTTTGATGTTATTTTTCATTTCTGAAAGTTTCATGGAGTTCTAGGCAGTGGCCTAAGTCATGGCCCTGAAAAGTGGCACACGATCCAGAGTTTTTGGCACATAACTACCTAGAAAAGTCCCCAACCGCATGCATGGATTGTTGTGGGAGTGACTGAAGGGTCCCAGTCACATGCATTCCCATGTCAAGGGAGTGGTTGAGGATTTAATGCAGCAAAATTTTAGTTTGTGTCAAGGGTTGCTCACCTGGATGGGTTGGGTGGCTCTTGGGGGTTATGTTGCAGGTGTAGAAGGTCAGGTTGTCTGTGTTTTGTCAGTTCCACTTCCTCAATTGATACGTTGGTTGTTGAATGATATCATAGTAAATATTCATCACATTTTTACCTTGGTTGGTCGGTTGCTTAGGTAGCTGTGGGAGGAGGGTACTATAGAGTGGTATCAAAGCATGATTCCGTTCTCCTTAGGTGATGTCTGGTTTCCATTCCCCTTGGATGAATGTGTTGTCATATGTACATGTTAGTTGCATATAGGTCCTTGTGCTTGTGGTTTATGTGCTTTTTGTGTATGCATGGAATTGGTCATTATTATGGTGGTGTCAACATATGAAATTTGATGGTGCCATTGTTGAATGTGTTTGTTGTAAGAATATGTCGGTCATGCATTGGTTATGCATGTCAGTTTCTATATGTTGTTATGAAAACATTGGCTAGATGATGGTCATTATGCATGAAGTCACATCATGTGGTCAGCATAGTCATGCATTGATAACTGGATAATGGCTGAAAATATGCTTATATGTTGATTTGATTATGTTTATATATATATATATATATATATATATATATATATATATATATATCGATAATCTGGTTTTTCTTGCAGACGAGATATCCTCCTTGAACTATACTAAAGTACGCTAGTTTTTTTATGATTTTTTTTATCTGCATAATATACCTTGCAGGAAGAAGAGATCAAAGATGACTAGCAAGATGGTATACTACAAAGATTCTCCCTATGAATCAGAAGAGCATCGTGGTGTTGGGAACTCTTCTGAATTAGCATACACATTGAAGATTTTTAAGGAAGAAATAAGGAGTTGCAAAGAAATAAATTATAGAATCATGTAAGCACATGAGAAACAAGAAGAAGTCAATGCAGTAATTATTCAGTGTTTGTCAGAATTGCGGAGACAGGGGCCATTTCAGATCAGCTATGGATAGGAGTACAAGACTAATGGGGCCTATGGAAGAAGACCCAATAGTGGGCACAGGTCAAATAGAGCTGATATGATTAGGGATGGAAGGTTCTTGGATACACCATACATGAGATGTGATGGAAACAAGTACTATTCTACTTCTAGTTCTAATAGGTATCATGGTCATTGCCTTTATCACCCTTACAGAAGGAGTAATAGGGGATATTTTCTAGATGATTTCAAGAAATCAAAGGCACCTACATTTGATGGGGAAATGAAGAAATCACATAATGCAGAAGCATAGTTGCTTGGAATGAATAAGTTCTTTAGGTTACATGATTACTTAGAGAACATGAAGGCCATAATAGCTACATTCAATTATAAATGTAAAAAATATATCTGGTGGGAAGATGTAAAGAATGTCGGAGATATTTATGAGGAGTAGTTGACTTGGAGTGAATTCAAGAGACTATTCAGGAAGAAGTACCTATCAGAGAGGTACTATGAGAATAGGGAAAAAGAGTTATATGATATAAATATGGGATATATGACTAATGAGGAGTACACTAGCAAGTTCTTGGAGTTATTGAGTTATGTGGCTTACCTCAAGGAGGAGAAGGCCAAGATTTAGAGATTTATCAGTGGGTTGTCAATAACATTCAAAGACAAGATTGTGTTTTATGAGCTATATCATTGGAAGAGGCCATCCAGAAGATAAAGCATTGTTATGAGAAATCAAAGCATAGATCCGAGACTAAGCAAGAATGGAAAGGTAATGATAATAATAACTGGAAATGGGATAAGAAGCGGGAAAGGAAAGGAAAAAAGAGAATGCAACACCGCACAAGAAGTTCAATGCATCTAACAATGGGTAAGGATTTCAGTTTGAGGAGAAAAACAAGGGTGTAGACTGGAAGTCTATACAGTGCTAGACTTGTGGAAAATATCATCACAGGAGACTTTTTTCATAGCATCAGGGTGGTAGACCGCAAATCTACAGTGCTCAAGAAGAGCAGACAGTGGGGGATGTTGGAAAGAGTGTTCCTTATATATATGCAATGTGGGATAATGGGCAGGAAGATCATCATGCATATATTATCGAGATGGACGAGAAGCTTTGTGATCAATTTGTTTCTAATTTTATTGACTTCAGATATAGTTATAGTTATGTTAATCCTAATTTGGGGGATAAGTGTGGTTTGAATAAAGAAGTGCATGCATATTTTTGGTTAGTGCAGTTGGCTACAGGTACAAAGAAGTGAGTTCATCATTGGGTAAAATCTTGTGAATTTGAGTTTATTGATATGTCTACATCAACATATTTGAATGTATTTCCATTGGCTTCTATTGGGTATGGACCGGTTGTATATTCATAGGAGCAAGGAGGATTGTTATGACAAAGCAATTCAGTGTTTGGATGACAATGGAGAACAAAGAATGTTACAGGGTAAGAAGAAGGCAACATCAGTTAGGATGGTGAAAACTATGCAGGCGAAGCTTAGTCATAAGAAAGGGTGTGTGTTATATGTAGTGCATATTTCTAGTGACAAAGCTAAGGAAGTTGAGGATGCAGATGTCTCGAGAAGGTACCCGGTTCTAAACTAGTTTCAGGATGTGTTTCCAATTTAGATTTCAAAGTTACCACCTCACAGGGAAGTGGATTTTTCTATTGGGTTGGTACCAAGGGGAACACCAAAATCAAAAGCACCCTACAGGATGAGCACTCCAGAGTTGGTAGAACTGAAGTTGCAGTTAAAGGAAATTCTTAACAAGGGATACATTAGGCCAAGTGTATCACCTTGGGGTGCACCGATATTGTTGTGAAGAAGAAGGATAGTACCTTTAGGTTATGCATTGATTATAGGAATTTGAACAAGGGGACCATTGAGAACATGTATTCGTTTTCGAGGATTGATGATTTTTTAGATCAGTTGAAGGGAACAAAAGTGTTCTCAAAGAATAATTTGAGATCAGGATATCATCAGGTACACATTAAATAAGGTGACATTCACAAGACAAATTTCTGGACCAGGTACATACATTATGAGTTTGCTTTAGCTCTTTTCAGTTTGAATAATTCTTGATGTTGAGATTTCAACAAGATGATGAGCTTAGTGGAAAGAAGTCACCTTCACTAAGTGGGCCCGTAGGCCATTTTTGGCGCAAAGTCTATTTTTAGACTATGTCTATTTTTAGACATGTCGATTATATTCTATGAGTTGCAGGATGCTATTTGTGGATGGTTGGTCAAGTTGGAAAAATAGATGGACTTCTATTTTTAGACATATTGGGCAGAATCTATTTTTAGATTGCTAGTCTAAAAGTAGATATGTCGAATATTACTAGCTCTTAATAATATTTGGACTATAAACATTATCTTATTCTCTTGGAGCACTTCAGTTAAGTGCACAGATGTGGCACAGGAGCTGACAGAAGGAATTATGCTATTCCTAAGGGTTAAGTGGAGCTATTGCATTGATACTTCAGTTAGAACTCATGTGACAGAGTTTGGTGGAGTTGATTGAGTAGTTAATGGAGTTGTGTTCAATTTAACTGAGTTAAACATAGTTGAGCTAGTTGTATCTAGTCTAACTGATTGATACACTAGTGAGAGTGGTGTGAATTAATTATTAATTAATTCAATAATTATAAACTCATTAATCAACTAAAGAATACATCAGTTAACTTTAGTGCATGGACAGTTTCAGTGGAGACCAGTGAAGAGGTAGGTGAAAGAGCAGTGTGACTATCAGTTGTGACTATAATGTTGCATGATTTGCAACAACCAGTGATTGGAGATGCCAATGAGTATTGCGAAGTACAAGCCAGGTGGTTTGAAGTTAATTAAGAGCCATTCTTCAGTAGTGATTACGTAGTAGAGGCAGGCTATCAGGTGGCAGAGACTGGAGCATGTGTTTTGCTAGATTGGACCTGATTAGTGTGTAGTAATTGGAGATTGTACTGAGATCTTGTGAGGAGATTTGTATAATGATTGTTACATGATCTCTATGACATATAATATATATATAGTTGGGGGTTTTCAGCTTTAAGCTTTCCCATAAATACTGTGTTCATATGTGTGATTGTTTATGGTTTTAATGTGCGCATGCGATTGTTTTTATTTCCGCAATTAATGATCAATGGTAGAAGAGATTCTGTATTGTGTATGAAGTTAAAATAGTGTGTGATCAGAAGAATCTTGGTGTATAACATATCATTTATCAAATTTCTACATGGTATTGAAGTGATATTGATCATTGGAGCAATTGCAAAACATTGAAGTGGTTGAGTTTTGAGCTGGTGGAATTCGAATTTGCAGCAGTGTTTTCTTGGTGTCGAAGTTGAGATGTCTTTCAATGGATTGCGATTGGAGTATGCCCTTGAGGGCAGCTCAAATTATATTTCATGGAAGGACAAGATGGAGGTGGTGCTGGATGAAAATGGGTTGAAGGAGTTCATAGATGCAGAAATTCCAAAACCTGCTTCTAGCGATGCTGCCGCACTTGACGCATGGCAAAAGAAGACAGCAAAGTGTCGAAGAATTATGTTGGAAGGTGTAAAGGATCACATAGTGTCCAGCCTTCATGGTAAGGCTTCTCCATTCTTGATGTGGAAAGCATTGACAGAATTATTCCAAAGCAAGAGCGACCAGAGGAAGTTGGTGCTCAAGGATAAACTCAGGAACATAAAAATGGAGAAAGGCGACAGTATGCCCAAGTACCTCACAAAGTTCATCCAATGCAGGGATGAGCTGGGAAGTGTGGGGGTGACTGTAGATGATGAGGACTTGGTGAGCTTGGCTCTCCTTGGGCTTCCGAAGAGTTGGCATTCCTATCAGGACTCTGTAAATGGTCGGGAGAAATTGCCAGGATGGGAGCGACTTTGGTTGAATCTTGTGCAAGAGGAGATAAGGTGAAGTACCAGGGACGGATCTCCATCAAAGAAATCAGATGAAGAAAATTACGCTTTGGTTGCCAAATCAAGGAGGGGGAAGAGCAAGAAGAATACTTCTCAATCTGGTGCGAAAGGAAAGAAGCAGGACATGTCCAAGGTGAAGTGCTTTCACTGTCACCAACATGGACATTACGCCACTAATTGTCCACAGAAGAAGAAAAATAAGCAGGCTACTAGATCTATAGCTGGAGAGGCCTTAGCCTAGAAGTTTGAGCTGGATTTTTTGCTGATCGCATGCTTGGTCTCAAGTGTGATGGGTTCAGTGTGGTTTCTTGACAGTGGTGCGTCTTTTCATATGACTGGAGACAAAGATTTGTTTACTGATCTGGATGAGAAAGATCTTGGAGTGCACATCCAGATGGGCGATGATGGTAGATACAGTGCGACCGGTATCGGTACCATTTCCTTTGAGAGGGAGTCTAGTAAACCCTTTGTATTGAAGGAAGTGATGCATGTTCCAGGATTGAAGAAGAATCTAATCTCATTGTCCATGTTAGAAGACAAGGGATATGATGTTGCCTTTAGCGAGGGAAAGGCTTTTCTGCGCAGTAAGGCAACTGGTGAAACCCGGAGGATAGGGGTTCGAGTTAAGAACCTTTATCAGTTGCAGGTAGATGGTTGCACAGCAATGGCAGGCAAGGCAGAAGGAGTAGTGATCCGGGATGATGGCGAGCTGTGGCACAGGAGATTGGGCCACCTTCACCATGGAGCTTTGAAAATTTTGCAGCAAATTTCTACCGGGCTTCCCAAAGGTACACTTGGACAGTCAGATCAGTGCAATGGATGTACTTTGGGAAAATTTTTGAAATCCACCTTTCACAAGAAGGATATTCGCGCCACGACGATCCTTGAGAGAATTCACACAGACATGTGTGGACCTTTCTCAGTAGCTTCGACAGCAAAGCACAGGTACTAGGTGATATTTGTTGATGATTTTTCTCGGAAGTGCTGGATCTTCTTCATGCAGAAGAAGAGTGAGACATACTCAAAGTTCTATGAGTTCAAGGCACTGGTTGAGAAAGAATCGGGGAAGCTGGTGAAGGCTCTTAGGAGCGACAATGGTGGTGAATTCATCTCTGGCGAATTCAAGGACTTTTGCAGCGTAGAAGGAATTCAAAGAGAGCTCATAGCGCCTCATAACCCACAGCAGAATGGGGTCACGGAGCGGAAGAACAGAACAATCGTGGGTGCTGCATGGGCGATGTTGCATGATTAGGGCCTTCCCATACACTTGTGGGCTTAGGCATGCAATACTACGGTTTATGTTCAAAACCATTGTCCTCACAGGATACTTGGCATGAGTACACCTGAGGAGGCGTTTTCTGGTAAGAAGCCTGATATTTCCCATTTGAGGATTTTTGGTTCACCTATTTACATTCATGTGAAGAAGGATGCCAGGAAGAAGCTGGAGCCGACTGTAGAGGTTGGGATATTTTTGGGGTACACTAATACGCCCCACAACTATCATGTGTATTTTCCAGACAGTCGCAAGACTGTTGTGCGACGGGATATTAAATTTCTCTAGGATAAAGCCATGAAGTGTTCGCTTGAGAGGGTGCCACACTTGCATATAGATGAAGAGCTATTAGTTCCTAAGGATGAGTCTCAAGATGTGGATCAGCCACAAGAGGAGGTTCATGGAGTGGAAGAGACCACTCATGAAGTGCCAACCATCAGAGGGCGGAAGCGCACTACAGAATCTAAGCGACTAGCTCAAGATGCAGAGAAGGTTGTAGGAGCACCTACATCATAGCACAGACAGAGAAAGTTACCTGACCGGTATACTGGATACATGGCTCTTATGAGAAAGTGTATCGTGGCAGAGCCATCCTCTTTTGAGGAAGATGTGGAGGATCCGCATGGGTAGATGCCATGGTGGAAGAGTATGATTCGATTTTGAGAAATAGTGCATGGGAGATTGTCCTAAGGCCGGAAGGGAAACCAGTGGTGGGTTCGAGATGGATCTACAAAGTGAAGCAAGCAGCTGACGGGAGTGTGGAGAAGTACAAGGCAAGATTTTTTGCCCGAGGCTTCTCACAGATTGAGGGGATTGATTATGAGGAAACCTTTGCACCTGTTGCAAGGTATTCTTCCATACGGACGATTCTTGCTCTCTCAGTGCAGATGGGGTGGCACATTCATCAGATGGATGTGAAGACTACGTTCCTCAATGGGGTGATTGAGGAGGAGGTGTACATAGAGAAGCCTGAAAGTTTCGAGATCTTTAGCAGTGAGTCGCATGTGTGCAGGCTCAAGAGAGTGTTGTATGGGTTTAAAGAAGCACCTCGTGCTTGGTACACATGGATAGACAGTTATTTCACCGGACTTGGATTCTCCAAGAGTGAGGTGGATCCGAACCTATACCAGATTGTGGTGGAGGCTAAGTTGTTGATCATGGTACTTTATGTAGATGATTTGATTTTGACATGTGATGAACTGTTGATACACTCATGTAAGGCTGATCTTGCAAAGGATTTTGAGATGACGGACTTGGGCCTCCTTCATTATTTCCTGGGATTGGAAATTTGGCAGCGTAGTGATGGACTGTTTGTGTCTCAAGGCAAGTATGCCCCGGACATACTGGAGAAGTTCAACATGCATGGCTGCAAGCCTATCGACACTCCTCTTCCTGGTGGTTGGAGGAAGGAGGATGCTACATCGACAAATGTAGTGGATGCCACTATTTATCGACAGTTGGTGGGGTCGCTTATGTATCTGGTCAATACACGACCCGACATATGCTATGCTGTTAACCAGATTTCAAAAGCTATGGTTAAGCCTACCAAGCTCTTTTGGAAGGAAGGCAAGCATGTATTGAGATATCTCAGAGGCACATCGGGATGTGGATTATGGTACAGACAGTCGGATGAGGTGAGGCTATGTGGTTTCACGGATACGGATTGGGCAGGGAGCCCAACGGACAGAAAGAGCACATCTGGAGGAATTTTCTGTATTGGGTCGACAACAGTTTCTTGGTACAGCAGGAAGCAGAGATTCGTGGCACTCAGTTCAACAGAGGCCGAGTATATGGCAGCAAGTTTGGCTGCATGCGAGGCTATATGGATGAGGAAGATCCTGGTCGGGTTGTTCGGTTCACACATAGATCCTACTGTGATATATTGTGATAATTAGAGTTGCATTAAACTCTCGGTTAAACCAATATTTCATGATAGATATAAACACATTGACATCCGGTATCATCATATCAGAGATTGTGTGTAGCGGAAGATCATGTTACTTTCATACATTCCCACGGAGGATCAGGATGCTGATATCTTGACGAAGGCGCTCACCAGGAGAAAATTCGAATACCACAGAGGCAGGATAGGGGTGGCAGATAATCCTTATATTGTTGAGAGGGATTGTTGAGATTGCAAAAAAATGATGAGCTTAGTGGAAAGAAGTCGCCTTCACTAAGTGGGCTCGTAGGCTATTTTTGGCGCAAAGTCTATTTTTAGACTATGTCTATTTTTAGACATGTCGATCATATTCTATGAGTTGCAGGATGCTATTTGTGGATGGTTGGTCAAGTTGGAAAAATAGATGGACTTCTATTTTTAGACATATTGGGCGGAATCTATTTTTAGATTGCTAGTCTAAAGATAGATATGTCGAATATTATTAGCTCTTAATAATATTTGGACTATAAACATTATCTTATTCTCTTGGAGCACTTCAGTTAAGTGCACAGATGTGGCACAGGAGCTAACAGAAGGAATTACGCTATTCCTAAGGGTTAAGTGGAGCTATTGCATGGATACTTCAGTTAGAACTCATGTGACAGAGTTTGGTGGAGTTTGTTAGTGTTGTGACTATACAGTTTCTATTTGCAACACACAGATAATTGGAGAAGCCCATGAGGATTTTGCAGTACAAGCCAGGTGGTTTATGTTATTTAATGAGCCATCCCATAGCATTGATTATGCAATAGAGGTTGGCTATCAAGTGGAAAAATATTGGAGCATGTGTTTTGCTAGATATAGCTTGATTAGTGTGTAGCAATTGGAGGTTGTTCTGAGAGCTTGTGAGGAGATTTGTACAATGATTGTTACATGATCTCTATGACATATAATATACAGATAGTTGGGGGTTTTCAGCTTTAAGCTTTCCCATGAAATACTGTGTTCATATGTGTGATTGTTTATGGTTTTAATGTGCGCATGCGATTGTTTTTATTTCCGCAATTAATGATCAATGGTAGAAGATATTTTGTATTGTGCATGAAGTTAAAATAGTGTGTGATCAGGAGAATCTCGGTGAATAATATATCAGTTGTTCAAATTTCTACATTTGGCAATATTGACATACCCTGGAACCCTAGACATCCTTAGCAACTAGCATGTATTGGCATATATTGGCAATATTTGGCACATATAATTAGCACAAACTATAACTCCCAAGAATAGTTTATGACTTAATTATACTCCCTAGCATGCCTTACCAATTCTTAGCATACCTTGTCACTCCCTCCTTGGCATGGCAACTAACACTCATTAACACTAGTCTATGGCAGTACACGTCCCTCATATTCATTAACTTCCATGAATTTTTACCTAGTGCTCCCTTAATGTTTTTTCCTAGTACTCTTTAACACTCATCAACATTCATTATCACTCTCTAGCACACCTTAGCACTCTTCAAAATTCCCTTCCACTTCATAACATGCATAACATTAGTCCCTAACACATATTGGCACTTGGAAAGTCTTAGCATGTATGAAATACATTGAGATTCCTTGGTATGATTTGGCATGGTTTAATATTAAATTTATTTGTCATGATCAATTGTTGGAAAGTAGACGAGAAGCAACAAAGAAATACTTGGCACTTAGAATGCACTATGACTTTGTACTTGGCACCTATTGCCACCTAGTGTTGGTGTGCCTAGCATTCCCCTTTTAGAAAAGGTAAATTGATGACTTATCAACCCTCCCATGCATTCATTTCCTTGTAGTTTAACATTTTTCTCCATATTTTTGTCTTGACAGCCCCTGACACGCATTGAAACACCCTTGCACATCTTGGCATGCCTTATCACTTGGCACATCTTAACATGTTTGACATGTATTCCCACTATCTAGCACATGAAGGGGGTGAAGAGAGATGTATTCCTAAAGTAGGTCGAGTACGAGGGCCGAGTAAGGGTTGTTAAAGGGAGGCCATGATCATCCTCCAAGAGCAAGATCATCATGTGAGGGTTCAGAAGAATGTTGAATACCTTAATGGTCAGTTTGCACTAAGAAGTATGATGGCATATTTTTGCTTCTCTTCTAGCAGATCGAGCTTAAGAGAGGTTTCTCATGAGAATCTAGGCATGTGGTTTCAATAGTGTCATTGTGTGAAGGCCACATTAAATTCTGAAATGTTGAAATTTGTAACAAGAAATAGTGAGATTGGAAACTAGAAAGGACAAGAAAAAATGCACCCAGACTGGTGAGGAATTTTGATGCACCAGGAGTGAGGACTGTGGGACGTCTAAATTATTTTCCCTTAAATAAATTGGACAATAAATTGTAATTCCATCTCATAACAACTTGTGTCGATTAATTAAGTCATAGGTGAATCTTAGAGTTAGCTCAAAATTCAAGTTGAGAAGGGTTTCTCTAAGATGAGGCATACAGAGGGATTCTAATATTTTTTGAGGTCGAGTTGAAGTTGATGCATTAGTGGGGTGCAAGTGTAATTACCTAAACTAAATGAGTTAAATCAGTTTAACTAGTTATAACTGAGTGATGAGCTAGTGAGAGGTCCAGTGAATTCAATTAGATTTAATTCACAATGAGTGATTAATCAGATAACTGATAATTCACTATTAATAGTTGCATGCATGTCAGTTTCGAGGAATACCCAACTAAGACAAAGGTTAAAGGGAACATAACTATCAGTTGTATTCAGAGAAAATTCCGATGTGCAATTATAAAGTCATTGGGATGCCATGATGTATTGCGTAATCAAGGAAGACTGATTTTCCTAATTAATAAGGAGTTAATTCCCTAGGAATTGCATGAGCAAGGCAGGTTGAAGTAAGGATGAGAATTGGCTAAGTACTAGACCGAGTTTGCCTAGATCAACGAGAGATAATTGACAGAGTGCTGGAGAATCTCATGAGAGATTAAGCATTGTATTGTTTCATGATTCCTTGAATTAATACACAATAAATATAGATGGGTTTTGAGCAGTTGCTTTCCCCAAATACATCATGTTGCTATGCGATTGATAATTTATTTCTCTTAATTATATGTGATTGTGTGATCATGTTTTGTTTCCGAAAATTGTAGGAAGGATTTAGTATCTTGTTTTAGTAGATTACAAGATTAGAATGAATCTCGTTGGTTAGATTTTCTACATGGTGTCAGAGCAGGAATTTTTTAGGCGGCTAGTTTGCAGAGAATATCTGAAGATTTTGGTGTGAAATTTTCAAAAACAAATAGAATATTTGGATTCCTTGCGAAAATCTACCCAAATGGAAAAAAAAAAATCGGTCGAATCGGAGCTCAGATGAAAGAGATATCATCGATTTAAAATAAACTCTTTTTTAGAAAATTTTTGTAATGTCGGGACAATTACACTGTGCACGAGTCAAGAATCTATATGCACTTGAGGTACCAGATGCATGCAAATATTTGAGGAGAAAGGCAGAAGTTAGAGAATTGGTTGTTTAGAGGGAGCATAAATTACCTCTCAACATGCATCCTCATGAGAAGTAGTCTCAGAAGGTTGTAGAGTAGCTACCACAACTGGAGAAGCAGAGAGGAGACCAAGTGGAAGCATCCACTCAAGCAGAGACCTCCATGAGGGGGGAATTTTGAGCCATATGGGAAGAGGGAGCAACCATACCTCGAGGTGTAAGGTGGGGCGATGTGTAGACATAATTCCAAGATAAGAAATTTGGGCAAGGTCCATTGAGATGGCATGTCTCATGGATAGAACCTAGCGCAAGGAGCCCACGGTACGGTAGTAGTACGAAGATCAGTTAGATTGATGTAGTTAGATGTCAGCAAGACAGAAATCAGAGTCACAGATGTCAAATACTGGATCACAAATTAGAGTTAGCAATAGTTCAAAGGGCACAGATGCAGATGTCAGCAGCAGCGAAGAGAATCCAGTACTAGACAGATGCAGTAGCTACTAGTGCCAGTCAGAATATTTTGATGACAGATGCATTATACTGAGTAAGTTTCTTGGAGGCTATTCAGTTTCAGGATTTGTAGGTGCAAACAACACTAGAGAAGTGTAGCATGCAGAACATTCCAAAGGTACCGGATGGGGATAGATTGAATTCCTTTCTTGTTGAGAGGGAGTACTGAAATTTGCAACAAGAAATAGTGAAATTGGAAACTAGGAGACAATTGGCAGAGTGCTGGAGAATCTCAAGAGAGATTAAGCATTGTATTGTTTCATGATTCCCTTACTTAATACAAAATAGAGATAGAGGGTTTTGGCTTGATTTGATTCCCCCTATATACATCTTGTGTTGTGCGATTGATAACTTTTTTCTCTTACTTATATGTGATTGTCTGATTGTGTTTTGTTTCCACAAATTGTAGGAAGGATTCAATATCTTGTTTTAGTACATGATTACAAGATCAGATTGAATCCAATTGGTTAGATTTTCTACATGAAATAGAAGAGAGGGTTGATACCATCTTGCCTTGTGGTGGTTAGTAGGCCGCAAGGTCTGTGATAAATACCAACATAAATGGAGTAGGGCTTGCACTATAATTTAGAGCCATAACAGAAGTCGAAGTAGGCATAATATTGACTGATTTAACCCTAGTTTGAGGGTCGACATTGATATCTGGATTTCATGTCAAGATTCAGTCAAAGAAATGCCCAGAATCTATGGATCCATATGAGCTAGGTCGAGTCTCTTATGGAGGCAAGAGTCGTGCTTTTTATATGTGTGGATAGGGTTTTTTCTACAACAATTAGAAGTACATAAGTATAATTTCCTAGCTAGGACAGTTTCCTAGCATGTTTAGTTCATAAGGTATGACCTTAAGATTGTGACAAATTTGCATAGAAGAATATGGGTTGTGACCCTTAGAGCGAGGTTTATTTCTGCAATAAAGACCACAGATCTGGAAGATGGTTTGCAGATTCAGTATGTGTGGAGACAACAGATCCAAAGGAGGGTGGAACCTTAGCAGAAGATTGAGCATGGAGAAGAAATGTGCCATATGAAGAATGGATTGACATGCAAAGGAGTTTATTTTGGTGGAATTTCCATATATTTTTAGACAAATATCTGAAGAAACCTATAAAAAAATAGTAAATGGACTGTTAGTGGCTGATTTGTGACCCGAGTTCAGTCATCTACAAATTGTTAGAAGTATGATAAGAGGAGTAGTTCATATTTGTTCATAGATTGGAAAAAAAAGATCAAATTTTTGATACACAATAACAGTGATCTTGAGAGGACTCAAACCATTGTTAGGTGGAAGATTTGAAGAGCCCTAGATGAATATAATATTGTGGGCCCTAGATCAGTAAAAAGAATTGATTGTGGTTGGGCAGATTGATGGTAGGCCAAGTACAGTTGGAGGGTTGTTAGGTTACTGTCAAAGAAGAGCCCTGACCCTTATTCTGGTGAAGGACAACAAAATTGGTAGAAGGGCAGGTGTATAGGGCCTAAGGATGTGCATACTTTGAAGGACTAAAGTAATAGTCAAGTGGGCCAACCAACTAGCCCTATTTCACTATATTGTAGAGGATTGATTCGGTGAGAAGAAGGGCAGCCTCCATAGCCCTGGACTTCTCATATTGGAGCTATAGTATGGCAACAGTGGGCATACCAAAGAGTTGTTCACAAATTGAATTGTGAACAACTTGTTACCACTCAAACTAGTAGTGGATCTAAAGGGGTTCCTAAGAGGGCAACTACTAGGACAAGGGAAATGATGGAGGCTTAGCCCATTGTCACCACCGGCTAAGGCTCCTTGCTCTTCACGGACTTTCAGCGATGGGTGGAGTCCGGTAGTTTAGGAAGTCACTTGTAGAGTATAGGTCAATGAATAGGTGGAAGTGACCCTCGAAACCCTTTCCCTAAGATAAAATAAAGAGTGGGACTTGCTTTCCTTTTAAGGAAGAGAATTTATCTTAGGGAGAGAGGAGGAGGGGGATTGAAGGGTTGAGGGAGAAGAATAAGACCTATAAAGGAGGTTCTCGATCCCTAAAATCCTTTGGGAACTTGCATTCCCAAATGGTCCTTGATGAAAGGCCTTTGACACCAAATGGGACCACACGGGGCCAAGTGGACCCAACCTAGGTTTGAGGATGGAATTTAGCAACCAATTATGTTCCTACCTTGGACAAGGTGATGGGAAAGTATGATACAAGAGTTTTTGCTTCTATAGGTCAAATTGATCCTACTAGGTTCTATCCTTGGGAACACCTAGGAAAAATTTGATCCTAGAGCTAGGGCTTGAGTTATCCGAAGATTCCATCGTTGAAATTGGCCCAAATTCTGAGGAGAGTGAGGGCACCTGGGAGAGTGATTTGTGTAGATTTCATTGTGCATTAAAGTAGATGTGTTATGGTACTTGAGTGTGTTTTCATAAAAAATTCTAAGACAAAACCTAGATTCCCATGTGTCGTTGAAATTGAACATATGCCTTATTCACCTAAGAACTACATGTAACTCATATTATGCTACTCATGTCCAATCTCATCTAGCATGCCTTAACACTGCCTAGCATAAGTTGACGTTACTCCCTCCTTAGCACATACGAAACTCACTGAACTCAATGACACTTCCCTTAACCCTAAAGTCATACTCCCTTAACCCCTACACTCATACCTCATAAGCAACTAAACCCTTGATGCATTAAACCTTAAGCTATTAACTCATAACCTATAATCCATGAACCCCCTAAGCACTAACCCCTTATTCTCTTAACCTGTGACCCTTAAATCCTAATCCATAACCCCTGAACACCTTAAAACCTAACCCCTTAGCCCCTAACACCTAAATCCCTTAATTATTAAGCCCTTAAACCCTAAATCCCTTCCCCCCCAAGCCCTTGTCCCTTAAATCTTAACTCTTGAAGCCCTTAACCACTTAGTATCTAAGGAAAAACACAACACCTCAAAGCAACAAAATAACCTCTTAGGAGAATCCTTCACCTCTAACAAAGAATATTGGTACCATTTTATTTTTAGAGAACCGAGTATTGGTATCGAGGGTGTGCGTTTGTGGATAATGCGTTTATAACATGTATACCAAATGTAAAACAACTGGATAATTTGAAAAACCTCGATAAGAATTGCTCACAATATATACTCTTCATGTTGACATGGAGCTTGTAGTGTTCTCCCACATAAGGAGTTGACAATGAATAAATCACTCATAATGACACAACCTATTCAACCCTAATGAACAAGGAGCTAACCCTTGATAGAAATATTTTATTTTCTAAAAAACCACAATTGTGTCAATGTATAATAGTACACATAAGAGAAAATAAAATGATATTATCCACATCAATTCTTGAAATAGCCTCACATTTGCCACGAGTGGTGAGCCAAGGGGTGAATGTAGTACACTCTTAAAGTTACATCATGTTTAAATTCCTTTTACATCACGAGATTGTTCTCCATTAGGGTTGATGCACCATCACAAGGGAGCATGGTACCTTTTTGTGGGGGAGCAATTAAAGTTGTAACACAATTCAGGTGACATACACCTCCAATGTAAATGACATCATTATACGTTTGTGTCAAATTGTTAAAGAGGTTATTTATAAACAATAAATTTAGTACTTGGACTTCATATTTTCATGGCCTTGACTCTAAGATGGATTTGTACTAGGAACACATCATGAAAATAAGAGGGGGCCTTAATTTTGAACCCTCATACACACAAGAGCACTAGATGTTGCCCTTCAGAACCCCCATGGTGGTTTCAAAGTAGGTTTACATTAGTGTCTAGTTGAAACCAATGACATCATGATATTACTCTTCTCAATAACATCTTCTAGCTTTGCCATATACACAACATTGAGTTAGTGGATCACCTCATCTAATGATATTACAATTACAAGTTGTAAAACTTCACCTACTAAATTAATACTAAATTTGAGAAATTTTAAGTGACCGAACTAAAAATGACTAACTTAAATGACTAATTTAGTTTAGGGATAAAATATATGACTAGATAATAAGTGACCAAACTAAAAACGACTAACTAAAATTACTAATTTAGTCCAGGACTAAAATATGTGACTAGATAATAAGTGAAAAAATTAATAATGATTAACATAAATGATTACTATAGCCCAAGAATAAAAATATGACCAAATAATAAGTACAATAAGTATTTGAATTAGTCATTTATGTTAGTAATTTTTAGTTGTACCACTCCAGAGATGGAAAATTACAATTTTTATACTGAAGTGTTTCGTTTCACTACAGGGGTCTCTGAATCCATCTGCAGTGTTAAAATTTAGAGACAAAGGGGTCTTTGAATCCATCTACATTTTTAAAATTCTAAATACTTTTTTTTCTCTAAATTTTAACACTGTATATGGATTCAAATATTCTCAACATTAGTTTCACCTTCCTTCGTCATCGCGGAAAGGCTCTCATTCACCAGTTCATCCAAGGAGGGCAAGGAAAATGACACTTGAGATGAAGGAAAAAAAATAAACCGGAGAAAGTCATAACTTCTGAATCTTATGAAAACCCTAAGAAAGTCATAATACATTACATGTATTTCTCTGATCTCTAGGATGAAAGGGAAACCAAACTCAAAGCTAGAAAACATACAGAAATTGAAGATGGATTCAATTTTAGAAATTATCATTTAAAAAGAGGCTATTTTTTCCTAAAAATGACAGTCCCTCCTTCAAGACCTTTCCACAACTTCCATAGCATTCAAATTTTACAATAATAGAACCTCTAAAGTAAACTCTTACCATATACTTAGAACTTAGGTTGGAATTTATTTGATTCTTGAACTCTTTGGATGATGACTAAAGATAATTAAATATATAGATTGAAGAATTTTCTTGTAGTTATTTATGAACTTGTTAACCATCCATAGATGAATACTTCCCTCAGACATGTGCTTGATTTTGTCCACAATGAAAGAATCCTACTATGTTTTTGCTATATTCGACAAGACTACATATTTAAAGTAATGAAGATTTAATTCTTAATGTTTGACAATCCTTTAAGAGGGAGAATCAATCAAAGTCACATAGGAGGAGGCATTCTCTTTGTTTAGCGAACCTCCATGGAGATAAAGCAATAAATGAAAGATTAACCTCTTGTTTACGTGATAATTAGGGAATATATATCCATTCTCTCAAAGATTAGTCTTAGATAACGGGAAAAAAATCTCCTATTTATTATAAAAAACACTTAACTCTGTTTATAGAGTACCTTATCACCATCACAATCACAATAGTCATTTTTTAAAGGCAAAAGCTACATCAAAACTCTTTAAATATTCAAATAAATAGCCTCCACACATGAAGGTGAAAGCATCTTTTGAGAATGTCTAAATCAAATTAGAATATAATATAGAAGAGTTAGAAAAAATCTTGATAGAACAATAATTTAAATAATTCTCTTTAACAAAAATATGTTAAAAATTAACATTAATATATAAATAATTTATATAAAATACCACTTTAGTAATGAATAATTACTTAATTTATTATTGATTTATGTAGAATATTAATGTATATCAATTCAATGTGGCTCAAAGAAATGAGATAAGTCATTATTATCCCACCCACTCACTTAGGTTCATTCCTTTGCTCTCTTGTGCACATTTATTTTTCCAAATAAAAAATAAATCATTTGACTCAAATACATCTGAATATATGGCGCATCATTTTGCCGCTATTGCATTATCCATCTTCGTGCCCCGAAAGCAGGCTCACGCGCTGAAACGAGTGCTTTTGTACAATATAGTATGCAATAAATTGCTCTGGCATAAATCCCGAGACCCCGATTCTCTTCATGAACGATTTCCAACGGGTCATTTGCGTTTCTTCACGAGTAGCTTGAGTTTAGAAAAGGTATTTTTCTGCGAAGAGAATGCTTAAATTGCAAAATCCCATAATTTTTTGTGTTTGTCACGAATCCTGTATGCTCTGTCTTCAGGAGAAAATTCATTAAACAAGCCGGTGTATTCTACTACGAACTAACTTTTTCGAAAATAGGTCTTGATTCAATACTGTTATTTTAGGTTCAATTATTCTAAGCTTTCGATGGAAAAGTTTCACCCTATTTTGGCTTATAGACAATATCTCATAAGCTAAGGCTCTCTATAAATGGACTAGGGGAGGTGCTCAAAAATTTGTTTTAAAAAAGCAATGATTTTTGCGAATAAATTCATTGAGTTAAAGGATAAGGAGTTCTGATACATTTCGAGTAGTTTGATTGAATGATTTCTCTTTTAGTTCTGCACATTTCAAAGTTTTTAGAGAATAGCCATTGATTATTCTGGTATTTGACGGTATTCCATTCAAATTACATAGAGGAATATAGAAAGTTACGACGTTTAGAGGCTAGGCATACAAAATGCCAAAATATTTACAGGTTTTCGTGAGATTTTTAAGACTGGAAAATATGATAGAACATTAGGGCTTTCACTAAGACAAGAAAGATAATGTCACATTCTTTACATATTTACTTCATGGTTATGAGATTGAACATTTTTAATGTTCAGGTGGTTCATAGATATCTTCAAATGGTTTCTATTTGTATGGAACAATCAGTCTATGTTTGTATGGAACCAAAAATTTGATACCTCAACTGAAATACTATGCTCCAACAGGTTTTCCCTTTTAGATTATCTCTTTTAAATAGAATACTATATTTAATACTCTTTAGTGTTTGGATAAGTAAAAACTAATGGAGCAAGAAGAAGGGAATATAGAAAAAGTTAGTAATAGATGGAAACATTATCCTTCACAAGATAACGATGTAGAGGGAAAGTCATGGTACTTTTTTGCAGTTTTGGCCAGAATAGGCCATCTAAGAAGGCTGCTAGAGATTACAGAGAGAATCTCTTTATTTTCTTTAACACTGACTAAAGTGGAGAACTATTTTCACATTCTGGGGTCACCTCTGTCCATTATAGAAGGAGGTCTTGTAACCTGCTCTGAACTGCCAGTTTCTCTCTAAGAAAGTTTGCATGGAAAAACAATGATCTATTGAAGGTTTAATCATACAAAGGATGCGTAAAATGAAACTCATTTAGTGATTCAAAGGAAAATGGCTGGCGAAGAATTGGTGCAAAATGATTTTGGTAGGAGAGCCAAAAAAGTTCCAAAAGTAGAGCCAACTTCGCCAATTAAAAACTGCAAACAACTTGGAATCCTATCTTCAGGATGAGATTGTTTGAAGCACCCTAAAAATTGAAGTATCTTACTATTATTCTACCTTTCTATAGACTTAAATTATTTCTTTTGTTACTTTAATATCAGTTATATAGTTTTGGTTCAAACATTTGAAACATGGACTTGATTTTTCATCCAATTGATTATGATATTTTGTTCTCAATGTCATGAGAAAAAAAATCTAATACTTTTCAGCTAGTCAGGAATAAGTTCCTGAAAGTTGAATAGTAATTGTCTCTATCTAGTTTCCCACTGCGCAACGGGAATATTTCTAATTTTAACAAGCCTTAGCATTTTCCTCTCTAACTGCATAAGGAAGCAAATTTTTGAACACTTCCCTGACACGCATGAAAGTCAGATATAGTTTCGACAATGGTATTCACAAATTGTAAGAAATTATTGTACAAGAACCTTCTTACGGTCCTTGCTTCTCAATGCCAAGCAGATGTCAGAATGAGAATTTTTTCCAGCCATCCAAAATACATAGCTCCTCCTTCTTCCTTAGTATTTTAGCTATTGCACTATGATTGAAAGAGAAAATACTTGACTCTGTCCTTATAGTTTATTTTCTCTTTCCATCCTAGATTGTTTATCTTCTCTTACCATCTCATTGGCTTGAGAGTACAAGTTTTCCTTTTAGGTGCCCCTTTTCCATTCTTTATTACACAAATATCCAAAACAACCTTGTTACCTTGCATCTATTCTTAGACTCCTTCCTTCTTCCATTGATCCTTTAGATGATAATATGGAGGTTAATCATAAAAACAAGACAAGATACAATGCTCATATTCCAGACAAGATTTATTCATTTCTACATGTTCTAGAACCCAGTTTGAATTTTCCTTCTTCAGACAACTACAAAATGATACACTGCTCATATTCTAGACATGATTTCTCCATTTCTACATGTGTCAGAACCCAGTTAAATTTTACTTCCTCTTATCATCTTGATTCTTTCTTAGCTTATTAAAAATTCATACTTTGGCAGCTTACAAAAAAGTTACAGAACCCATAACATTTTGTGTACCTGAGTGGTGCATTTCCAAAATCAATAGGTGAAGTTCAATTTCCCAGCATCCAAATTCCTTCAATTCACTATTGATACAAAACAAGAAATTATAACTAGCTGCTAAAATTCTCACTTAAAGGTTTAACAATATTCTAGGAATTACGTATATCCTTTAGTGTTTCTAGTGATCAAAATTTAAGGAGCTAGTTTAGGAAATCTCACACATAGAGGGAAATCAACAACAACTTTCTTCAAGAGATTAAAGCCAAAATCTCCTTAAAAATCACATCTCTATCATTCTTACTAATAAAAATATGAGTCGATTAGGCTTGTTATAGCACAATATAAGAACATATACCATGCTAGGGACTAATGTTTTATTCCTGTTTGGCACAAAAGTGACTAGGTTTATCCCCATTGGCTAGCTTCCAACATCAGTTGCTCCCTCTGGTGATTTCTCTCCATCAACATTTAGCCTACATAGGGCTTGGTGTAGTGGTAAGTTGGACCAATTTCTATGTTGGAGACCAAGCTTCTATTCCATATAGGCATAGAAGTTGACTAGGACCATCTTCATTGGTTAGCCTGCAACGTTAGTTGCACCCTTAAGAGGGATTTTCACCATCAACATGAGTTGCAAGAAAAAATGGTATACCAATAAGAGGGCGTGCATATGATGACTTGTTTCAAAACCTAACATGCACACTCCGTTGTGTTACTATGGGCCCATGATGAGGCCAAGAGGAAAATACAAAATTCAAGTCCAAATGGATTTTATATGGGCATATAAACCCCTCAAATGCAACAACTTAGCCAATGGTCTATTGTGTTTAACAATGCTCTTCCCCGTGTTATAGCGGGGAAGTGTTTCCCCTAATTTTGACAAAAAACAAAATAACAACCTAGAGAAGATATTAAACTCAAAATCTCCTTAAAAATCACATCTCTATCATTCCTACTAATAAAAATATGATTTTATTAGGCTTGTTCTGGTGAAATATAAGAACATATACCATGCTAGGGACTATTTTTTTATTCCTATTTGGCACAAAAGTGACCAGGTTTATCCCCATTGGCTAGCTTCCAACATTAATGGCTCCCTCTCATGATTTCTCACTTTCAACATTTAACCTACATAAGGCTTGGTATAGTGGTAAGTTGGACCAATTTCGATGCTCGAGACTAAGATTCTATTCCCTATAGGCATAGAAGTTGACTAGGATTATCTTGATTGGCTGGCACTAAAAAATTAGTGCCACTGTTGTTGTGAGTGTTGTGTAATTTATAAGATTGGTAAGAATAAATGACAGAGAGACCACATCAAACCGCTTTGGAGTCCTGGACCTATCCTTCCCTAGACTCGAGAGGGGCTCTCTGTTTTGTTTTTATGATTTAGCTTGATGGTTATAAGGGATGATATTAGGCTAGTTATAGAAATCACATGAGGTTGTTTGTTTTGATTGATTATGTGGTTGGAAAGATAGAGCTATGAAACTTAATCCATTGGGCTATGGAATCAAAAAAGGCTAAATTGTGCATCAACTTTTCAAGGGCATTCACAGGGCAAGCTAACTATGCAGACTGGATCTAATTGGTAGTGTGAATATGAGATGGAAGAAAACAATGAGTTCAGTAACGGCTAAAGAGCAATTAAGAATTCTTTAACTATACTTGAGAAGAAAACATTAAGATAGTAAACACAGACAAAATTAAGGTGCTCTGTTAGCAAATCTTAATCTAAGTTTTTTGTTTCACAATCAGACCAATTGATGCTTAGTATGAAAGGCAAGAAAAACGTTAACACAAAAGAAACATCACCATTAACATATCTCAAGAATCCTCTGAACGGTCTCTTATTATTGATGCCCTAGAAAAAAATACAGTGCTCCAATACAATGATCTTTACAATGTAGAGTCTAACAAGGTCCAACCCTTGATAATGAAAATACATGAAGTATTTAACTGCAACTATGTTGGTTGCCCTAATATAATTCGGAAATCTTCATTTACTACAATTTAATTAGAATTTGAAAACTGTGGCCATGCAAGGCTCGAACAAAAAATATCTCTGGTAAAATTGACTGTAACATTAACTTTGGCAGCTCTTCGTAAATAAAAAAGGTATGCTGAAAGTTGCTGAGGTGGTCATGAAGAGGCAACGCTGGGTGGCTCCGACATCTAGCTCTGCCATTCAGACCGCCTTTGCTAGATCATTAGTTCTAATGTGGCGCTAGCTACCATGTGTAACCTTGAATATCTCTGTCCAATATTTTCCATCGGTCACCAATATTTGCATCTACATCATCAATTTATTTTCCTAGCTTGTGAAGCATAGCACCGATCTTATTTATTAGAGAATACAAAACATTGCTTCCTACAGAAACTTTAGTCGCATGACACTTTGCATCCTTTAATAGCTAGACACAAAGAATCCTTCACCCCTATTAGGAAAGGCTGAATTGGTGGCTTCACATTGTTGTTTACACTCAGTCACACTATTTGAAGGAAGATATTGTGTTGCCTTTTGTGGTATCTCAAATATACCCTTTACAAAACAACCAATTCCTCCTTCTATCTTAATTTCCTCCAGGTGGCCCTCAATTATATCTTGTAACACGTATGTTGGAGTTCGCTTGACCTTTTTTCCACGGTATGACATTTGTTTCCAGTTGTAATCTCTTTATTCAGCTAATGATTCTTCTCTTGTTTTCTCCCTCTTTGTCCCCTGATAAGAAGAATGTTGCCATACCAGGCCATCCTGCTTAAGTATGGTTTTATAATCGGAACGCCTTTTCCGCTCGTCTGTAGCCTTCCTCGCGGCATTTTCATGCTCAGCTAATAGCTGAAAGCATTTCATAATCGCAGGAAGCTTTGCCTCTTGGACAAGGCAATTAAGACCTCTACATGACAAATGATGAACTCAACAACATCCAAACCGAATCAATAGAAAAACACTGGCCATACACATTCTCCAGATTTTCCACTACAACATATTCTCCTTGTGAAAGCTTAAACTTCTGAAAGTGCATCATATCCCATTTCAGGGATAGACTCAAGGTAGACATCAATATTCTAAAAGGTGAACCAATAGTCATGATCATTGAAATCACATTTGGAAGGGAAAAAAAACTTCCTACACAAGTTTCTGTCAAACCATAGCCCTGTACCACATTGCAACAAGTCACTACTCGTAGAAAATCTTCCACACGTCTTGCAAGTGGAGCTGCTCCTGATAACATTACACCGAAATGTCCTCCCAGACCTTGTTTAATATTGCTAAAGAAAAATTTATCAAAAATTGGAGATGCTTTTTCATGTTTCAACCCTTTGCGCATATTATTAAGCTTGTATTTGCATGCACAATCAAACAACTTTCTTTTCATAAATCCTCCAGCGACGATCTTCTTCTTTAAACCTGAATATATGTGATAAAAAAAACGTGGGACACCACAGAAGACATTTGGTTTTAGTTCTGCAATATCCTCAACCAAAAGCTTCACATCCCTGCGCCAGAAACCTATTGAAGCACTTTTTGACATGAAAAATTCCTCTATCACCTGATCAAATATATGTGCTAGAGGAAGAAACGAGAAATAAACATCCTTCTCAATGAGCTCTTCATTCTGACATTTAAGAAAATAAGCAATTCCGGTCACCATAGAAACAATGTTTTCATTTGTGATCAATATGCCTTTAGGTACACCAGTTGTGCCACTAGTGTACATTATCGTGCAGATATCGCTCTTTTTGGGTAATGATAGTTCAAACCTCCTTTCCTTACCCAGCAAAAAAAAGTCGTTCCAAGTATAGACTTTGAGCATTTGTTTTACGAAAACTCGAAACCGGATTTCGGAGGGCCCAACTGATGGTAAGCCGTATTGTAATGGGGGGGGGGTGCGAACATATCCTCCGCTTGCCACGTGGTTAATGGTTGGGTTTGAAAACTATCCATTTTGGACCCCCCCTCATCCATTAAACTTTGAAACGCCTAGGGGGTCCGAAATCAACTTGAACCGTCAATCTTATCCAACGGTCATCCTTCGTAAGCCAAACATGCGTGAGGTTCCACGCATAATATCGGCGAAGCTCCTTGCCATAGTGTTATAGTTCTCAGCTCTTAAATCTCCTTCTACCATACCATCCTCTGTCGGGACACCAATACACATAGCCTTACTTGTATTAGGTTCATCTTGGGATTATCTTGCTCCACTTCAGGAGATCTTTGCTTATTTGTAATAATAGATTCTGAATTGACAAAACATTCAACCATTTCATTGTTTATATTGCTTTTAGACATACATGACGTTGTTGACATAGTGTGGGGAAAAGAATTGTTTTCATATTTATGACATGGAACCACCAACTCAATCATTTGAGAATCTTCATTGCCTCTATGTATCTGCTCAATAGAAACTTTACTGAGGCTTACTATGTCATTTTTTTTTTTTTTTGATGATTCAATGTTTTGCAATGTCATATCTCTGAAACATGGGTAGTCATCGGCTTTCACTCTCGCTATCTCCCTGATTTCTCTGTTACTAATTGATAGCTCTCCACCAGATTTATTTGACGAGCAATAATGTCAGCACATCTTGGAAGAAGTTCAACTGGCTGCCCTCCTGGGATCACAATATATTCAATAGCAAGTCTGGCCTCCTCTAAAGCATCAATCTCTTCTCGGGAAGATCTTCTCTTGGCTGCTCCATCTGATATCTCAATATCATTCTTAAACTTCTTCAATGAACTAAAAGAACTTGCACCAAGAGTCTCCAAACCAAGAATAGTCCACATGGCCCTTACCATCTCCGCCATCATGTTTGTATCCATCACAAATATGGGTAGACGCTGATATTTAGCCACTCCTCGAATCCATGAATTTTCCTTGCGCTTAGAATGTAAAGCAAGAATTGCATCAAGTTTGCTCCAATTTCATTTGTGAATTTAAGCATTTGCTTTATCTAGGCCCATTACCTCCACTACTTGCTCTAGGTCAGCCTCCATGATCTTATAAGTATATAAAATAAGTGGTGAATCATCATCCTTCCGAAATTGCTCATAACTACCTTTCAACCCAAAAATATCATCATCACCGCTCTCATTACCAGCCTCAAAAACACCATCAGACTCTAAACATGTCAAAGTGATCCTAAAATGGCTTCCAATGCCCGGTTCTATTGTTCCAGGACTTCCATCTGTCCCTACCTTCATAACCACCAGGTGGATCTCAAATGATGGAGATTTTCCTATTCACAACATATCCTGGAAATTTTATATGCATTTTGAACAGGCCAAGATAGATACTTGATTAATTATTTCTGTTTTTGAATTGACATTGCATACTGTATCATACAGCATATTTATCCCCTGGGATGGATATGAAAAAATTTATAGAGCACCTGCTAATATGGCATCCACAGTTGCTTCTAAGCTGTGATGAATACGACATTCGATCCTTGATGTCATCTCTACAACATGAGTAAATGGGGATGGTCCTTTTATCTCAAGTATAGTCTTCTGAACTCCCCTTCTCTTTGTCTCATCATCTCCAAGGGTAACACTTTGCACACCCCTACAAGCATCTCTATGAGATTTTCAATAGTCATTCCATGTGCAGTTCCAACCAATTGGATTCCACGCTGAGAAATAGTACTGGCTGCCATTGCTTCAAGCTATATTCCAATTTCATCAATAATAATTGTTTGAGGCATATGATTTTCAACTGCTTCAATGTTGACTCTATGTTGCATATCAACATTTGGTACTTGCATTCTCCGTGTCCGACCAGTGCATGCATGAGGGATGTCCCCATCACGGATATTTAATTCGTTATCAACTACCGAGTTCCATAGGTGAGTTGGATGGGAGGACATTGATGTTTAAAACATCAAATATTTCCCAATTGCATATCTACTCCCTCACTTATTGCTTCAATACTATCATACTACCAATTCTTGATTTTGGCTCTTGTCGAGACACTATTCTTCTTCACTATCTGAATCTGAATCAAATTCAGCATCAGAGGAAGATGAGTTTGCCTCTGAATGAACTTCAAACCCCTCATTGTCAAATGAGTTATTCCTTTCAGTTCCATCTTTGTGTTTCCCACTATCATCTGTGCCATCCACAGCTTGAGCAATGCCCTCAAGATTGGGTTCAGCTGCAACATCATTTGTGTCTACAGTGGGCTTTGATTTTTGAGAAATATCTTGTATTTTAACATTGCTTTTGCTTCTTTTCACAAAGGCTTTCCTCAGCTGTCTGCATAGCAATTCCACCTCCCTTTGTCCTGTGACAAATACCAGTATACCACCAGGTGGTAACTTCTTATGAATAGCTAAGACCTTTGTAAGCCTTCCCCAAGTAATCTACCAGCTCTGTCTTTGCAGAGAGATGAATGGGTTACGGGAAACTGCCTTGTAGCCACTTCTACTACAGGTGGACTTGAAAAGGAACTACAAAATTTGTGCCCAAAGGAGCACATTCAAAACCCTTAGAAGTGGCACTGGTTTGTGTATCTAGCTTTGTTAACAAGTGGCTAAGGGCTTCATTGTTGTGAGTGTTAATAAGATTCAAGATACTGAGGCAGTATACAACATAAGTAGCAGGTCCAGGTGGTGGGGCACTAGTTGGTGAAGCCATTTCAAATTTGTCGCATTTTCGCTAATGAATTTGAAAATATGCAGGATAGTGTAAATTTAAAATTTATCCCGCTCTGGCTTTCACCCTTAATAGAACTTTTGGCTATCAAAGATTTGCAAGAAAAAATGGTCTACCAATAAGAGGGAGTACATATGATGACTTGGGTTCAAACCCTAACAAGCACACTCCATTGTGTTACTATGTGCCCATGATGAGGCCAAGAGGAAATTACAAAATTCAAGTCCAAATGAATTTTATATAGGCATAGAAACCCCTCAAATGCAGCAACTTAGCCAATGGTCCATTGTGTTTGACAGTGCTCTTCCCCATGTTATAGTGGGGAAGTGTTTCCCATACTTTTGACTGAAAACCTAGAGTGTTGTAATATGTGCACCTCAATGCAATTGATTAATATCTAAGGCAAGCCTTTTTTCGAGCTTAATAACTCCCTCATTATCACAAAAAATACTATGGTTATCCTAATGAACTTTCATATCTACAAATATTTTCCTAATCCAAATTTCTTGACATGCACATTTTGTTTCTACTATGTCTTGAGTTTCCTACATTCAACCTTGGAAGTTGGGAGAGAGATAAATCTAGTGGAATATAACCTTGTCTAAGGACTTTGATACCTTTTTCAGGGAAACAAGGATCAAGAGGGTGCTAAGAATGGGCTTGTAGAGTAACAAATCCATCATTGGGATAGCTAAAACCATGATCCAGGACATGGATTTACCCATGTGTCTTAAAGCCAAAGCTTGCAACACAGTTGTCTATATCTTAAACCAATGTCCTCACAGGATATTGAAGGACAAAACACCAAAGAAATATTTTGTTGGTGAGTAGCCACACGTATCACATTTTTTTTTGTCCAATTTATATTCATATTCATGATGAGAAAAAGACTAATCTTGAACCCTTGAACATAAAGGGGATCTTTGTTGGATAGAGTAAGACATCCAAGGCCTACATGATATAAATTAAAGTGAAACTTGAAACATTGTTGAGGAAGGATATGAAGTTTTATGGGGATGAATGGTCCTCAAAATCATAGAAACATCCTATAGTGATTAATGAATGTGAAAATCTTGTTCCAGATTCTGTTCTAAAATTGAAAAAGAAATCAAATTCAGATAAGAAAGATTCTAGTCGAGATCTCATTACTTAACAATGTAGCTAGGAAGTTAAGATGGCTTACTCAAACATTGTAGGGTGTACAGGAACAAATGGGAGCATTTAAGTCCATGTCTCAGGCGAGTCATCAACCTAATAAATTTCCTACTTTTGTTGCACTAATGTCTTCTATTCTTCAAACATATCCCTCCATTTTTTACTTCAATTTCATCTTTGAGAAATGATGTTTCCTTGGAAAAAAATTGTCATTGTATGTCAAGGGGATTTGCTGAGATGGGGAGATAAATGTGGCACTTGATGATAAGTGCCTAGTTTAATTGAGGCTGTCACAATTGATGGTGAACTAGCTTTCAACAGAAAACACATAAGGGTGTTCTTCCAAATTATCATCGAGAAATGTCTTTCAAAGATGCTGAAAAAATTTGGCACAAATTTGGACTAAAATTGACATTGGTGTTGTGCCCTTAGGATTGATTTCTTTTACATTAATTTTATAATTTGTAGATATAAGGATACCATTTTGAGATCATGATGTGCAAATATCTCGAGCTCACATATTTTCGGTGAATGAAATAAGAGGTATTAGTGGTACTAGTGTGAGAAAGAAAAGCCATCCTCCTTTATGCATTATTCCTTATAGGTATAACTGCTATAATGAAGTGAGTTCTAGGTGGGAAGACTATCTTTAGTAATCTACAATGATCTATCAAAGTGTTTTTCTGTTATTTATACTGCCATATTTGGCAACATATGGCTCCAAATTCTTGCAAGTGATCCACCAAATATATATCATGGAGAATTGTCAACTCAAAATGGCTACGATATAGACTAAGGGATGCATCAGGGATCTTATTTATGATTTCTAGTTGTTTACCTTGATTTTGTAGCTGATTGGATTGTTGCCTTAAAAAGTTCATGCCGGTAAAATTCCTTATGGACCCATAAAAGAAATATGTTCATAATCATTTAAATTCCTTTCCTGTAGGTTTCCATATCAAAGGACTTACCCATGGCATGATAAAAGCACCAATAAAGAAAAAAAAATCAAAATTTTCTAAGCTTAATGACTTCTTTCAATTTCTAAGCTTAATGACTTCTTTCAATTTCTAAGCTAACTAGGACAACCTTGAAATATTTTCGAGGAATATTTATGATGATGCTAAATTATTATTGCAAAGCCTATTAATGGAAAATTTTACAGATTTATTTCACAAATGGAAATTTAGGGTGACTAAAATATATTCTATAAAGTGCAGAGGACCAGTCACCAGAATACAAAGAATTGTTTTGCTACACTGTTTATCTGAATTGATGGACAAACTCTTAGTTAGACTCAAACATTGATGATGTCAGAAAATGATTGAAGGGCTCTTCCAATTCAACACCATACTGAGCATATTCATGATCATGTTGGATGATATTTAGGGCATTATTGAGATTGCAAAGAGGGCTCTCATAATGACATCAAATTCAACATATAAACAAATCTGTCTAGGCTTGTAGAATAATTCAACTCATCTCATGGTGGTAAAAAATTCCCTTTAGGTCATACAAAGCAAGGTATTTCTAATTTCTTTCATCATCTAAGTGAATTCCAATGCTTTGTGCCCCACTGATCTTAAGTTCTTAACTGTATGAGTAAAATCGCTAACTTCTGCAATTTACCACAGTAAAACTGTATAAGTCACCTATCATGAAAGAACAACTGCCTTCGCACAATAACAGGTCTAATAGGTTCAAGAAGCACACTGAGCTCTTTTCTAGCATTATCTTATAGGATTCAATGGATTTAGAACAAATTATTTTGATTTAATACACCACAAAATTGGTAGAGGTGCTCCTGCAGCTGGAATTGCAAAGACAAAAGATTTAATTAAGTTCAACAACCTTTGACACCACTATGAATGTAACCAAAAAAGATCAGTAAGTCTTGATGAAGACTCCATATAGCATTAGCTTCATCCATTATGTGAAGATAAGTATATTTATGATACCAAATCCCTTGAAATAGAATTGGGTATAGAGTGGTGGTCTCACTTTGAAGACAAAGGATTCACAGCTACAACAAAGAAGACACTATAAATATTCATTTGTGTAAACAAGGCCTCTTGTCTTGCATATTTTTAGTTGAATGCATTAAAAGCGTGGATGATTGTGTTAGCCTTGTCAATATTCGACAAAAAGGTTGTAAGTTCATTCATGCTTGAGAACTATCATACTTATCCAAAACAATTTTGCTTGTTATGTATCTAGACTCTACCTACATTCCTTGTTTATGGTATAAATTTTTTGGATCAATCTGTTTTGGTGCTTATCCTTATGTTTATAGGACCTCATATTGTGTCTTGTTGGATAGGGGACAGAGTTGGGATCAATAAAACTAAATGCAACATTGTCAGAAGAATCAATAGGGTTGTGTGTTGAAGATATTTTCAATTATCTATTATCAATACATTTGTTAGGCCCTCTTGGCGATCCAACAAATTACATGCTAAATTTTCTCTTAAAATAGGCCCAACTTTTGCTATTTTTTGTGAGATGGATGTCCAATTGTATAGTATCAATAAAAAATAAGATGCAAACTTGGAAACTTTATGCAAAGGAGATTAAAATAGTGATCATAAGCCTAAGCTCATTGACGTGTATCAAGCCATTAGAGATTATTCATTCTCAACAAAAAAAGTACTAGGAAAATGGAGAATCAAAAATAGGAAGAATGTGGGAGATGTCATTTTTGATGCTTATCTTATGAGTTTTCGATTTTTGCCTGTTCTTTGCAGTTGTGTTGAAAAAAATAATGTTGTAAACCTATATTTAGCTGTAATTGATATGCTCTTAAAAGGTTTCCTGGCAAATAATACATGGATTCCTGTTTTTTAAAAGGATTTTCCCACACAGTGTGTAATTAGTCAACTTCGACATGATAGTTGGAGAGATTCAGCTCTTGTAACCTGAATTTATGATTATCTTTAGCATGTGTTAGAGGAGGTGTTGAGATATCACAATCTACTGGGATTTTTTCAAGCTTGTCAACATTTAGTCACTTCCTACGGGATGAAATTTCATCAGGATTTAGAGATAGAGAGGGTCCATTCTTTGTGTGGAATAAAGATAGATAATGTGATGGGTTATGGGGTTTAGGGCTAGCAGTTATAACAACAAGGGTGAATTATATTGGGGAAAATTTTGTTGGTGTTTCAGTGATATACAATGCATTGATTTTATTTTTATTTTTATTTTTGTATTTTTATTATATTATATCTTGTGTGCATTGTATGCCCCTGACCTTCCTATCGATGCACTTGGTAGGAAAATAGCATAACATAAAATACCCTAGACTTCTCTTGTTGCATTACAAGAAACGAGAGTTACATGGAGAACTTATGTGCCACCTTGCAAATAACCAAGTGACATGACTAAATTTTATGCAAGGTGTATATTGAGAACTCAGTGAAACTAGTATACATCTATTAGACTTTATTGTTAGAGAAGGTATCATCTATACTCAAGATAATACTAGGGAAATTATGTTTTTTCGGTGCCTTCCCATTCAAAAGGAAAATATAGCTACACATGAAAAACCTTAAACAAAAAACTGGATGGTTTGGTGTTGCAACTTTTAACAAGGTGATCTATGGCTAAAAGAAAATGGTGGATATCATTGTAACAATTTTCACTTAATCTTGGAACAAACATTTTGTCATTATCCTTGGTAAAGGGTGAAGCTAAATCATAAAATATTACTTCTTCCTTTATGAAATACTCATATTTTCTTTCCTTACAAGTGTTCATAATAAATTTTCCAATTTTGATTTCTTTGGGAAGGCAAGAAAAAGCAACAATTACAAGAGTAGAGGAAGCTGGCGATATCGATCTTGTTCATTTCGTAGAGCTTCTAGTGTCTGAATATAACACATACCCAGTAGGAATGAGTATTTAAATTTGAAATTAATTGGTTTGATGTATTGTTTCTTGGGTCTAGAGGTGTGGCCAAGTACAAGTGAGTTTTTCCTTTGGCATGGAAGGTACATGATTGAGACCTTGAAAAGAATCCAAGTGATTGCTTGTAAATCCATGGTCACTTGAATGATGCCAATTCTAGGTTGCATGCTGACTTGGACTCATATATGGTATATCCTTTGATGTATAGACAATTGATTAGATACTTAATGCAACATCAAACATGATGTGTGTTTCATAGTGAACACCTTGATCTAGTTTATAGTTGAGCTAAGGAATATTCATAGGGTAGTTGCAAAACATGTTCTTTGATTTTTTAAGGGTAAAATATGGATGGTTTGAAATATGCAAGAGACAGTGAGTTGATGCAACATGGATACATTGATTTTTATTGGGTAGGAGATGCAAGTGATATGAAGAGTACTTTAGGGTGTTTCTTCAATTTTGGTTTAGAAATAATTTTCTGGTTGACTGGGAAGCAAGGTTTAGTGCTATTGAGTTTAGAAGAGACACAGTACATTGAAATAAACACTCACAAGTTGATTTTAGTGCTAACATGTGAGATGCTGGATCCCCATTAGGTCAATTGTGAAAATTAAAATTGTGTTGAACTCTATGATAATCCAATATTCCAGGATTTATCCAAGCACATTAACATCAGGTACCATTTATTAGGAACATGTTTTAGAAGGGAGAAATTGATCTAGAGTGTATTCATATAGGTCAAAAATATCTTTACTAAGCCCTTGGGTAAGGGAATTTCAAGGTATTCATCGGGAGACTTGGATAGGTGGAGAAAAAATTGCTCAATAAGGGGTAGTATTAAAATGGTAGTATCAAAATATTGTACCTTGGATAGTCTTCCAAAATCTGGTTGCACATGTGGCACTCATCGACACATGTGTGAATGAGTTATGAGTTCTTTAGCTATAAAATTTCAATAGGATGGTGAGGGGAACACTTCCTCTTTCCAAATTCAATAGCATGGAACTTTAATTAAGAGGGAGTGATCAATCTTATAGATTGGATTGTTGTTCTATTCTTAAAAATCTATTCTCAACAATTTTCATGTGTTTTTTCTAAGGAAAAGAGGGTGCATGCACTTTTCAAGTGTTAGTTTTAAATTCATTTAAGTAGTTTTCTAATTTTGACCTAGTCTGAAGTCTAGTTAAGAAGGGTGCATGCAATCTATCGGTAGGGTGTAGATCTCAAGGAGATTTTATCTCTTCCTTGGAGCACACTAATTAAAATCTATCCATGCAGAGATAGGATGCAGATCCCAATGACCTTAAAACATGTAATTTCATATTTTTAAGTTTTGTATCATCACAATTATTTGACACGGGTCTGTAGTATATACTAGCAAGTTGTACTAGATTCTAGTCTCTATTATCATAATTCTAGGTTGGGTTTGGAATAATGCACAATGCAAAAATGGAAAATATGTAGTAAGAATGTTTACAAGTTTTAATCTCCACCTTTTAGTATGAAATTGTGCAGGTTCTAACCTTTATCTTTCTTATTATAGTACACTTACCTAACATTGTGCTAGGATAAAGACTCATAAAAAGTTTTGTATCACATTTGATTTGTTGAAAAATACGAAGAAAAGCTACAGGTTAGGCCTTTGAATATCCATATCTAGATATGAATACGACCTATCCATACTCAAATTAGAATCATTTGCCATTGGTGTTCACACGTCTTCTCCTTTTCCCCATCTTAGTTTTCTTTAGTCTTGCTATATGAAATTGATGGTAATACCAGGTAAGGATGGACTTTGTAATGCTTTTTATTTTTTGGAAAACATGTCTTATATTTTTAGAAATTATTCAAAAACGGTAGAGAAAAAAGTGGAGATCATAAACTCTTATCAAAATATAAGAGCATATAAAAATAAACAATGGGATCTAAACATTGGGCATCTTTGATCGGTAGTGTCTTTGGCCAAACGCTGATGGTATACCTTATCCCTCCACAGAACATACGCATAGAATGAGCTATCCTCATGGTGAAAAACATAAATCTTCCATAGATTGAATAATGCCAAACTCTGTAAGGACTGCCATATCCCAAAGAGGGCAATACGAACTAGAGATTGACAATCTCCAAAAGATGTAGAACACCAATAAATCTTTCCTGGAAGCAGAACTGAACATTGATCATCTATACGTCTCCAGCAGTGTTTGAAAAACTAACACTCACAAAAGATAGGTAGGACACTGGTCATCAGAAAGGATGGTGGAGAGGGAGGCATTCCATAGGTTCCATGGGATGTGCCTTCCTTGTGGCCGAGTAGTGTGGTGTTTAGGGTTCAGTGCCTTGGAAGGGCTTGTATCTACATCTTCTATGAAATAACAATTGCAATTGAGTTATCAAGAGAAAGAACAGTTGCAATTGAATTAATAATAGTGAAATATGAACTTTTTTAGTTCTACTTATGTAGTCGCGCCAATATTGACAATCAACTGCTCTAGAGATTGAATTCTTTATGGAAGAAATCCAAGATATTTTTGGCAATTTTCAAGATTATTATGTGAGTTGATGAAATCTTCCTTACCCATTACTCTTATGTGCCATCTTGCAAAGAACCAAGTGACATGACTAAATGTTATGCAAGGTTCCTTACCCATTACCCTTATGTGCCATCTTGCAAAGAACCGAGTGACATGACTAAATGTTATGCAAGGTGTAGATTTAGAACTCAGGGAGACTAGTATACATCTATTAGCCTTTATTGTTGGAGAAGGTCTTATCTATACTCAGGAAAATATAGCTACACATGAAAAACCTTAAACAACAAAAATGGATGGTTTGGTGTTTCAACTTTCAACAAGGTGATCTATGTTTTGAGAATTTGTAGGGCTGGAGATTAATTCAAATTCTCTTCTTGATAATTAATTGTGAGTTTACTTGAGTTACTTATGTGTTCTCTTGCTTAGCTTATTTAGTATTTCATGGGATAGGTTTTTCCCTCACTCTAGGAGCCTAACTTTGTATCTTTTGTATTTTGGTAATGGATGGTTTGGTGTTTCAACTTTCAACAAGGTGATATATGTGTTGAGAATTTGTAGGGCTGGAGATTAATTCAAATTCTCTTCTTGATAATTACTTGTGAGTTTACTTGAGTTACTTATGTCTTCTTTTGCTTAGCTTATTTATTCTTTCATCAAGTAAATTACCAAAATACAAAAGACACAAAGTTAGGCTCCTAGAGTGAGGGAAAAACCTCTCCCTCTTGGAGAGGAAAACCCACAAGAAATTCTTCTTATAGATCTTCAAATGACAAGTACCATGACCAGGACTTAGACTCTTGACCTATGAATGCTTCCAAGACCTCACCACTGCTTCCAATGCCGATCCTTTATATTTTCATCGTCTTACACTGATCCTATCTTTTACTCTTAAAATGTGGGAACAAAAGATTATAACTTAACGGGGAGGTAGCACCTTCATTAAGAACTGATTATTTTATTAAACCTATCATTAAGGAGTGGAAAGATGGAACCTTAAAAAGTTTTCTTTAGATGTTTCTTCCCACGTCAGTCTTGTTGTCGAGTATGAACTTCATCCATGCTTTTTGTTGAAGTTTTATCAAATTTTATCTCTTTATGATCATGTTTTATCCATGTCGGTTGACATCAGAACAATTTTTAGCATGCAAGTAAACTTTGACAAAGCAACCCCTGAGTCATCTTGAAGTCAAAGTATTTATGCATATACATCAAAAAATGTTACGACATGCTAGTGAAAAGTTGGAAACTACTAATTAACTATTGTCTGTTTTCTTTTCGTTTCTTTTTTTAATCACGAGAATCGATAATTAACTACTGTCATTTTTTTGTTTGTTTGTTTTCAGTATTAGGAGAATTTCTTTCTTTTTCCTTTATTTTTTATTTTTTGGGTATTAGGAGAATTCCTAAACTTACTTCCTGTCTCTGAGGAGGCCCAGGGTCATGTCTGAGGGACTGACCCTATACTCCTAAACCTAATGCATTATGCAACTGCCCACAGACACACCGGGTGTGTTAACTGAGTTTCAAACCTAGGTGGGGCCTCAATATTGCTCAGCAAAAACTTTCTTCCTTGGACTAATCTGGGGGAGGTCTAGGATCAACCTTTGTGGCTGCCTTATAACACCAAGAGTATATCCAGCAACTTGTAAGCCAGATATAAGCCAGATATACCAGATATTATGATTTAGCAAGAGCCTTATAACACTAAGAGTATATCCAGCAACCTGTAAGCCAGATATAAGCTAGATATACCAGATCTTATGATTTAGCAAGAGCAGAGACTCTAGGAAATGGGGAGTCTATTCCTTGAGGCGAGATCATAGTAGGCCATATACTCAA
>CM076583.1:475466287-475668589 GCA_034641835.2 Pinus albicaulis | reverse complement strand
CAAATATAATGTGTTTGTTGTCTATGAGTTGCTGCAACGGTGAGCCAGTGTGTTAGCAGTAGTGAGCGAATGTTGTAGCAACAGTGAGCTAGTGTTGCAACAACGGTGAGTCAGTGTTGCAGCAATTGTGAGCCAGTGTGTCAGCAATTGCGAGCTAGTGTGCTATGAGCAAGTGCGTCAGCAACTATGAGCCAACGTGTCAGCAACTGTGAGCCAGTGTGTCAACAAGTGTGAGCCAGTGTGTCACCAACTTGTTGACGGGAAAAATTGTTCGGCCAACAGTAGGGGATCTTCCCGGTAGAAAGTCCTAATCAGAACTTGAACCGTTTGGAATAGGGATCCCGTCCGGGGTGTGGGTTCGGCTACTGCTTAAGTCACCTTCCCCTTCGGTCTCAAAAGAACCTGATTGAACCTGCGGACACACGCTTATTCACATGATACAAAATACATGATTGATGCATTAAACACGTATATAGCACTATGTGTAGCAAGACAAATAAATAAAGCATATACGCCGAAGGAGGTGTCGTTAGCAACACATCTTTGGGGTTATGCTTGTGAGGTATTCTGACCACAAAAGAAATAGTTCTTTATGGCGAGATGCCCCTTTACTTCCTGAAAGATAAAATGAAATGCTAATAAACAAGGTCATTAACATTCATTACAAGAGCAATGAAAAACTGAACATCATTAACACAAGCACAGATAGCCATGATGCATAAATGATATCATTAAGAGTGCAGCTTCATTAATCAAAAGATATTTGAAACTGTATAAGAAATACACATAGTGTTCGCACAGCAAAACACATCATATCCATAGGGAGTTTTAACAGGTATCTGTATTCATATGCACAAGAGTGTTATCTTTTAATACAATGTTGTATATCTCTTGAGTCTCCAAAAGAAAAAGTCCTTTTTACATTTCCCCGGAGGGGGTTTTATAGATCAAACTTGCCCTTTGGGCTCCCTGACTCTTTGCCTGCCCACCGGTTGAGTTGCCCTGCGACCTGGGAGAAAATTGCGACCTCCGACCTGGCTGGTGGGTGCGACTTGCGACCTACTGAGAAGTGCGACCTGCGACCTATTGGGCAGTGCAACCTGCGACCTGCCTTTAACTGCTTCCAGCGACTTATTGCCACCAGGCTATGAAGATGGATGCACAATTTTGAGGTCAGGGGCGTCAATCTGCTGTTCTCTGAGGAAATCCCGCCAGGTCTGATATTCTGCTACTATGGGGGAAACAAGAGGGACCTCTTCCTTCAACCGATGCATGCATTCCAGAGCATTTGGGACTAGAGTTTCCCTTTTTTGAGAGATCTGGTTGGAAAGAGAGGCGAGCGTGGTATAAATCCATACTGGCGTGACAAGAAACTGACCTAGATTTTCTTGTGATGCTGCGAGCTCGGGGGCGGCAACAACTTGCTTGATGGGCTGCAGAAATGACTAGATTTCTTGATCCACTTGCTCCCAGGTCTTTCTTTCGTCAAATGCCCCTAGCGAAGGAATGTGGTGAAGAGTGTGCATCGAGTCGATGCCACTGATTAGGTGGTCGTATGAAGACATTACTTTGTCCAAATCTTTGGATATCTTGTCCTTGGACTGCATCTTCATACGAATTTGGACTTTGGTATCTTGTGTATGAATCCAATCCTTCCTAGGCAAATGCTCAGGAGCCTGGGGGTATCGCACTGTCCAGTCCATCATTTTATCTAAGGCAACTGAGGCTTCCTTGAGCTGTTCATGCTTCTGCTTAGTTTCTGCTCGTGCTCTTACCAATGGGGCGACTGTTTGCTTTATGGTGAACATTTCCCCATACACCTGCCTCATGGTCGCCTCTAATACGTCGCACTCCTTTAGAATGGCAAGTGGAGCTTCATTGACCGGGGCAGTCTTGTTTCGTAGTTGTTGAATCTCTTCTTTCAATGCCACACTCTCCTGTTCTGCCTTCTTCTCCTGCTGCTCTGCTGCTTGTAGTCTGTTTTGTAGAGAAACGATTTCTCTACTCATTCTGGTTACATTTTATTCCGTGGCCGTAGCGAAAGTTGTGCCTACCAATGCTATCATTACAGGATTAGTCATAGTATCAAGGACTATGTCTTTTCCAGTTGCAACTATGAATGCGGCGGAAGGACTTTGTGCCAGGGACCTTCTCTTCTCCTGCCGTATTTTGAAGGAGAATTGATCGAATGTGAGCCTGGTGAGGTCGAAGACCTCCTCCTCGTGCCCCTAGGGGGAATTAACATCGGAGAGCGTGGTCCTTGTACCTCCTAGAGGTACTTCGAGGGGAGACACCTCGATGTCTTCTATCATTTCATCCTCCTCTTCTTTTTTCTTAATTTCCTCCTTTTCCCTTCGCTGGCGCTCGGCTTCCGCCTTCTCATGCTCTTCCTTCCACCTGCGCTCCGCTTTTGCCACTGCTTTGATTTCAACCTTCCTCTTCCGCTCGGCAGCAGCAGCTTCTTCTACTTTCTTTTGGCGTTCAACTTCTGCTTTCTTTTGTCTAGCTCTTTCTTGAGTGCCTGTTCTGTTGCGGCCTGCGCCTCTTTTTCCTCCCTTTCCTTCCTGGTCTCCTCGGCCTGCTTCTTCTTCTGTTATGCCCTTAGGCTCTTCTTGCTCTTTTCCTCATGCTCTTTTATTTTCTTTTCTCTCTCTTGCTGGGCTTTGGCCTCTACTTCTTTCTATTGGGGAGTGGTAGCAGGCCCTGTGTTGGTTCGGGGCTTTTTTGCAAGAGAGGAAGAAGCACCTCCTAACTTATGGCTCCTGTCTTCCAGGCTTTGATCATCCAGATCCTCTTGGCCAGAGTCCACCCTCGGAGCAAGTTGTCTATCTGCATTGTACCAGTTCCTTCTTTCATCTTCTCCCGGGCGTTCTACATGCTAGTAGTTCCATTTGAATTTAGCCTTCTTGTAGTGTTCGGGAACTATCCTCTCCAGGTCGTACGTTCGGTACTCTAAAGCCCCAAAGTGATAACTTTTCATCTCTTCTCCCTCTGCCCCTACCTCTCTGAAATATTTAACTGTGTACGCGCCGATAGTGAGGGGTAGCGTGGGCCAGGGCTTCTTCTTACCTTTGGACAGGACACTGGAGAAGCCCGAGGACATCTGGAAGCATACCTCTTGCATGAGCATTTTGTCTGTAACGAAGCGAGGCATAGCATGTGGTGCCCTGAACGAGCCGAAGAATCGGATGAAAGTATGTTAGGCGAAAGGAAACCAATGCGCCACTTGGTTTAGAGTCTCCCTGGCTCACCAAGACATGCAAGGGGTGTCTTGGCCAAATAATTTTCTGTATAGGGTGGGGATGAATATTTGAGAGATTGGCTCTATATCCTGTTTATACCTGGATTCCAAAAACACCTTGGTTTGTAGATGAATGACACGGGTCTGCGTGGAATCCCAATTATGTGCCCATCCCTCAAAATGCAACCTCGCACAGACGACATCCAATAGATAAGAGGCCATATAGAATTCAAACGACATTCCTTCATCTGGGGCCAATGCCGAGGACAAGTTTGTGTGCATTGAGGTCATCAATATGCTAGCCCAGTTGAAACGGGTGCCATGCACTGTTACATATTCCATGATAGTAGTCCATGCGCCGTTGAAGGTGGTGGCATCGGGGCGCTCGTACAATCTACAAAGCATGGCGGCTACTAATTTATATACTTTTCTCAGGCTGGCCACCGGATATTCTTGGTCTTTCTTGACTTTATATACTGCTTGATAGTGTCAACTACGGGGACTGCATGGGCAAGAGCCCATTCTTCTGTAAAGTTTTCTTCTTGGTGAGGCAAAGAGTAGTAAACATGGGCATCCGAGCCTACGAGCGTTGCGAAAGCCTTGCCTTCGCTGTCTCGGATCACGAACTTCTTGGGATCCGTTTTCTGTATGATCCATTCTATCATCTCGAGGCATGGAAATATGGCCGGATGAGCGCCTGCGAGATGCAGCTTGGACCTTTTGACTTTTAAGTATACCTCCCGATCCTGGAGGTCTTCTGGAAATTCCGTTACGGCGAACTCATGGTACACTTGGTACCATCGCATGCTGTCCCCTTTAGCAAAGGTTCAAAGGGTATCTCCGTATATCGGCAGTGGGGATGTTTGCATGTCTGTCTTTATGTCTTCCACTACCACATGCTTGTCCTTCTTCCAGGACGTTGGTGGTCCCATATCGCTGGAATCTGATGGGACAGGTATACACTCCAAATCTACTTCCAATTCACCTGTCATGTTCATGAAGAAATCCCACGATAAGAAAGACGCCATGATAATGAAAAAACAATTAAAGTTTATCAATTACTTCACTGAGACACAGGAAAAACTGAAAAAGTGGTCTACTGGGTCGCGGGGTCGCAAGCTGTGAGGAATGACCAATCTGCGACCTTGCGACTAGATCGTTGGGTCGCGGGGTTGCAAATTCTGGAAAATTGGAAAGATGCGACCTTGCGACCTTGCGACTAGGTCGATGGGTCACGGGGTCGCAAATTCCGGAAAATTGGAAATATGCGACCTTGCAACCCTGCGACTAGGTCGCTGGGTCACGGGGTCGCAAGTTTCGAAAACTGAGGAGAATGCGACCTTGCGACCTTGCGACTAGGTCGCGGGGTTGCAAGTCGCGCCAGGGCTTGCCGGGGGGTTTTGGGTGCGCGCGGCGTGGAGTGGTTTTCCCTTTAACTGAACAAATGCAAGGCTAAAAAGGGTCCAGAGAGAGTCAAGGGCTAGCTTTGGGAGAAGGGAAGTGGCCATGAGAGCCTAGACAAGAAAAGGTGATGAGTTTGAGAAAATGAGGATAAAACAGGAAACAGAAAAAACCCTAAGTAAGAAATACAGACAGGGGTTGAGGAAAATTGACAATTTAAAGGCTAGGGATGTCTAGGATTTAGCAAGAATAACCAAAAAGGAAACAACAGGAGGGAAAATGGCAACTTACCCGGGAAAAACGCGCGCCAGTCGACCTGTCAGAGCCGTTTCTTTCTATTCGTTCAACATGAAAAATGTGACCTAGCGACCTCCTTTATATAAAAAGGTCGCACGTGCGAGAATTTAATGAGGTCGCAAGGTCGCAATTCAAGTGATCCGGGAGGTATGCGACCTCGCGACCTTGCAACCTTGCGACCTGCGGGTCGCGGGGTTGCAAAGTCGCGGGGTCGCAATTTTCCGAAAAATTGAGTTTTGCGACTTGGCGACCTTGCGACTAGGTCGCAGGGTCGCTAGGTCACGAGGTCACGGTTTAGCCTTCTAGACTCTTACTTAGTTTTCTTTAAGTACAAGGGGGCTCCAAAAAATTTTGAAGTGGGGTTTTTTGGCGGGTGTTGTAGGGGCTACAACAAATGGCGATTCACTGGACAAACCCAGAGTCTCTGCCAATAGTCAGCCTTGGAGGGGGAAGGGAGGGGCCTTCGCTCGCTGTTTCTTTTACCTTAAGGTCAACATTGCCTAGCTTTTTGGCACCTCGCGAGGTTTCTCATCCTGCTGGCTTGTTCGGGTGCTGATTAACCAAATTTCATTCCTTCAGGTCTCCAGACCGAGAGGGTTGGAGGACTCCAAGTAGCTACAGGATCTGGTACGATTATTTTGTCCTCATCGTGTTGCTCCGCTGCCAACGAACCTCCCGGTCCCGGCGGAGTCACTGCCTAGGAATTGTGAACGTTGCTCCGCTGCCAGCGAACCTCCTGGTCCCGACGGAGTCACTGCCTAGGAATTGTGAACGTTGCTCCGCTACCAGCAAGCCTGGTCAGTACCCCGGCAGAGTCGCTACATCACCTCTCTCCGCAGGAAGCCTTTCTCAATCCTTTACCCTTTATTAGTGTGCTGTTGCACTTATTTTGAATGTGCCTGGGGCACTTATTTAGATGTGCTTGTGGCACTTATTTGAGATGGGCAATTTTTGCCTTGGGCGAATGAGGGATCCCGACTTATTTTGCTTGCAGAGAGGTTGTTCCTTGTCTGGTCTGAGGACGTTGGTTTTTCCCAGATGCCCTGACGTAACATGGAGTACCTCTTTTCCCTTCCGATCTAGTTACCACTGCATTGCACTTTCTTTTGCAGACACCCTCTCAAACTTGCTAGGTGGGTTCCCTGCTTGATGACTTGAGCTAGATCATACGTTGCCTTTAGGTGCCGGTAACAAGCAAAACTTTACCACCTTTGTGTCTATCGAGAAAAGGCCTTCCATCAGCATAGAACCTGTTGCAGTGTGCCAAATGCGTGGCTCTGACAAGCCCTTCCGTTTTAAAATTATTATTATTATTTATTTTTTTATCAAAAGGGATGAAACGGAAACTATGGTACAAGGATAAGATAGCCCTCCAAGGGCTGCTAAGTGAAATAATGTTTGAGGTCATGGCTGTTTACCGGGAGGACCTCGACTCTTCCCTCAAGGGTTTGCAGTCTAAACGTATGGGAACCTAATTTTTCTTTAACTTGGAAAGGACATGTCCATAGTGCTTGGAACTTAGAATGTTTTCCCTTTTCTTCGTGAGCTTTATCCCATTTTAGGACCAGGTCTCCTACCTCAAAATTTTTATTCCCTGCGGATTTTCTATCAAACCATCTCTTGATTCGGCTTTGGTGGATGGCGAAATTTTCCCGGGTTTTTTGTCTTTCCTCCTCCAACTTCAGTAGGGTGTCAATCCGAGTCTGCAAGGTAGGGCATGGGGTGCCATGACATTCCTGGGACAGCTGAAGGGCAGGGAGAGATAAATGGGGAGGAAGAACGACTTCTTTTCCATACACGAGAAAATAAGGAGAGGTGCCTAGGGAGGACTTGGGCGTGACACGGTCGGCCCAAAGTGCATTGTGAAGGGCGTTGTGCCAGTTGCACTCGTGGGACAGCAGGGTCTTCTTAATGATGCGGATCAGATTTTTATTAGTCGATTTAGCTAAACCATTTCCTTGGGGATAGTAATTTGCAGAATGTTTAAGAACAATATCGTTTTCTAGGGAAAAATCATATAATTTAAAAGATGAAAAGTAAGTTGCATTATCAAAAACCAAGGAAGTTGGAACGTCAAACCTGGTGATGATGGAATGAGTGACGAATTCTATTACCTCCTGGCCATTGATTTGGCGTAAAGGTGCTGCTTCGACCCACCTGGTAAAATAATCAGTAGCTATGAGAATGTACCGGTGTTTTTTGGAAGAGTGAGGTATGATTTCGCCAATGACGTCCAAGCCCCACTGTTGAAAAGGTTCTTCCACTGCTACCGACAGTAAGGGGGCAGCTGGCCGCGCTTCTCGGTTTGCGAATTTCTGGCACTGGATGCACTTCCGGACATATGCATGCGCGTCTCTGAAAAGGGTTGGCCAATAGTATCCTGTGCGCATTATCTTATAGGCGGTGGTATCCCCGGCAAAATGACCCCCAGCTGGCCCGTCGTGTAGCTCGGTCAAGATTTTATGTGCTTCATCATGTTCTAAGCAGCGTAACATGACCCCATCATAATGTTTCTTGAAAAGCTTCCCCTAGATCAGCTGGTAAGATGCAACTTTGAGTCTTATCGCGCGTTTCTGCTGGGCAGTTAGAGCGGGGTCCAGAGTACCCTGGGCTAAGTACCCTGAAACGTCAGAGTACCAAGAAGGACTATTCAGCTGAGGCACATGGTCGCTCTGGTACATATCGATCTCTTGTTCCCAACACTCTTCTTCAATTCCATGGGAACTTGCAGCCTCTACAGCTATTTGACATAAACCTTGTCCTTTAACGGTGTGTGTTGGTTTAAACTCCAAGTCATACTCTTGCAGGCATGCCACCCAGTTGCCTCGCCTCTCACCTAGCTCCTGCTGCACAAACAGTGAGCAGACCACTGGGTGTGGAACGAAAACTGTGACATGGTTTTTCAAAATGTAGGGTCTGAAATGTTTGACTGCTTTGTAGACCGCATAGGCTTGCTTTTTGATTTCAGGGTAGTTCAATTCAGCTCCTTGTAAACCAGTACTCATGAAGGAAATGGGTCGTTCGTCATTGTTGCCATCTTTCTGCATGAGGACAGCTGCAAGTGATGAATCTGAAGCGAAAGTATATAGGATAAAACCTCTGCTAAAATTTGGGCTTTGAAGGGATGGCGCCGAGTATGGCACATTTGATTTTATTGATATATCGTTCTCGGCGATTCCATTGGAAGACGAATTATTTTTTATCATTTCTTTGCAAAGGCTTGACTATCTAGGCGAAATCCGATATAGATTCCACGGACAAGTTGATTTTCCCGAAATATTGCATTGATTTCTTCTTTGCTACGGGGGGAATCTGGGAAATGGCTTTCTCCCGCTCTGGATCTACTACAATGCCTTTCTTAGTTATAATGTGGCCCAGCAGATTTCCTTCCGCCACAGCGAAGACACTCTTCTTCGGGTTGAGTGAAATCCCGTACCTTCTGCACCTCTTGAATATTTGTTTGAGGTGGCGTAAATGATCGCCCCGGTGTTTTGAAAACATGGTGACGTCGTCCAAATATACTACCACGCTCTGCCCTATCAAACCACGGAAAGCTATATCCATGGCCCATTGGAAGGTTGCCCCCGCGTTTATCAACCCAAAAGGCATGTGTCTGAAAGCGAAAGTTCCCCATTGGGTCCAGAAGGTAGTTTTCAATCTGTCCGGTTCTGCTACCAGTACTTGGTTGTAACTAGAAAACCCATCCAATAGGGAGAACATCTCGGATCCCGACACAGCTTGCAATATTTGTTCCATAGGTGGCATGGGATAATTGTCTTTGTTTGAGGCCCGTTTTAAGTTTTGGAAATCCACACATAAGCAGATCTCGCCAGACTTCTTCCGTACCGGGACCAAATTTGACACCCATGTGGAGTGACGAACTTTGAAGATGATGCGAGCATCCAAAAGCTTCTTTAGTTCCTTCAAGATCATCGGTTCTAGAGTGGGATGCACTTTTCTGAGCTTCTGTTGGAATGGCTTCACGCCTTCCTTCATGGGTATCACATGCTGAATAATCCGGGTATCGTATGTACGCAGATCATCATACGTCCAAGAAAATACATCTCGATACTTCCGGAATAATTGGGTGAAGGTTTGTGTCTCTTCATCAGTACAGTCTTTGCCAAGGTTGACGAACTTTGGGTTGTCATCTGATCCCAAGTTCACTTGCCGATGTGCTAGGATGGAGCTTTGTACCTTGGTATTTGGGGGGCCACGAAATCGGCTTTGTAGATCAAAGAGATTTTCTAGTGACACTACCCCCTTGGGGATAGGGTTCTCTTTACGTTTATCATGCTCTTCCTGCAAAGCCTGATCATGATCCGCCTCATATATTGCCGCGTCCTTGAATACTTCAGTGTTAAGCATAAATTCCAGGATCTGTTGATCATCATTAAAAACACGTAAATTAGTAATATTATCTAGCACGGATGGTTTATATATAAATTCAATAGAAAAGCCATCCCTCAAAGGGGTAAATCTAGCAGCAGCATTAGCCAGAGTATCAGCTGCTGCATTGTGCATTCTAAGAACAGATTTAATTCCAAAAGCATCGAAAGAAGAAATAAGATGCCATACCTCTTGCTGATAAGCCTTCAAATGCAGAGATAAACAATGAATGGTATTGCGTACCTGCCGAGTAATGATCTCGGAATCTCCAATAACTTGTAAGAATCTTACCTTTAAATCCAATGCCTTCTTGAGTACGAGGATTAGCGCTTCATATTCAGCAGTATTGTTGGTGCACTGGAACTCAAGCCGACACAAAATTAGGAATTTGTTCTTTTGAGGGTCTAGCAAGATGCAGCCCACGCCGGCTCCGTCATGAGTCTTGGAACCGTCATAGTATAGGGTCCATACGTCATTTTCCGGTTCCTTTGGGGTTGTAGGTTGGGGCAAGATTTCGGTTTGGTGTGAGACGGGAGCGGCTAGTTCTTCAGTGACGAGTGTTAGTTCAGACTGAATCTCGGGGTCTACTGGAGATTGAGGGGGGTAATAACATTCGAAAATGGCTTCCAAGAAGCACATGCCAAGCTCCTCCTGGGAAAAACTGATGGGTTCGTTAGTAGCATCCAAATCAGTCACGGTATGTTTCGTATATGGTTCGCTTTCGACCTTGATCTGGTTATTTCGGCCCTTGTAAGGAAGTCACAGGGGAGACCAGTCGGTGGCAAAATATCCTTGCAATTTGCTGGACCAATCTCTGCTAAGTAATAGGCCATAGGCTTCAGGAATGTCAACCACCACAATGTCAATACATTGGTGGACTCTAGAGTCGGACGAAAGGTGGATGATGACGTTATTTAGCTCTCCTACGGCTGGCACTTGCGATCTGTCGAGTTGGATGATCCTTGCATCAGTTTTCTCTGGACGAATGTTCAGCTTCTTACAAACAGATAGGGGCATAACGTTTGTGGAGGCACCGGAGTCGACTAGACAGTTATGGATGTTGAAGTTGAAAATCTCAAAAGACAAGAGAAAAGGAGGAGTAGACCCTCTTGAATTTGCATTGATGGCGTTTACAATAGACTGAACGCTCGGACTAGGTTGCGTGGACGTATTGCTCACAGGCTTGGTAGTTGAGGTATTGATGAAGGCTTTAAGAATGAGTTCTCGTTGATTCGTGATGCGGGCAAGCTCGTACAGGGAAATGTTGGCTCTGGTTTTTTTCATGTCCTCAACAATGTTGTAAGTGGAATCAGGTTGAGGACAGGGCTCGGTAGTGGTCGTGGGGGACCCCACCGGGAGCTTGCTCTTCTAATTTGCTTGGGTGTTGTCATTGACGGGCTTCTTAGGGGCAGCTTGTTGTTCATTCCCCGAGGGTAGAATTCTCCTTAAGAAATCCCTTTTCTTCTCCTCAAAGGATGGTTGGGGAACTGGTTCTTTGCTCCTAAGGCTATAGTTTCTTACAGGAGGGGCCTTAGGATCGTCTGCCATGTTGATATCAGTGACGGTAAGATTGTTGTCCCCACGGATAACGTCAAATGCAAGAACCGAAGACCCTGGTTCTTCATCCGAGGGAAAATCTTCATCGTGGTCTGAAACATTATCTTCCTCCGCATCCCCTGGGGTTTGATCGTCCAGAAGCTGGTTTACTACTGCAGTCATACTGCCAATCCATTGTGGGCATGTTTTTTCAGAGTGGGCAGCCTGGTGGAACGAACAGAAGTTATCTTTTCCTATCTCTTCCACGTTGAGAACAGTGTTCGGGTTAGATGGAGGTCGGCTGGTGTTGGGGTTGCTCTTTCTGAAAAAGGGCTTGGGTGCCTTGGCACTAGTCGTGGATTCTACACCCTTCCTTTTCAGGTCAGAGACTTCATTTGTCAATAGCTTGAGGGTCTTTGCTATACTCTTGAAGTCAAAAGCGTCTTTATCCTTGTCTGTGGTTTTGTTCGTGGATGGCTGACCCCTTTTCGCGATTGGTTTGTGGTCGTCTCTGCCCTCGTGATCTATGGCTCCTATAGAAAGCATGTCTCTTTCTATAGTGAGGGCGGCTGCGTAGTTGGCTGCAAGGGTGGGCCGAGCTTCGCGTTTCACGAATACGGCGATATCCCTGGGGAGAGCTTTCATATAGTAGTCAATGGTAATAGAGTCGTCCAATGCCAAGTTTGGGGGAAACTTTTGCAGTATGGTAGCAAAGCGCTGATTGAAGTCTTTAACCTTCTCCTTCTTGTGGCACTTAATGGTGCTTAACTCTGTGAGGAGCATGGAAGGGGTTTTGTCCTCAGAGAATTTCTGCAAGAACACGCGACGGAACTGATCCCATGAGGTAATGGAGGCACTTGGGAGGGAGCGGTACCAGGTGGCCGCTTTGTTTTCAAGAGTATGTGGGAACAGGCGGCAAGTGACGTCATATGTTTGAACCCTCATGATTTGCAGGGAAAGATAGAAGCTACTTATATGATCTTCGGCCAAGGTGCCCTTCTCAGGATCAAATTTGGGGAGATGCTTCTTGGGGTGTCTAGGTAGGTCATGGAGGGGGCCCAAAAGATCTAATGGGGACTGGGCCATCCAAGCAAGTGGTTGCACTCTCCTAGCCTGCTGGTGGTGTCTGAACTCATGCTCAGATTCACTCCCCGTACCTGACACTGATGCTTCCCCCTCATGGCAAGAGTGTTCATCTGGATATCTCTCACGGTTGGAAATGTGTCTAAGAAATCCCCAATTGTGGACAGGCGGCCTATTTGGGTTTGGGCGTCGGCGGTTGGCATGGCGTCCCTGGCCTCGGCCTCTATCTCCTCTACCTCTGGTCCCGCGGCCTCTATTTCCCTCACCTTCATTCCTGCGGGCTCTATTTCCCTCGCCTTCGTTTCTGCGGGATCTATTTCCCTCACCTTCAGTCCTACGAGCTCTATCTCCATCACCTCCCCCAGGTGGGGGGTGTGCCTGGTTGTTTTTTGGTTGGACCTAGTTGGGCTGAGGGTCGGGGAAAGGTTTAGTGGTACCAAATTCATCCTCCTCACCCCCTTGGAGCTCGGGAATCGGCTCATCCCCCTGAACAACGGTGGCAAGGTCTTTAATCATGAGATTCACTAACTGGGGTATGGTACTCACCAGGGCACCATTACGAGTGATGTTTTTAGCTGGGGACCTAGTATGAGTCAAAAAACTCATGATTGGGGCATATCGCAAATCCCTGATGAGATTGCGGGCAGCTGGGCGCAAGGCTCTCAACTGCTCTCTGGTGATTTCATAATGTGGAGCCTCCTCCCTTGGAATGTCTTCCAACAGAGGAGGGATATCTTTGTCGTTTATGACCTCCCCATGGGGAGTTTGTGACGGAATGTTGGTTTTATGCTCGGAGGCTGCCATCTACCCTCCTTCTAGCGCCAATTCTGTTGACGGGAAAATATGTCCGGCCAACAGTAGGGGATCTCCCCGATAGAAAGTCCCAATTAGACCTTGAACCGTTTGAAATAGGGATCCCGTCCGGGGTGTGGGTCCGGCTACCGCTTAAGTCACCTTCCCCTTCGGTCTCAAAAGAACCTGATTGAACCTGCGGACACACGCTTATTCAAATGATACAGACTACATGATTGATGCATTAAACACGTATATAACACTATGTGTAGCAAGAAAAATAAATAAAGCATATACGTCGAAGGAGGTGTCATTAGCAACACATCTTTGGGGTTATGCTTGTGAGGTATTCTGACCACAAAAGAAATAGTTCTTTATGGCAAGATGCTCCTTTACTTCCTGAAAGATAAAATGAAATGCTAATAACAAGGTCATTAACATTCATTACAAGAACAATGAAAAACTGAACATCATTAACACAAGCACAGATAGCCATGATGCATAAATGATATCATTAAGAGTGCAGCTTCATTAATCAAAAGATATTTGAAACTGTATAAGAAATACACATAGTGTTCGCACAGCAAAACACATCATATCCATAGGGAGTTTTAACAGGTATCTGTATTCATATGCACAAGAGTGTTATCTTTTAATACAATGTTGTATATCTCTTGAGTCTCCAAAAGAAAAAGTCCTTTTTACATTTCCCTGGAGGGGGTTTTATAGATCAAACTTTCCCTTTGGGCTCCCTGACTCTCCGCCTGCCAGCCGGTTGAGTTGCCCTGCGACCTGGGAGAAAATTGCGACCTCCGAATTGGCTGGTGGGTGCGACTTGCGACCTACTGAGTAGTGCGACTTGCGACCTATTGGGCAGTGCGACCTGCGACCTGCCTTTAACTGCTGCCAGCGACTTACTGCCACTGGGCTATGAAGATGGATGCGCAATTGTGAGGTCAGGGGCTTCAATCTGCTGTTCTCTGAGGAAATCCCGCCAGGTCTGATATTCTGCTACTATGGGGGAAACAAGAGGGACCTCTTCCTTCAACTGATGCATGCATTCCAGAGCATTTGGGACTAGAGTTTCCCTTTTTTGAGAGATATGCTTGGAAAGAGAGGCGAGCTTGGTATAAATCCGTACTGGCGTGACAAGAAACTGACCTAGATTTTCTTGTGATGTTGTGAGCTCGGGGGCGGCAACATCTTGCTTGATGGGCTGCAGAAATGACTGGATTTCTTGATCCACTTGCTCCTAGGTCTTTCTTTCGTCCAATGCCCCTAGCGAAGGAATGTGGTGAAGAGTGTGCATCGAGTCGATGCCACTAATTAGGTGGTCGTATGAAGACATTACTTTGTCCAAATCTTTGGATAGCTTGTCCTTGGACTGCATCTTTATACGAATTTTGACTTTGGTATCTTGTGTATGAATCCAATCCTTCCTAGGCAAATGCTCAGGAGCCTGGGGGTATCGCACTGTCCAGTCCATCATTTTATCTAAGGCAGTTGAGGCTTCCTTGAGCTGCTCGTGCTTCTGCTTAGTTTCTGCTCGTGCTCTTACCAATGGGGCGACTGTTTGCTTTATGGTGAACATTTCCCCATACACCTGCCTCATGGTCGCCTCTAATACATCGCACTCCTTTAGAATGGCAAGTGGAGCTTCATTGAACGGGGGAGTCTTGTTTTGGAGTTTTTGAATCTCTTCTTTCAATGCTGACCTCTCTTGTTCTGCCTTCTTCTCTCGCTGCTCTACTACTTGTAGTCTGTTTTGTAGATAAACAATTTCTCTACTCATTCTGGTTACATTTTCTTCCATGGCCGCAGCGAAAGCCGTGCCTGCTGATGCTATCATTACGGGATTAGTCCTAGTATCAAGGACTATGTCTTTTCCAGTTGCTACTGTGGATGCGGCGAAAGGACTTTGTGCCAGGGAACTTCTCTTCTCCTGCCGGATTTTGAAGGAGAATTGATCGAATGTGAGCCTGGTGAGATCGAAGACCTCCTCCTCCTGCCCCTGGGGGGAATTAACATCGGAGAGCATGGTCCCTATACCTCCTAGAGGTACTTCGATGGGAGACACCTCGATGTCTTCTATCATTTCATCCTCCTCTTCTTTTTTCTTCTTTTCCTCCTTTTCCCTTCGCTGGCGCTCGGCTTCCGCCTTCTCATGCTCTTCCTTCCACCTACGCTCCACTTCTACCACTCCTTCGATTTCGGCCTTCCTCTTCTACTCGGTAGCAGCAGCTTGTTCTGCTTTCTTTTGGCGTTCAGCTTCTACTTTTTCTAGCTCTTTCTTGAGTGCCTGTTCTGTTGTGGCCTGCGCCTCCTTTTCCTCCCTTTCCTTCCTGGCCTCCTCGGTCTGCTTCTTCTTCTGGTCTTCCCTTAGGCTCTTCTTGCTCTTTTCCTCGTCCTCTTTTATTTTCTTTTCTCTCTCTTGCTGGGCTTTGGCCTCTACTTCTTTCTGTTGGGGAGTGGTAGCAGGCCCTGTGTTGGTTCGGGGCTTTTTTGCAAGAGAGGAAGAAGCACCTCCTAGCTTACGGCTCCTGTCTTCCAGGCTTTGATCATCCGGATCCTCTTGGCTAGAGTTCGCCCCCGGAGCAAGTTGTCTATCTGCATTGTACCAGTTCCTTCTTTCATCTTCTCTCAGGCACTCTACATGCTGGTAGTTCCATTTGAATTTAGCCTTCTTGCAGTGTTCAGGAACTATCCTCTCCGGGTCGTACGTTCGGTACTGTAAAGCCCCAAAGTGATAAATTTTCATCTCTTCTCCCTCTGCCCCTACCTCTCTGAAATATTTAACTGTGTACGTGCCGATAGTGAGGGGTAGCGCGGGCCAGGGCTTCTTCTTACCTTTGGACAGGACACTGGAGAAGCCTGAGGACATCTGGAAGCATACCTCTTGCATGAGCATTTTTTCTGTAACGAAGCGAGGCATAGCATGTGGTGCACTGAATGAGCCGAAGACTCGGATGAAAGTATGTTCGGCGAAAGGAAACCAATGCGCCACTTGGCTTAGAGTCTCCCTGGCTTGCCAAGACATGCAAGGGGCGTCTTGGCCAAATAATTTTCTGTATAGGGCGGGGATGAATATTTGAGAGATTGGCTCTATATCCTGTTTATACCTGGATTCCCAAAACACCTTGGTTTGTAGATGAATGGCACGAGTCTGCGTGGAATCCCAGTTATGTGCCCATCCCTCAAAATGCAACCTCGCACAGATGGCATCCAATAGATAAGAGGCCATATAGAATTCAGACGGCATTCCTTCATCTGGGGCCAATGCCGAGGACAAGTTTTTGTGCATTGAGGTCATTAATATGCTAGCCCAGTTGAAACGGGTGCCATGCACCGTTACATATTCCATGATAGTAGTCCATGCGCCGTTGAAGGTGGTGGTGTCGGGGCACCCGTACAATCTGCAAAGCATGGCAGCTACTAATTTATATACTTTTCTCAGGCTGGCCACCGGATATTCTTGGTCTTTCTTGACTTTAAATTTCTCGGGCTCTGCCCACCACTGCTTGATAGTGTCAACTACAGGGACTACATGGGAAAAAGCCCATTCTTCTATAAAGTTTTCTTCTTGGTGAGGCAAAGAGTAGTAAACATGGGCATCCGAGCCTACGAGTGTTGCGAAAGCCTTGCCTTCGCTGTCTCGGATCATGAACTTCTTGGGATCCATTTTCTGTATGATCCAGTCTATCATCTCGGGGCATGGAAATATGGCTGGATGAGCGCCTGCAAGATGCAGCTTGGACCTTTTGACTTTTAAGTATACCTCTCGATCCGGGAGGTCTTCTGGAAATTCCATTACAGCGAACTCATGGTACACTTGGTACCATCGCATGCTGTCCCCTTTAGCAAAGGTGCAAAGGGTATTTCCGTATATCGGCGGTGGGGATGTTTGCATGTCCGTCTCTATGTCTTCCACTACCACATGCTTGTCCTTCTTCCGGGACGTTGGTGGTCCCATATCGCTGGAATCTGATGGGACAGGTATACACTCCAAATCTGCTTCAAATTCACCTGTCATGTTCATGAAGGAATCCCACGATAAGAAAGACTCCATGATAATGCAAAAACAATTAAATTTTATCAATTACTTCACTGAGACACAGGCAAAACTGAAAAATTGATCTACTGGGTCGCGGGGTCGCAAGCTGTGAGGAATGACCAATCTGCGACCTTGTGACCTTGCGACTAGGTCGCTGGGTCGCGGGGTCACAAATTCCGGAAAATTGGAAAGATGCGACCTTGCGACCTTGCGACTAGGTTGCTGGGTCGCGGGGTCGTAAATTTCTGAAAATTGGAAATATGTGACCTTGCGACCTTGCGACTAGGTCGCTGGGTCGCGGGGTCGCAAGTTTCGAAAACTAAGGAGAATGCGACCTTGCGACCTTGCGACTAGGTCGCGGGGTCGTAAGTCGCGCCAGGGCTTGCCGGGGGGTTTTGGGCGCGCGCGGCGTGGAGTGGTTTTCCCTTTAACTGAACAAATGCAAGGCTAAAAATGGTCCAGAGAGAGTCAAGGGCTAGCTTTGGGAGAAGGGAAGTGGCCATGAGAGCCTGGACAAGAAAAGGTGATGAGTTTGAGCAAATGAGGATAAAACAGGAAACAGAAAAGCCCTAAGTAAGAAATACAGACAGGGGTTGAGGCAAATTGACAATTTAAAGGCTGAGGATGTCTAGGATTTAGCAAGAATAACCAAATAAGAAACACCAGGAGGGAAAATGGTAACTTACCTGGGAAAACGCGCGCCAGTCGACCTGTCATAGCCGTTTCTTTCTATTCGCTGCATATGAAAAATGCGACCTAGCGACCTCCTTTATATAAAAGGGTCACACGTGCGGGCATTTAATGTGGTTGCAAGGTCGCAATTTGAGCAATCTGGGAGGAATGCGACCTCGCGACCTCGCGACCTTGCGACCTGCGGGTCGCGGGGTCACGATTTTCCAAAAAATTGAGTTTTGCGACTTTGCGACCCTGTGACCTTTAGGTCGCGGGGTCACAAGGTTGCGGAGTTGTGGTTTTACAAAAAATGAAGTTTTGCGACTTGCAACTTAGCCTTCTAGACTCTTAGCTTAGTTTTTCTTTAAGTTTCAAGGGGCTCCAAATTTTTTTTTGAAGTGGAGTTTTTTGGAGGGTGTTGTAGAGGCTACAAAACACTCGTACTTTGGAATCGAGTAGTTTTTAGTGCAATTTTTTTTGAAAATTTTTATGATGGTTTTTGTGGTGTAATTTCTTTAAAATTTGGTGGGAATTTATCGAAAAGAGAAGTTTGATTGTTAACCTTGCACAATGGAAGTGCCTTATAATAGTTTTTGAGGGTGTTGAATCCATATATAGAGTCAGAAACCCAGTTTAAATAACAGAAACCAAAATTTTATCTCAGAAATTTCACATACCTAAAACTTCAAAAAATCACACTAAAGACAACTCCCTTTGGAATGGAGATGACCCTAGCTGATATTACCTTTAACCTACAAGCAAAGAGGAATTGAGTAAAATCCTTTCTACCCAACACTAGTTATAACCACCAACAAACAAACAAACAAACAAACAAACAAAAAAATTAAAAAATAAATAAATAAATAAAACTTGAAATAAAGCCAACAATTATCACCTATGGAAAAATTATTATTTGATGCCCAAGTTAATTTCTTGTGGTGATCATTCCATTAACTGTTAATTTATTCTTTATTGTAGTCACCCTCTTGGTTGATTCAAGTCTAGCAGGAAATTCGAAAGAACACCAACCTTCATACCCAACACTCTGGTGCTTCTGAGCCCTCCTCTATGCTAGAATCTTGATGGAAATAGTTGAGCCTATAACTCATTGTATCAAGAAAAGAATAAGGGATTAGCTAGCATGAAAATTCTAGCTAGCCCCTATAACTTTCTGCAATTTCAAAAGAAAATAAGTGACCCATACCAGAGGGTGGCAATGATGTAGTAGGGTTTGATTAGGGTAGCATTTGTTTCCCAGTTGTTGCAGAGAGCTCTTCGATGGGAAAGAATGGTAAGAATAAGGTTGCCTCTTCCTGATGCCAGAGTATTGGGTGGTTAATCAAAATTATTTCGAAAAATATGAACCATGGATGTCGAACCCTAATCGTGAGAATCGTAGATTGCATGCTGCAAATCCCAAGTTTCCTCTTGTGCCAGGTGGCAAAGGATTAGGGTGATTCTATAACTTTCGAAGAGTCATGTCATATAACACAAATAGTTGACAAGCTTATTGTCATAACAGTGATAAAAATAAAACATTACTCTGCGATATTAATCCATACATCTGGCCAACTCAATGAAGTCGTTTAATTCCCATTTAATTCAATGTTATCATGCCATAATTAAACAATTGGAGAAATTTTCGATATAGAGGTGAATTGACATGTTCAGCTTTAGTAAAAAAAATGGAGTAATGTACACATGGTCTGATTAGGGGCAAGAGGAGCGAAATTTTTTGTTAGGAGTGCTTTGAAATGGTTCCATTACCTGAGTTACATTATCAAAGTATTAATTGACTCATTGTTGAGGCCACCCTTATCTACCAAGATTGACTTATTGAGTGCCTAAGAGAATAAGCAACTACTTGAAGTTCTATTTAATGATTGATAATTAAGTAAATCATATTATGTCACTGATTTGGATAATGAAGAGATCATGAATCTGAAACGATGAGGAAACAGATACACCAACAAATCAGAAGATGAATAAGGATAAACTAAGTAAAGTATCAAGAAGATGGGTTTACTTTAAGATCATTATGAGAAGTTTGGGGTTAATTTACATAAGGATCATTTCAATACCTAGCTTATGAGAGTGATATTCATAAAGAACAATATTTATGAGGGTTTTGATTAAGAAAGGAGTTGGTTATAAAAATAAGTTAAATACTACTAAAATCAAGTAAGTAACATTTAACTGTTATTTCTGATATATAACACCTATAGCTACAGCAGAATTATCAAAAAAAAAAAATACATATCGAAACGGTAAGGAATGAAATAAAGATCATTTGCTTGTTATTACTACTTACGAAGAGAATTGATAGACACAGTAACAAAAGAACGTTTGTATTATCTACACTGAAACTTGTACATAAATTACTAAATGAAAGAAAATCATTGTTGTTTAAGATAGAGAACCCTATCCATAAAATATGGAAACAATGGCTATATTATATAGGAAATAACATTAATATGATATAGATACAATACCCACATATCATATAGGAAATTATTGATTAATATACATAACTATTCAAGCGAAACATGTAAACTGATATAATGGAACACTAATCATTGCCAGAGTTTAAGCTTAGTTCTCGGGCCAAACTAGTTAAACCACGACAGCCTAGAGAAAACTCTAAACTTAGAAGTAAAGATTAAATATGCACAAGCTACTTTGGATCCATTTGAAAATTATAATGGGTAAAAATAACACTCAATATGATGAATGCATTCAAATAAAAAGGGAAATCAAGAACCCTTGTTATAAAGAAAAATGTAGGATATATGAATAAACCTAAGGAAGTCGGTTGAGCATACTTAACGATAAATATTTTCCAAGTTGAATGGTAGAATTCCTTCAATTGATATGACATACATTTTCAATGATAAAAAAGGAATAATATATATGTCAATAATATACCTTAGGTATAATTGCATCCAATGCAACCATATTGGTATGTGCAAATTCCATTATTAATAAAAAATAAAGTCCAAATTGTTAAAGGATTTTTTCACTAAAAAGCCTTTTAAAGAAGGGATCCAAAAAATAGAATGGTTATTATAATAGATTAATTGACACAAATACTTAGCATAGAGGATTATAACAATTAGGTGGTTGTGGGTGGTAGTAGAATGGTTGGGTAACATACCTGCTCAAGAACAAACAAAATAGAGATAGTTTGTGACAGATATGATGGAAGGGAATTAGTCTCAGAAGTAATAAGTAACATTATATTGGAACCTTTAAGTTGGAAGGAGCGTGGTAATTGTATCTGAGTTATTCCCTGATACCAAACAAATGTGAAAGCACATTAGAATAGTGTTGAAAAGATATCTGCATTATATTAAAATTTAGCAAGTACAAGTAAGATCAAATTTGAAAATGAAAATTTAATGAGTAAAATGGCTATAAAACATGGGAAAATAATCCGGATTGATTTGAAAATTCTTGCCCCTCATGTGGGAAGAGGGCTCAAGGATTCCGTGAATTGAAAACTCGCAATACTATAATGACTCACTAAATGGTTTATTTTATAACCACCCCGCAATTGAGAATACTAATTGTGATTGAAAAACAAGATGATAATAGAAATTTTATTAGTTGAAAAGAATATGATATCTATAAAAAATTGAGATAGGTTGATATAATAAGGAATAGAAGTAAATACATGCTAATTTTTATGGGTAATTTAGTGGAACTCTGAGAAACTTTTTTAATAGAAAATGATACAGCTGTAAATTATGGCAGGAACCCTTAACAAAGTCTTGTTGGTTTGATACATTTATTTTAAAATTTTCGCAACATTGTAAAGTTGAAAAGGACGACATAAGAATATAAGTATACATACATATATATATGTGTGTGTGTGTGTGTGTGTGTGTGTGTGTGTGTGTGTGAGTGAGGTACTTTACAAGGTGCAGGCAAAATAATTAGAAATGAATAGATAGTTGAGTAAGTTTATGAAGGAATATGAAAGAAGTGATAGTAAAAAGAAATAACTGATAGAAAACTACAGTTATCGAGATAAGTACCCCAAACATGAATTCAATATACACAAACGAAGTCTCGTCAATTGATTGACTAGAGAGCATTTTTTTTTTTTACAAATTACCATATCAAGATAACCACATGAAGATGACGTATTGAAGGGAAAGGGAATTCCCAGACATCCTAATTAATAGGTTTAGAACCAAAGGACATAAACACCAAGATTAGGATTAATAGGAACTCATAAGCGAGGTAGGTTAGCAAAATATTGTCGCAAAATTTGGTGGCTCTTTTAAATGTTGGTGGAATTGGGAAAGAACAAAGGAAGGGAATGGAGAATATATATATATATATATATATATATATATATATATATATATATATATATATATATATATATATATATATATAATTGAATCACATAATTCTGATTAGGACTTTTACTTGAAAATACTAACAGATAAGTAGTGGGGATAGAATCAACTCCACCTGAATAAAGAACAAAGGTAACACTTGTTGTGGAAATAGTAGGATGAAGTTTTTGTCCTAGAACCTTGACAACATGTTGTAATGTTTTGGATAGTGGGGGTGTCTAAACGACAAATATTTAGTTGCAAGCCATCATGGGGACAAAGTAGGGACTCTTTCTCAAAATTAAAACAAAATAATAAAAATAATAATAATAAATACAAATATGATGATAACAAGTATGACTAATGGGAGATGAATAGTTAATTCCATATTGAGCTAAGACTCTTGTTTCTTTTTATTTTCAACAATCCCCAAAACCCTATAGGTTAAATGTATTAAAGTAAATAACTTATTGAATGAAGTAAAATACATGCCAAAAACTCATATACATATATGGAAACACTATATTGTACTAATGGAGGAGTGTAGATGTAAAAGAAATAAATTTCATGACCACACATAGAAGTGAATTGCGTACACATTTTATTTGTCACCTGTAATGTGGCATGGCAAAAGGCAAAAAATGAATGAATTATAACTCTTGTTTTTGCGATGGAAGAAAACAACAAGCAATCTAAGATGGACATACAGGAACTACTTTGATAAGTAGACAACAAAAGGAAGAGAAGGAAGTTGTATCAAAATATACTTGAAGCATATTTAATGCATTTGTAACATAAAAGCATAAGAACATAGAAATGCTACCTAGTATGATAATGCACTAGCTATAATCCATTATTTCAAATAAACAAAAAAAAAAGGTTCTTGCGATATAGATTACCATATAAACAATCCATAGAACCAAAGAGTCCTTTGTATTTGACATAGCCATTAGCTAATTAAAAGGATTAAGACTATTTTTGATGAGCTATAATGACGTATATTATTGAGTGCAGGTTGCTAACCTTGTAGAGTGGTGAAGTATACTAAAGATATTTTTGAATACATAAGTAACAATTAGTGATATTTGTGATAACATTTGAAATTATTATATATGTGTAGATGCTTCTTAAATAGTAATTGATGGAAACTAACGATAGCCTTGATGATGGGGAATGTAGGTAAAATTGGATGAAAAGTTCCTCATTTGACCTCGATGTACTCTTTACTGGACAAAAAAAAATCATGTTGCAGAGATGACTGATTACCCAGGTTAAGTGTATTAGAAGCACTTCAGGTGGGAGAGGCTATCTACAAGATGAATATTATATGTGTGAGGCATATTCTATCCTATGTGGAAGGCTAAGAAAATATCGAGGACAATGTTTCACTCGAGGGGGAGGATATGTAACACCCCTTGGTAAAAGTTGTAATTTTTTGTTTTATCGCAAATGACTTGGTAAAACTGTGGGCCACGTAAATGCCTAGGTGGATATTTATAAAGCATAAATTTTATTTTATGTAATTGAATTTATTTTTTATAAATAATACAAGCTATGGACAACTATAAAATTATGGGAAAAAGTTCTGAGAGAGAGTTTCATCTACCAAACAATTAAGACAATTATTCCTCTCCCTAGAGATAAATAATCTAAGTTCAGACAAGGGAGCCAAGAGGGTGAGGGAAGAAAACCTTATGCGACCTTGGAGACTTGGTACCTGGGGGGAATTTTGATAAGTATCTCCCAACTGTAATTGTTATTTGAGTTAATTCAAAGAAAAAATTTGAACCCGAGTTAGTTACCATGCCAATTTGGCTATCCAACAACCTGGAGAAACAATCTTGAGTTCAGAAAATAATATTAGAATAACTAAGGGCACGTCTTGGGGTTAGGTCCTAACCAAAAATTGCAAAGCAATAAGAAAAAAATTATAAAGGGAAATAAACAACAAATACTAGTTAATGAAATTTGTAAATAAACAAATCATATAATGTTAAATTATTATAATAGAGACTATATTCCAATTTAACACAACCAAGAACAAATATTATGTACAAAATGGCTACCATAATGATAATGTTGTATATTTCTTAATCATAAGAGTAATTGTGCTACCCAATATAATAGTTGATGGGTCATTACATGCCTGAGTATAGGCATATATATACCAAAAGAATGAACCTTAAAACTTATAAAAAGCTTCCACATCACTAAATGTGTAGGAAAACTTCTGAAAATAGTCGTACAATAACAAATATTTTTACATGCAAATATTTTTGTAATAGAGAAGTAAAGGTTTTTTTTTAAATACAGTTGGAAAACCCTTGAATCTAACTAAGCCTAGTAAGGCTTGGTATTTCGTTTATACAATACTAGAAAAAAAGGGGCTTTGCACGATAATTTGAAATAAAAAACTATATGCATATTAATTGAAGGTACTTATGTAAGTGTTCTCTAAAAAATATATCTATAAATGTACAAACAATTTGCCACTATTATATTAACAGAAAGGGAAGAGTAGATTTAAAATTTTATAATAAAGTCACCTTTGACATTGGAGCATTGTTATTCAAAAAGCTATGAAGAAATTATTTCATAACTGTGCATATTTTGGAAAATTTATACACATAAACTATAATTGTACAACCAATATTCGAGACCACATGTTCATTCTATAAGGAGGAGATTTCATATATCATGCTCAAAAGAGATAATAATGTGGAGATATTAAATCTAGGTTGTAACCCTGGGAACCACTTGCAAGAACTGAGCAAGGGGTTGAAACTTATAAATAAACCCATCATAGAACCCTATCGATAGAAGCAGTATCATAGTCAAAAGGAAAGACAAAAAAAAAGAGAAGGGAGCCCAATGAGAGACGGGGCAGTGCTCGATGCACTTGTTTCATAGTTTTTGAGAACTGAGTCTTATGCCAAGGATGGGTTAGAATAGATCCTTGTCCCTCACACTCTGGTATGAAGATGACCTTGGTTGATATTACCTTTAACCTGCAAGCAGAGAAGGATTGAGTCAAAACCCGTGTACCGAACACTAGCTATCAAACAAAAAACCATGAATACAAACAACAATTATCACCTGTGGAAACCTTCTTATTTGATTCCCAGGGTAATATATTGTGGCCATCAGTCCATTAAATGTTAATTCATACTTAATTTTAGTGACCATCGTGGTTGGTTTAAGTCTGGAAGACAATTAGGAAGAAGTCCAATTGACATACTCGACACTCTGGAGCTTCTAAGGTCCCCTCTATGCCATAATCTCGATGGAAATAGTTGAGCCTCTACCTCACTGTTGCAAGAAAAGAACAAGGGATTAGCTTGTGTTAATAGTCCAACAAGCCCCTATAACTTTCCAGAAGAGAAATTTCGAAAGAAAACAACTAACCCATACTAGAGGGTGGCAAGGTGCAACTTGGTTCGATTAGGGTAGAGTTTGTTGCCCAGTTTTTGTAGAGAGATATTTGATGGGAAAGAACAGTAAGAGTGAAGTGAAATCTACCCGACGTCAGAGTATTGGCTAGTTACTCAAACTACCTTTGAAAAATATGAATTGTGGCTGTAAAACCCTAATCATGAGAATCGTAGATCGCATTTCGCAAATCCCAATGTTCCTTCTGTGCCAAGTGATGAGCCTCATTATTGCAACAATAATGTTGCAACTCCCAAGGCTACCAACTTTAATTATCAACCCAAGGTTCGTACAAACTTAAGAGGTATTGGCACTATATGTGCAACGTAAAATGTGTCCTTATTTTTTTTATCTGATGTAATGGATTTAATTTCATGAATTAAAAGCCTAAAATAATTGCATAAATGGAAGTGTTGCTTGGAAAGAAATTTAATCCTAGGAAAGAACAACAATTTGTAATTGGAGTCCTAAGAGCATGAATTCAAATAAATAGGCCTAATCTACTTTGTAAAAATGCATGTACTGAGTGCTATTTATTCTTCCTCAATAATGGATTTATATCCTAGGGGTCATGATTCAAGCCTAAGAGACAAAAACCAAGCTTTGGGAGAAAAATTGATTGAGTGCTATAGGAAGTTTTGGTTTTGCTACAAGATTTTCTATTTTGGAGATAAATCGCCGAATAGCCAAGTGAGTCAAATTAAAATGGGAAGGAAGAAATTGTGTTATTAATTATGATGTCTTAGGTTTCCATTTCATGTTGAATCACTCCAAAATACCCCTGTTCACATGTGTTAAAAAATAACAGAAAATTACTACTCTAAAATCTAGAAATTCAAGAACTAGTGATCTAGTTAATCTATCAAATGCCTAACCTAGTCAAGTGAAAATGCAATGGGGTAATTTTTTTTATTAATTTTAACATTATAATGACCTAATCCAAGTGGAATCAAGTCAAATGAAGCTCATTAAAAAATTCTAAAAAATAGCAGAAATTTACTACTATTTTGCTACAAGGCATTTCCAGAAATCTTATATTCGTGGACTAGTAACCAAATCCAAGTAGCTTAATGATTAAGATTACCTTCCAAAGTTATTCCAAGGATGAATAATGCTTTTTAACCTATAAAAAACCTACAAAAGAACTCACTTCAATCATTTAACTCAATACTACAACAAGAAAAGAAGCAATACTAAATATAGAAATATGCAAAATAAGAGATGCATGTGAACAAGAAGTGACAAGAACATAAAAAAATTGTGCAAGAGCGATCTGAGGCTCCTGTGATGGCCAAGCCCGAGGAGGACTCAGAGTCCTACTGAATAAACCAAGCCTTAGAAGCTAAAAATGGAACCAAAGTTCATTATTGAATTAGTCCAAGTATATCCCTGCAAGAAAAGAAAGTGGCACTGCTAAACAACAAGTTTTCTCCACAATAAGACTAAAAAATACATGTCCCTAGAGGCCAATTTGAATTGGTACTTAGAAAAAATGATGAGGAATCATTCTCCTTGAAAGGAGGAATTTTTCCCCTCCAAAATACCTCAAATAGTGGATCTGATTCTCAACACTAGGAATCTGCATTAAATGACAGGGAACACATTCCTAGATTTTCTCAATCATTGGAGTTCCAAGATTTCTCCAGATTTTCTCAATAATTTCATGATATTTTGTTCATTTATTCTCCAATATTTATCCTCCAGTAGTAAGGATCAAGTCCCTAAATTATCTAATTATCCAAATCTTCATAATTTGCCCAATATTCTCACAATATCCTTCAAAAATAAATAATATAAGTAACAAATATGAAATTATCTCTAAACCTCCTTAAGAACATATTAAAGCATAAAAAAACATTATTAAGTATAGAAGGATAGATTTAATATATCTTTTATGTGCCTAAGAAAGGTTAGATGGGCCTTAATTTATGTCTAATTTAGAGGCCCATCATACCTCCCTATTGAAACTGTTGCTCATCCTTTGAGAAACCTATTCATCCTCCTTGCCCTGTGGTTCTTCATGTATGTTGGCCTATTTCATTCTTTGTTTATTGGTCCATGTGCTACTCCTCATGTTGATCTCCTTGTTACTCTTCTATTTTCATTTCTTCCCCTATCTCAGTTTCTCATTGAACTTCTAATGTAGGTGTGGGTGCTTCCTTCTCTCAGGCGATTCTTCAACTGTAATGGGTCCTATTTTTTAGGGTAACACCTTGCTTTTGCCAGTTTATGTTATTTTCCACTTGGATCTTGTAAATTGACTGCAACTGCAAGTGCAACCTCATCATCATACCCCATTAGCCTTTCAAAGAATCCCATATTGCTGCAATTTTAGAAATGGTAAGCAGTTTAGGATGCTGATGGGTTCTCTCTATGCTGATGGGTTTTCTGCTGTTAAATTATCCCCTTATGAATTTTGGGAATTTTATTTGCAAATTCAGGGCCTTGTTTGTACAACTCAGTTTTTAATTTATAGGAGTTTATGTGTCCTTGATACCTCCCAAAACACACTTGAGGTTTTCCTCCCATTCCTTTGCCTTCCAACCTTTGTAAAACTTCAAGAGTGAAAAAAACAAGCAATCTTGTGAAAAACAGGGGATGCTATAGGAAACATAGTTTCCTATATCAGCTCTGAATTTTCTTGTAGCAACTTTGAAAAATGTATAATTTTGATAATGGTGACATTAGTTTTCAATTGAAAGAGTGAATTTTTGGTTCTTGGCCACAACACGCCATATTATTCATTAAAATTTGCGTGAACACCCTTGGCTAGCAATCTGAATTCTCTTTGCTCATTAAATTCTGAAATTGAAAACACTTAACACATAACACTTTCTTCTTATAGAGGGTGAAATGATGGTGAATAAACTAAAGAAAAAGAAAGGAATGATGTGAAACCAATCTACTAACTTGGATACATTTCACCCTTGGAGAGTTTACCCTTATTCAACCCAAAATGTTTGTAGCAAATCCTTTGCAGCTCTATTGTGTCTCTTTGTACCTTTTAGAAATTAATTAATCATTTTCCAACATCCTAGTAGCACAATTTTTCTCTTGCAGCCCTTTGTTAGCTTCCTATAGAAAATTTGTATTTCCTGTAGCAAATCTGTTTTCTTGTGGCAGCTCTATTTTGCTTGTAGCAGCTAATATATTCATGCTAAGAGGTGTTGGGTCCACCTTTTATTTTTAAATTTTTAAATTTTTTCTCTTTTTACAAATTTTTCTTTTTTTCCGTTGAATGAAAAATAAACTCAGAGTTATTTTTCTGTTAACTAGGTTTGCCCTCAATCACCCCTTGGCACTCCTTGTCTTCCATCACAACTAACTGCTTACTACCCACTTTCTCAAGTCTTCTTCACTTTTGTCTTGTTCCTCTCCCACATGTGTGTGTGTCTTAATGGAAAAGTGAAGCTAACTACTAGATAAGGCTGAGGTTGCTCTGCTACTTATTTTAGCTATAAAAAACCTTTCCTTCTCACACTTTTAGTGTTTTCTTAAGCTATAATAGATTCAAAGGGTGAGGTTAGAGAGTTGCATACTTGAGCCTTACCCTTGACATGTTTTTGCAGGTGATATTGAGGTTGCTGATATGACTATTGAAGTTTCCTTTGGTGGCTTTAAAGCTGCTACTAATGATCTTGAAGCTGCATGTGATAATTTTTTGGAGGTCCTATTGCTGGTAGCCTTGAATATGGAGGTATTCTAGGGTTTTTTGTTGTTTTTGTTGTTTTTTATGATTCAAATCCCTGGATAAAATGTTGTTGCTGAGATGCTCATGATGTGAGTGTTGTAGTTGATGATTTTGCTCGATGCTTGCATGCTTTACTGATAACTTTGTTGTATATTTCTAGGTGCCTCTTTGATGTCTAGGTGGTTGATGCTGGTGAAATGCCTCCTTGGAGTGCCATAGCCTCTTCATATTCACCTCTAAAATTTTCATGTCTTCTTGGATGCTTGATAAAACCACTTATAATTTTTTCTGGTGATTACACAAGTTTGCTAGAGGAACATGTTTCCTTCTTTTAAAAGGACTTCTTTGTATTTGTTTGACTTACAATATGCATGGGGTGATGAGGGAGAGTGTGGTATGGTGAAGAAGGAGTAGTTTAGTCCTGGAAGAATGATGTGAAGGAAATCTGTGTTTTTGCAAAAAAATTGTTTGTTACAGAAGTGAAAAAGTGTAGGGTTTCAGTGAAAAATCATTGCGCTTGAGATGGAGGAGTGATGAGAAAGTGGCAGGAAATGATGGGAAGACTCTCCTAATTATTATTTTTACACATCAAGGCCCTTTTTTATTTTTTTCGTCCTTGATCCACCTGCATGTATCTTTTTGTAACTTCTTGTAGCAATTACAGAGTTTCATATAGCAGTTCAAGACCACCCCTTGTAGTAGACTTGTTTTAGACATAACTCTCAAATGGTAAACTAGATTGAACTAAATTTTTTTGAGCATGTTACCATGAGCCTTATGCACCTCCACATAAATAATCTCGGCCATTGGATGTATGAATCTCGAGAAAAATTAAAAATGGCTGTAGGTGATGGAGGTTGAATTATCACAAATTGTGGATCAGAAATTGTTGAAATTTCTTGAGTATGTTACCATCATCCATATGCATCTCCCCATGAAACAGATTGGAAAATAGATGCACAATTTTCAATATATAATAAAAACAAATTTCTGCTCTAAAATAGGAGTTTCCTGTAGCAAAAGCAGGGTTTCCTGTAGAATTTTATGACAACGAGGAAAATGAATGAGAAAATCTTGGAAATCATGGGTGGATGTTGGAAATGTATGAGGATGATGGATTGGAATGACTTTGGTCCTTTTGGAGCATATGATAAAAAGAGGAGGAAGTCCAAGTTTGACTTCCTTTGACTAGTTTTTTAACCAACTTTTTCTTTTGGTGCCAACTTGTTTTTTTGTTTCTTGCAAAGGTTGGAGAGAAAATGCATTCATTAGAGAGAGATACATGGAAAAAATACATTTTTTTCTTTTCATTTTTTCATTTTTTTTTTCTTTAGGCCTACTAGCTGCCTCAATGAGGTTTTCAACTAGTAGGTCTACCTAAGCACCTCAAAGGAGGTTTTCACCTAGGATCTTTTATTTTTATCTTATTTTCTCTCTTTTCAACCCATTGACTACCTCGTGGAGGTTTTCAATCAGTGAGACAATCTCAAGCGCCTCACAAGAGGTTTTCACCTGAGATTTTATTCTTTTTTCTCTTTTTCCATTTTTTCTCTATCCTATTCTGCTTGTAAAAAGAAAATTTCTTTCAAGTATATGAATACTTCCAATGGAGAAATGTACACATCAAGATGACAGGTAAACTCATGTGTAGGTGAAAAATGTATGCTTGAACATGTACCTAAATATGAGATACTAACTGCTTTGACTGAGATGAGATCAATAATTTTTGAAGAAGAGTGTGTTGTTGCAACTTAATGATGTTTTGGAACCATGTTTCAATATATTTGTGATACCCTTGGTTTTCTTTCTCATCAAGATCATTCTTCATGTCTTCTTCTACCATGAAATTCAAATCTTCCTCTTTTTGTTGATTATTATCTTGAACACATGGAGGATATGGTGCTAAACATGAGATAACTTTCTCAATATCTAATTTTGATGTCTGCTCTTCATCAAGTGAAACCCATGATTCTTTGGTCTTCTCATTTGAATCTTATTTTTCTAAATGTTGTCCTTCAATGACATCAAGAGAATCACTTTTTTGCAACACTCTTCCTGAACTAAGATGGATACCATTTAGATCAATAGAAGATGTTTGTAAGTGTTGTACCTCAGCATTGTAAGTGGGATAAGTTACTTCTTTGTATGAGTTTGGAAATGGTGGTACATGTAGTTGAGTGGGAGTGGATGTGATTGAGGTTGTGGTTATGGTGGAGGTGGATGGTAGGAATAGCATGGAGTTGGGTATGGAGGATATTGAGGATATTGTGGATTTTTCATAAGGTCCTTGCCAACCTTGTTTCCAAGATTGGTTTTGGGGTTGAGATGGCCAAGGTTACCAAGGAGGGAGTGTGTCCCAATTATTTTGAGATGGATATGAATAAGCTTCAAATTGTGAAGTAGGTCCTTGCATCATATCAAGTTGACTACGCTACCATGGTCTTCTTAGAGCTACTTAACATAGCTTCTTTAGTGATTGACTTGCAACATTTTCCTCTTGGTACAATTCCTTATAACCTTGGTAATAATGGACAATATTTAGTAGCATATGATTATGCATGGATAATAGAAATATCAACATCTTATTTTTGCTCATTTTTCATTCTTAACATTTCTACTTATTCACTCAGATTGCTAATAATTTATGTTTTAAAGATCTTAATAAAATTTCCAAGTTCATCTTGACTTACCAATGTTGATGTTGATTTACTTACTCTTTCCCATCCTCTTGATATGCTCTTGCATGTATCACAAATGTCTTCAAATGATAATTGGTATACATATCCTCTACTAATGAGATCAAGGAGATCAATACATTCATCCCTAATTGTTCTAAGTACGAGGGTTTTTAGTGTGTCAAATCCTAAATGTTTTATTTTTGTCGTATTAACATTAAACATGAACCTATCTATTAGATCCTCAAGCCTCTCATCTTATTTTTTATTCATTTTAAATATTTCTTCCTTAAGATCGTGGTATTTATATTTTTCTAAAAATATATTTTGTATATCATTCCATGACCTTATTGAATTAGTACCCAAAAGTATTTTTTATTTATTTTTTAAATAAGAATGCTAACGCAATGCAATTTTATGTTTTTGAAATGAACTATACCTAATGAAATTATTGTATTTGAATAAAGTAAATGAAATGAATCAAATAGGGAATAAAGCAATGCATACTTTGACACCTCCTCGAAAATGACACCAAAAAGTGACGAGCCTCAGTATTGCACCAAGAATGCTGCAACTCCCAAGGCTACCAATTTTAATTACCAACCCAAGGATCGTACAAACTTAAGATGCATCGACACTATATGTGCAGCATAAAATGTATCCTTATTTTGTTGATATGATGTAATGGGGTGAATTTCATGAAATAAAATCCTAAAATAATTGAAGAAATGGAAGTGTTGCTTGGAAAGAAAATTAATCCTAGGAAAGAACACCAATTTGTAATTGAAATCTTAAGAGCATGAATTCAAATAAATAGGCCTAATCTACTTTGTAAAAATGCATGTCCTAAGTGGTGTTTATTATTCCTCAATCATGGATTTAGATCCTAGGGGTCATGATTCAAGCCTAAGAGACAAAAACCAAGCTTTGGGAGCAAATCTGGTCAAGTTTACACATTCTACAAGAGTGCGACAGTTCTATTTTTGCTACATGATGTTTTGTTTTGGGGATAAATCACCAAATGACCAAGTAGATCAAATGAAAATGGGATGTGAAATTTTTTTATATTAATTAGGTTGTATTAGGTCTCCATTCCAAGTGGAATCACTCCAAAATACCCATGTTCACAGGTGTTAAAAAATAACAAAAAATTACTACTCTAAAATATGGAAATTCAAGAACTTGTGAGCTAGTTAATCTATCAAATGTCTAACCTACTCAAGTGAAAATGCAATGGGGTGAATTTTGTTATTAACTTAACATTATTATGACCTAATGAAAGTATAATAAATTCAAATGAAGCTCATTAACCCATTCTAAAAAATGACAAAAATTTACTACTATTTCGTTACAAGGCATTTCCAAAAATCTTATATTCGTGAACTAGTAACCAAATCCAAGTAGCTTAATGATTAAGATTACCTTCCAAAGTTAGTCTAGGGATGAATAATGCTTTTGAACCTATAAAAAACCTGTAAAATAACTCACTTCAATGCTAATAATACTAAATACAAGAATATGCAAAAAACAAATAAGAGATGCATGTGAATAAGAAGTGAAAATAACATAAATAAATTGTGTAAGAGGGCTCTAAGGTTCCTGGGATGGCCAAGCCCAAGGAGGAATCAGAGTCCTATGGAAGAAACCAAGCCTTAGAAGCTAAAAATAGCACCAAACTTCCTTATTGAATCAGTCCAAGTGTAGAAAATTAAATCAACTAATAAAACACATAAAAACACCAAAGGCATAGAAAACTATACATACACTAGACATAGCAGAAAAGGCTTGAGAGCCTCACAACATTCCTCACATATTCTTCATTATTCAAATAATGTTATAATAGAAATAAATAGATGAGGAAGTTGTCTCAAGATAGTGCGTCTATCTTGGACAACTTGGTTGAGCAAATATCTCAACCAGACACACTAATCTAGGAGCTAAGTTAGGTAGGCCTAAAATAACTCCTAATTAAGAGGAACTAACATAATCTAGAAAATTAGGCATAAAATCCTAATTTTCAATATTTAATTAATTTAATTAACTTTGAATTTATAATTTTTTATGAGAGAGAGGCTAACATTCCCTCCCTCAATGATAAATCCAAAATAAGAACGAGTAACCATCTTCCAAGTTCTCATGCTGAAATTTTTTATCCTTAAAAACACTTCCTGAAAAACCTCCTGTTGGGTTTCCCATGTTTTGGCCAGGTTGGAAAGACCAAAAGATGAGACAACATAGAACCACTTTGGAACCTCAAGATCTAGCCCTCCTGGGTTCAGAGAGGGATCTCTCTATGATATGTCAAAGGTATAACTTTGGAGTTCAGTTTGAAGGTATTAGGCTAGGTATGAAGCACAGGGTTTGTTTTTTTGATTAAGAGTTTGGTTTTTGGGAATCAGGAAAGAAGAGTCCAATATAAGGCAAGGGTGAGCATAGAGTAAACTAGGCAAAGGTAGATAACTCAGAGAACATCAAGGCCATTGGGATATGGAGTCAAGAAAGGGTTTATTTGTGTTCAATGTGCAAGCTTTCAGTTGGGCTAGTCATCTAAACCATCTGGATCTTAAAGGATAGAAGATGGAATGGAACATTAAGGACTGAAAATGAAAGGAGGAGAACCATCTAATTCTGTCTATAGATTAGGTCAGAGGTCATTTAACTCCAGGCCTTCTTGGACAAAATAAAGGGCAATACAAGGGATCTTAGAAAGGCTAGCTGGTCGTGCAAGGATCCTAGTGGATAGGGCTAACACTAATCCCCAGTGTGCCCAAACCTTCCAACTAAATCCTACCAAGAACATCTGAACACGGATTTCACCAATTCATACATCAGAGAGCAGGCAATAACATCCACTACACTAGTTAAACCAATAGAAATCAATATTCAGATACACGTATAAGCAGAAAACATTGAGGCAGGGAGAGCAGGAAATATAGGGCACCTATCAAGGGTGAATCCTATATTATACTTATGTTGCCTACCAGAAGAAATGAAATGAATTGTAGCATGCAATGAGAGCAAGTCAATCACAAATACAGAGAAAGAGGAAACATCACCAGCTGCTTTAGATCAGAATCCAAAGAAACATGCTTGTCATATTAAAAACAACACCAATCAAGTACATCATAGCCCATAGCTTGAACATTCAGTCTGAATACATCTAGTCTCAGTCTATCTTACAATATTACACAGAGAACTTGTCTCAAGAGGAAAATACTTCCGTTTCACTGATGTCTCATCAACAACCATTACAATGTTTCCTTCTGTGCTTTATAGCAGATGGTGGATAGAAAATCGACTGAGAAGGTAGGTGAAAATTAAATGTATCATTAAACATAGAGTAGAGAAATAGGGCCGAGGCCCATTCTGTTTGAATATTGAGTATTTAATGTCTGTCACCTCTATATGCAGGGATGATCTTCTTCAGATTTTCCTTTACTCCAGACATGACTTTGGATGCATTCTGACTGCCATACTTTGTTGTACTTGTGGAGAATAAACAAATGGTAAATAACTGCTAAAAGGTCTGCTTCCTAAATGTTCTGATTTCTTTGAGCTGCTGTTAGGGTAAAAATTATTTCAGGGACATTCTTTTACTATGCAGAGGACCTTTTGGATGGATCCTTGAGGTTTTCAAACTACTGCTGTGCATTCTAAACCTATGATTAAGGCTTAAGATCTTCATTAGATGGCCTTAATCATCCTTTTCTCTGTACTAGAACGCTTTGCTGCTTCAACTCTACCTCTGACAAGTTAGCTCGGGTTTTAATGGTGCTGAAAGGTTTTCCACAGAGTTTTGAATCCTATTCTTTAAAGCAAATCCTGTTAGCCGCTTTCTTTGACTATCTCGTGGTAGTACCAGCTCCCGAATTCAATACCGTCTGCATAGCTTTGCCATGTAGAATTATGGCGGTCTTTCACCTTTGGAAACCCTGCAAAACAACAAACCTGTGAGGAAAACCATGGATGTGAATGATGGAGGAGGCGGGGACACACTGTGGACACGGAAAAAATCCATGCAGATGGAGAACTGGGGAGAAATCATGATGGAATGTTGAAACAAGCTCTGATTGGGGGGGGGGGGGGGGGGGGGGGGGTTGGCGGGGAAAACACAGAGCGACCATACGTGAAAAATGAATGATAATCGTTAAAATACACGAAAAGAGCCAATTATACGTAATGGGCAGGGAGGGAGTACGGAGTGTGCACGTGGAGCTGACGTGGCGAGGCGGGGTGACGAGGAAAGGTCAACGGAAGACAAACGAACCTGGGCTGTCCATCGGGGTGGAGATTGATGGTTGAGAACGGCAGACGGTGGGCCAACGGGTACGATGATCAGGCGTTAAGCAGTACGTAGGTTCGATGAATGAGCACCGTTGGATGAGGGCTCCAAGATCTGATGGCCGTCATTTATTCCGCTACCCATCTATCACCCGAACAATAGCACGCGAAATGAAAGCGGTTTCATGTTCGTACAGAGGACACGCAGCGATCGGCTAGTGGAATCGCTGGGTGATGGAAGAAAATCGATAACTCGTAGATGGTGGTGCGGAATTTACCGGCGGGTTTTGAAACGCGAAGGCGGGGTGGGGACCACTGTTTCGGGCGAGCACCGCGCCGTCGGATCCAGGACGGGTCAACAGTGGAAAATGCGCCTGAAGCGCTCTGGCTATGAACCGTCGATCAGCAGATTTAAACGGACGGTGGAGATGTACTGCGGGGGGCCAAGGTGTACGGGCACGGGAATTTTGGAGCGACTCCCCGTAGTGAATAACAACCATTCGATCGGGTTTTCCCACATCCCAAGGATTCAACTGCGGGGGTTCCATGGTTTGACTCTACGGACAGAGAAAAACCCCCGCAAGGAAAAAGCCTTGGTCACAGCGCCGGGTCTTATGGAAAAAGGAGCGGAGGCTAATGGGGAAGGGGCTAAGGCCTCATATGTGAAATGTATGTATTTTTACTCATTTTCAATGAAATTTGGGGCCAGCCAGGGGTAATGATAGGGAAAAGAAGGGTAGGAAAGGCCAAAATAGGGGCAGGGAAAGGATTTCAAGGGGGTTTCGAAGAATTTGAGGATAAGGAAGGGGGGAAACTTGGGGGGGGGGGAAGAAAGGGAGAATTGTGGTATTTGTAGGGATATGAGGGGTAAAATAGGCCCTTTTGTGAAATGGGGTAGAAGATAGAATTTATATAAGGCAAAGCACTCAGAGGCTTCAAGGAGAATGGGTTTTCAAGGGAAAGACATTCCTTGAAGGCTCCAAAACAATCTAGCCCCCAGCTTGCTTGTCAAGAATTTCATAGGGGGGCTAACAGTGGCTCCACATGGGGATGGCTGCTCCTTGGAGGAGTCAAGAAACCAGAGATGATCTTTGGAGTAGGCCAGATGCCTGCTGTCATAAGCCATATTTCTTCTTCAATTTTAGCTGCCACAGTATGATAGAAACATCAGCAAAAATATTTCCCAACCAATCTACCTACCCAAACTACAGTTCTACAATTTTCCCTTGGGTGCATTTGAACTAGCAGACCCTTTACATTATTTTATTTTGAAAACAAAAACAAACCTACTCTAAATCTACCCTTATTGCTCCATGAGACTAGATTAGACTGTTGGTCTCATATAATTCTCTACCTAGTCTACTACCTGCTGGGATTAAACTGTCCAACAGGTTTCTTCACCTACATTCTAAGACATGAAATTTAAAACAGCCAAGTCAGGATTAGACTGTCTGACTTGCTGGATAGAAACTTGTAGAAGACAAAACTGTGAAGGCATGGGATTCTGCAATTTTGGAACATCCTTCTTTCTCTATGACTCAGGTTTTGAGCATATTTGAGTCACTTATTTTCTTCGATTTCAGCTCTGGTTTTGGGCATGTTAGAGCTGATTCTACTTTTCCTTACTGATCCAAATTTTGAGCATATTAGGACCAGCTTCCTTGCTTCTTGTATGGACTGATCTTGAGGCAGGATGTTTTCGTGAGCCTCATCTTGGGAATTTTTCTGAGCAAGAGCAAACTCCAGACCAAGACTGTCATACATGCCTTGCTTATTCACTTGGTCTGGAGTATGCACTTACTCTGGAAAATGCATGGGCTTATCTAGATCTGTTCTTTGCACTTTAAAGGTCCATGTTTTGAGCATGTCTTGACCTGTCCTTTCACTCTGTTTTTGGAATATTTTTTCTATTTTCTTGAAAGTAAAACTGCAGTGGTATGTACAATGGAAATGAAACTGGAAATGAAAAATTAGCAGAAATAGTGTTTGAGCATCCTGCCATTGACAGGACCCCCAAACAAATCTGTACCATCCAGTTCTTGTAAGAAAAACGCATTAGGACCCACAGTGCCCTGTATGATATATGGACCTTGCCACAAACTGTCAAACTTACCATTTTTTCCTTTGTCCTCTCTTCTCGAATCCCATCTCAGAACCTTATCTCCAACCTTGAAGTCTGAAGCTTTGGTTCTTTTGTCAAACTATCTCTTTATGCCTTCCTGTACTCTGATAGCTCTGCTATAAACCTGCTCTCTTGTTTGCTGCAGATGGATAGTTTCATTGATTCTCGTTACCATACTGTTTTCCTCTGATTGGATCTCCTCGACAAGTTTGATCACTAGAACTCCAAGACTAGTAGGAAAAACTGCTTCTATCCCATAAACCAGTTGAAAGGGTGACATGCCAATAGATTTCATTGTAGTGAGCCTGTCTGCCCACAAGGAATGTATCAACTTTTTATGCCATGACCTTTTGTTCTCTTCCAGTAGCTTCTTAATGATTGTAACCAGGCTTTTATTTGATGATTCAGCTAGGCCATTACCCTGGGGGTAATAGGCCGTTGAGTGTCCAAGTGCTATTCCGTACCTGTGACAGAAATCAACCATTCTTTTGGATCCGAAAGCATCAGCGTTGTCAGTGATTATTTTCCTTGGACAGCCAAAACGTGATAAGATGAAGTCTTCTAGGAACCTAATGATGACAGAGTCAGTGGCATTCCTAGTGGGTATAGCTTCTGTCCATTTAGTGAAGTAATTTGTGGTAGTCAGGATCCATTTATGCTATCCAGAGGAGGTAGGATGAATCTCTCCTATAAAGTCTAGGCCCCATTGCATGAAAGGGCCTTCTATGGTGATCGGTTGCAGAGGGAGGGGAAGGAGCTTTCTTTTGCCCTAAAATATTTGGCATTTGTGGCAGGTAAGAATCATTTTATGGACATCACTAAAGAGTGTAGGCCAATAGTAACCAGCCCTGAGTATCTTGTTTGCAGTGGTTTTCCAACTTAGGTGGCCTCCACACTCCCCGACATGGAATTCTTTTTTGATTCTTTCAGCTTCAGTTTCAGACAAACATTTCAGTAAAAGGTCATTTGGATTTTTCCAATATAGACTCTCATTCATAATGCAGTAATTCCTAGCTTTGAGTTTTATGAATCTGGCCTTTGTTTTGGACAGTTCTGGAGGGGCATTGAGACTAGTGAGCACATAAAGGATATCATTATACCAAGGAGAGTTTTGAAACTGCTCCTCCACAGTTGGATGGGGAAATCCTTCCTTCTCATCTAAGGAATTCATCATGTTAATATCCAAGGCCTACAAATTTGTTTCAGCCATTAATTGGGCCAAGCCTTGACCTTTGATCAGCTTAGTGGGTTTTATTTCAAGGTCGTATTCCAAGATTGTTGCAGTCCATTCGCCCCTTTTTCCATCAGGGTATTGGGACAAGATATCTTTGACCACTATATTTGGCACGAAAGCAATGGTGTGAGAATGCAGAATGTACACCCTAAAGTCTTTTAAGGCCTTAATCAGGGTGTAGGCCTGCTTCTCCATGATGTTGTACTTTAAGGGTGCATCTCTTAAGGCTTTACTGAAGAAGGCTATAGGCTGTTCATTACCTTCTGAATTTTTCTGCAGCAAAACTGCAGCTATTGTGTGTTGGAAAGAAAATGAAAAAATCAGAAAATAGTTTGAGAAGTCAGGGCTGATAAGGATAGGGGCCTGAGTGAGTGCAAGTTTCACTGACTCAAAATATTTCTTGGCTTCAAAAATCCACTTAATTCCTGCATCTTTCTTTAGCATTTCCATCATTTTTCTAAGATGCTCTGCCAGATTAGGAATGAATCTCCTGAAGAAATTGATCTTCCCTATAAAGGACTGCAACTCCTTGATGTTCCTTGGATGTGTATTTTGAAGTATTCCCTCAACTCTGTGTGGGTCTATCTTGATCCCTTTCTCACATATAATGTGGCCAAGAATTTTACCTTCTTGCAGCCCAAAAATAGTTTTCTTAGGATTCAAGGACAGGCCGTACCTTCTACATTTTTCAAAGAATTTCCTCAGATGTTTCAAGTGTTCTTCTTCAGTTTTAGAAAAGACAGTCAAGTCATCCAAATAGATAACTATAAAGTGTCCAATCTCATCTGAGAAAGCAATATCCATTGCTCTATGGAAGGTAGCTCCAGCATTCATCAATCCAAAGGGCATTTTCACATACATGAAGGTGTCCCATGGAGTGGTAAAGGATGTTTTGAGTTGATCTTCTGGGAGTACCAGAACTTGATTATATCCTGAAAATCCATCAAGTAGGGAGATCCTTTTAGAACCTACTACCTTCTGTAGGATATGTTCCATTCTAGGCAAAGGGTAGTTGTCTTTCAAGGAGGCTCTGTTGAGGTTTCTGAAGTCTATGCATAGTCTAATCTCCCCTGTTTTCTTCCTTACAGCCACTAAGTTTGACACCCAATCAGAAAACCTTACAGGGAATATTATGCTTACATCATACATCTTCCTGATCTCTTTCTCTACTGCAGGCAATTGTTTTGGATTGATTCTTCGAAGTTTTCTTCTGAAAGGCTTCTGATTTTCCTTTAGTGGTATCTTATGTTGTATGATGTTGGTGTCATAGGCCTTTATGTCTTCATAGCTCCATGCAAAAACATCAATTAATTCCTTAAACAGGTCTGTGTATTTCTTTTTCATGTCTGCAGGTATAGACTTGGCCAGTTTTATCATTTTGGGTCTGTCTTTAGTGCCTATGTTGCATTCTTCTATATCTGATTCTGCATGTTCTATATGTTCAATAGTAGGCCTTTTAGCTACAACGTCAAAGTCAAAAATGTCCTCTAAGGGTGAAAACCTGCGGGTATATTCTTGTCTTTGGCACCTTGGCTCTATAACACTCTTACAACACAATTTTTTCCTGTCGTTAAAATTTCCAGTTTGTTCAGAAAAAGAATTTATTTCTATGTTACAGGGTGTTTCTTTTTCATTTGGGGGATCCTCACTTAGGCAGCTATCATTAGAAAACGAGTCTAAATCCGAAAATTCAAACTCATTCCTGCCCACCAGGAAATCTTCGATCTGTTTGTCTCCTTCAAAGACCTGCCAATATTTTTCATTGTCTGGCACTGCAGGCCTGAATTTGGTCTGAATGATAATTTTTTGGTCAGCTGGGGCCTTAGGATATGAGCTAGCTAGACAAGCTAATCCATTTTCAATTTCATTTTGACCCCTGTGAACAAACACTAATTCATATTCAACAAACGTTTTCAACAAATCTAGAGTGTCATTCCTGTATGCCCAAGCCTGGGGTGTTTTGCTGAATACTCACCATTCACCTGTTTGATCACTAGCTCTGAGTCTCCTTTCATAGCTACCCTACGAGCTCCTAATTTTTTCAACAGATTTAAGCCCAAGATGAGAGCCTCATATTCTGCAATGTTATTCGTGCATTTGAAATGCAGATTCACAGCGTGACTCTCTGCATGATCATCTCCTGTGTTATGTAGCCACACTCCTGCTCCAGCACTTCACCTAGTACAGGACCCATCAAATTTCATTTCCCACAGGGGTTCGTTGTTTACTTCGTCTTCATCCCCTCCCCTACAGTTGGGTTCGCCATTATGTTGAGTTGTGAGGTTTGTGCTAGGAGGGGGGTCATTGTGTGGCTCATTATGGGCATGGAGATCAGGGAGGTGGCTAGCTTGTTGTTTTTGTTCTGTTTCAGTTTCATACAGAGTTACGTTTTCTGCATTTTTCCCATGGTATTCTTCATCATATTCTTCTAGAGTAGCCATTATGTTGAAATCCATGGGCTCTAAGTTTGTATCTCCATTTTCTGATCTTGGCTCTTCTAAGGGTTGGTCATTGTAGAGAATGAAAGAGTCCAGATCTGTATGTACAGAGTATAATGGTGAGTTTCAGGTTTCTCAGTGCTACTGACTAAAAATTTCATCTGAGACTCTCTATATAGTCTTCTAAGTTGGCCAAATATAGGGATAGTGGCATAGGAGCCATCCATCTGCATTGTTCCCTGCAGTTTGGCTCCCCATGATCTTGACAATAGCATGCCATACTTTGGCGGCACATCTGCCACCACAACATCCATGACCATACATTTGGTAGGAATTTGGGTCAGAATCACACATAAGTCTTTGATGAGGCCTAGGAATTTTACTCTACTAGAGTCAAATGAATATAAGTCTTTGTAGGGTCTGGTGATTTCTAGGCCTAGCCTCTCCATCACTACCTTGGGCATTAAGTTGTGAGATGCTCTAGAATCATGCATTACATTGTGCAAGATCTTGTCATGAATGTTAAGACTGATATAAAAAGGTGGAACTACCCCTTCTTGCAATTTTTCCTCAATTTTGGGACCAAGCAGAAAGGCCCGGTCGGTCATCACTCGGTTTACGGTGTCACTATTTACCTCGAGGATTTAATGCTAAAATCTGGCCTTTACATCATATATCGAGTGGCCAACTCGGATAATGGTACGGAAGATTTTTAATTTTTAGCAATCTCACTCTCTAAATTGAAAGTGGGTTGGGTCTTTGGAATGTTCGACTCTTGTCTTATTTGTTACTACCTTAGTAGATGAATGGGTTTGTGATTTTCCACTATGTACGGGGGTTGGGGAGCGTGATAGGAGCACTAGCGCGGGTGCTAGTGCGCACTGGGTAGTTGACCTTGTTTTGATGATTGGTTATCTTTTTCTTTTTCTTTTCCAGAACCTTTAGCTGCTGATTTGGAATTCTCAGCAGTTGCTTTAGAAGTTTTGTCAGGATTTCTCTTGATTGTAATATCAGGAGTCTTGGCTTTGGGAGTATCTTGGTTTTTCTTGCTCCTAAGTTCATATTGTTCCCTGACTTGCAACATGGCATTTTCAAATCCTAATCTATAATCCTCAGACTTAAACCACTCCTCATCACAACCAGTGGTGGAGGGCTGGTCATCTTTTGAATCATAATTTTGGATTGAGTCTTCTGTTTCAAACATGTTTATTGCATTCCCTTCAGACTCTTCTATGATTCCTTCATCCTCATCTAGAAAGTTTTGGAAAGGAGGAATAACTTGCTGATCTGATTCTTTCTGTCTGTTGGGAGTGGAATTGTTGTTTCTTCTAAAGTTCTGGTTTTGACTTCTGTTTTGGTTACTAACTGTGACAACCATTCTCTCCATCATTTTTTGTAGCTTATCCATGTTTTTAGATAATCTATCATAGTTTGGATCAGAGGTGGAAGCTACGTTGTCCTCTCTATATGTTACCCTATTTTCAGCTTTTAATCTTGCCCTTTTTTCTATTAAGTTTGCTTCTATGGTAATAGCTCCTTTCTGCATGTCTTCCAGGGTGGTGTACTCTTTATCTCTAAGCTCATAGGCCAGGTTAGCATCAAATCCATTAGGATATTTTGCTAGGGCCATACCTTGTGGAGGTTTCATATGTGGGGGAAAACGTATAAGTATATTGATCTTGTTGTGTAATCATGTACACTTTCTCTAGTTCCTCTTAGGCTCGGTATTCACTAGGAGGTGGCGAGGTTTGCCCTAGTCTCCCATATTGTTTATGAATGTACGTGTTCCGTGTAAATGGGGAAGGTCTTGGATGCTATTAGGAAAACAGATTACAAACCATTTCTTTACATCACCCCCCAGGCTCTGAGCAAATATTCTCATTTTGACTGTTTCATCATCAATTTCCATATAGTCAAAAAAGTCTTCCATATTATCTACATGTGCCTGAGCTGTGATGGATTATTTGGCAGTGAAGTGAGGGATTTTTGATTGATAGTCATTTGGCAGGGGGATAAGAGGTTGAGGTAGAACTAGAGGTGCATGCCAGGCAACCATTGTGATGTTCTGATGAGGTAAAAGATTAACTTGAGCAGCTGGTATATGGATGACAGGGATATTAAGACCAGTAGAGGCTTGTTGAGCAGATCTAGGGTGAGACAACCCCAAGTTTTGAAGGAAGTGAAAATCAGGTGGTGTAGATGGAGGGGTTTCTCTGTCCCTAGGGTCTGGCTGGTCTAAAACACTGAATGACCTTGTTCTAGGTAATCTGTTTTGAAGGTCTAGGTTGAAGAAAGGGACTAATAGAGCTGCAAGATCTTCTGGTGCAGAATTAGTTCTATGAATGTTGCTGGAAATAGTTGATCTCCCACTTACAGGTGTTCTCTTGAGGATTTTCTCAGGATTATCAACTATTTCAGGTGGGTTTGAATCAGGGCAAGCTCTCATATGAATGGTTCTGTGAGCCAGAATGTTGTTCTTGAACTAAGCAGCTTAACCCTACTTGTTACTTCTATTGTGGTTGATATTGTCTCAGGGCTAGTCTCCCAGTCGAGTCTGATGCGAAACCAAAAATGATCAGCAGGCCTACTGATCACCAGTGGAGTCTTTTAACATTTAGGAGCTATGGAGTCGCCAGGTGGATAGGTTTAAGGTATTTCAGGGGATACACTGTCCACCACAGTGCTGATGAAATATCCCTTTTCAAGGATATCCCACTAAACACAACAAACTCTAACCAGAGATTGACTGGGAGGGCATTTACCAGATATGTCACCTCAAAGAAGAGGATGAGATCCGGAGGCTACCTGGCCCTCTCTAGGCTCTGTCTAAGAGTATGGGGTAAAACACACAAGAGTTAAGTGGAATGGGAAGGATAAGTGTTTTACTACCAACCTAACCAGATATTCTAGGTTTTCTGAGGTTTGGAGATGTATCAAGATGAAAGTACTCAAAAACTCCCCAGTATGGTCGCCATTATGTTGGGGTTCCCATGTTTTGGCCAGGTTGGCAAGACCAAAATATGAGACAACATAGAACCACTTTGGAACCTCACGATCTAGCCCTCCTGGGTTCAGAGAGGGATCTCTCTATGATCTGTCAAAGGTATAACTTTAGAGTTCAGTTTGAAGGTATTAGGCTAGGTATGAAGTATAGGGTTTGCTTGTTTGATTAAGAGTTTGGTTGTTGGGAATCAAGAAAGAAGAGTCCAATATAAGGCAAGGGTGAGCATAGAGTAAACTAGGCAAAGGTAGATAACTCAGAGAATATCAAGGCCATTGGGCAATGGAGTCAAGAAAGGGTTTACTTGTTGTTCAATGTGCAAGCTTTCAGTTGGGCTAGTCATCTAAATTGTCTGGATCTTTCGAGGTACTGGGTGGAATGGAACATTAAGGATTGAAAATGAAAGAGGAGAACCATCTAGTCTAGTCTATAGATCAGGTCGGAGAGGGTCATTTAACTCCGAACTGCTTAGACAAAATCGAGAGGCAATTAAGGGATCTGAAAAGACGCTAGTGAGTACGAAGATCCCTGATGAATAAGGACAACACTAATCCCGGTGTTCCCAAAAACTTCGACTAAATCTCTTAAAACATCTAAACATGGTCTTCATCAATTCATACAATAAATGAGAGAGTAGGCAATATCATCACATACACTGGTTAAATCAATTGAAATCAACATTGATCACATATAATAGAGAAAACATTTTAACAAGTGAGGAAAGCGAGGAAACATAGGCACTAACGGTGGAATCCTATGTTATGTATATTTTGCCTTCCTTAAATAGTAAACGGAACATAACACTTAAGAAATTCAATCACAAATACGAAAGAGGAAACATCACCGGAAGCTGCTTTAGATTAGGATCCAAAGAAACATGCTTGTCATATTAAAACAACACCAATTAGGTACATCATTTCCCACAGCTTGAACATTCAATCTGAATACATCAAATCTCAGCCTATCTTACAATATACACAGAGAACTTGTCTTAAGAGGAAAATACTTGCATTTCACTGATATCTCATCAACAACCATTACAATGTTTCCTTCTGTGCTTTATAGCAGATGATGGATAGAAAATCGACTGAGAAGGTAGGTGAAAATTAAATTTATCATTAAACACAGAGTAGAGAAATAGGGCCAAGGCCCATTCTGTTTGAATACTGAGTATTTAATGTCTGTCACCTCTATATGCAGGGATGATCTTCTTCAAATTTTTCTTTACTCCAGACATGACTTTGCTACATTCTGGCGACCATACTTTGTTGTACTTGTGGAGAATAAACAAATGGTAAATAACTGCTGAAAGGTCTGCTTCATAAATGTTCTGATTTCTTTGAGCTGCTGTTAGGGTAGAAATTCCTTTAGGGACATTCTTTTACTGTGCAGAGGACCTTTTGGATGGATCCTCGGGGTCTTCAAACTGCTGCTTTGCCTTCTAAACCTCTGATTAAAGGCTCTAGCTCTTCGTTAGCTTGTCTTAATCTTCCTGCTTGTACTGAATGACTCTGCCTTTTCATTTTGCTTCTGACAAGGTAGCTCATGATTTTAATAGCGCTGAAAGGTTTTCCATAGAGTTTTGAATCCAGTTCTTTAAAGAAAATCCTATCAGCCGCTTTCTTTGACTATCTCGTGGTAGTACCAGCTCCTGGATTCAATACCGTCTGCACAGCTTTGCCATGTAGAATTATGGCGGTCTTTCACCTTTGGAAACCCTGCAAAAAAACAAACCTGTGAGGAAAACCATGGATGTGAATGATGGAGGAGGCGGGGACACACTGTGGACGCGGAAACAAGCCATGCAGATGGAGAACTGGGGAGAAATCGTGACGAAATGTTGAACCAAGCTCTGATGGGGGGGGGGGGTTGACGGAACACAGAGCGACCATACGTGAAAAATGAATGATAATCGTTAAAAGACACGAAAAGAGCCAATTATACGTAATGGGCAGGGAGGGAGTACGGAGTGTGCACGTGGAGCTGACGTGGCGAGGCGGGGTGACGAGGAAACGTCAACGGAAGACAAACGAACCTGGGCCGTCCATCAGGGTGGAGATCGACGGTTGAGAACGACAGACGGTGGGCCAACGGGTACGATGATCAGGTGTTAAGCAGTGTGCAGGTTCGATGAATGAGCGCCATTGGATGAGGGCTCCAAGATCTGACGGCCGTCATTTATTCCGCTACCCATCTATCACCTGAACAATAGCGCGCGAAATGAAAGTGGTTTCAGGTTCGTACAGAGGACATGCGGCGATCGGCTAGTGGAATCGCTGGGTGATGGAAGAAAACCGCTAACTCGCAGATGGTGGTGCGGAATTTACCGGCGGGTTTTTAAACGCGAAGGCGGGGTGGGGACCACCGTTTTGGGCGAGCACCGCGCCGTCGGATCCGGGACGGATCAACGGTGGAAAATGCACCTGAAGCGCTCTGGCTATGAACCGTCGATCAGCGGATTTAAATGGATGGTGGACATGAACTGCGGGGGGCCAAGGTGTACGGGCACGGGAATTTTGGAGCGACCCCCCGTAGTGAATAACAACCGTTCGATCGGGTTTTCCCACATCCCGAGGAGTCAACTGCGGGGGTTCCATGGTTTGACTCTACGAACAAAGAAAAACCCCCGCAAGGAAAAATCCTTGGTCACGGCGCCGGGTCTTATGGAAAAAGGTGCGGAGGCTAATGGGGAAGGGGCTAAGGCCTCATATGTGAAATGTATGTATTTTTACTCATTTTCAATGCAATTTGGGGCCAGCCAGGGGTAACGATAGGGCAAAGAAGGGTAGGAAAGGCCAAAATAGGGGCAGGGAAAGGATTTCAAGGGGGTTTCGAGGAATTTGAGGATAAGGAAGGGGGGAAAATTGGGGGGGGAAGAAAGGGAGAATTGTGGTATTTGCAGGGATATGAGGGGTAAAATAGGCCCTTTTGAGAAATGGGGCAGCAGATAGAATTTATATAAGGCAAAGCACTCAGAGGCTTCAAGGAGAATGGGTTTTCAAGGGAAAGACATTCCTTGAAGGCTCCAAAACAATCTAGCCCCCAGCTTGCTTGTCAAGAATTCAATAGGGGGGCTAACACCTCCAATGCTAGATGCCAAAAAAAAATGAAACCTAAAGAGACCACAAGTCAGCGTCATGTCTGATATATCTCTGAATTTTGCTTGACAACTTCATCACGTGCCAATTTGAAAAAGGATCCATCTGTCCTTTGTTTGCAATCAACATCCTTTGTCCACTAACAAAATTTTGAAGATGCCCACTAGCGAATTTGCTTGTGCACTGACAAAAAATTTGAGAACACCCACTGGCGAATCTGTTGATGATGATAGCCCATTGGCTGATGATGTTGATGATGTCAAAAACAAATCACTATTGATTTTGGTTATGCTGTCGAAAACTGCTCATTGTTGATGCCCACTAGCTTCTTGGATGTTTGAACACCCACTGGCTACTAAAGATTCCCATTGGCTGTTGAAGATACCCATTGGCTACTTTTGTTGATGTTTTCGAAAATTTTAGTCTGACAACTACCTTCAATTTCATTATCATTTTCCCCCCTTTGTCAACTGAAAGGAGAGAATCATCTGGAAATTATTTCTGAAATCCCCCCTTCAGGTGTAGGAGAGTTTCACTGGTGTACTCCCCTGTTCATCTACATGAGAGTACCATCATCATTTTACTGTCAGTTTCAATAGGTGTGATTGAATTTGTTTTTAGAACTTATACGATATTTTTACTGTTGACGACCATTCCCAAGGATCAATCTATTCATAATTGATCTTCAATATGGCTGGTTGGTTTTGGTTGAAACATTTCTTTGATGAATGATTCAGCTTTCCAAAATGGCGAAAAGGATAGAGATCAAAACAATGATATTCCATATGAGTTTTTCTTTGAAAATGTGAGCATTTTTGTTTGAATGCAACTTCAGTTTGCGTGCATGTTGATTTGTCTGCAACTTTCGTAGAATTTGTTGATGTAATTTTTTCAAGAAAGCATGCACTGAAGAACTTGATAGGTTTTGAATAATCTGGGATATGTAAGTTGTCGTCATCTTTGACATATCCTAATCCTCATCAATTTTTGTTACTTTGAATTTCTTCCCATGGCTTGATGATTGGTTTAGAAGAAAGTTGAACTTGAACAACTTCGACTATTTGGATGAATGGCTTATCATATTTATATGTATGGTTAAAAGACTCAGAAGCATCACTCTTCTCTTGCAACTCATTTCTTTGTAGTTGTGACTCCAGTTGAAGGAACTCAATCGTTCCATTTGTCTGTTGTAGATACCATGAAATATTAGCAAGGGTTTCTTTGCTAATTTGCACCATGTCTTCAACACTTGATAGGATCAAATTTTAAAGAAATTGTAACATATCGATGTGTTTCTCCATGTGAACTCTCTCTCTTGAATTTAGGCTCGCTTGTCTTGAAATTTCTCACTTGATTTGAACTCGTTGGATTTAATTTGCTTGCTTGATTTGAATAACACGCTTGCTTGCTTTGTTGCTTGAATGGCACGCTCGCTTGTACTGGCTCGCTTGCACTTGCTTTAAACACTTGTTTGAGTTTTATAACTTTCTTGCTTGATTTCAATCGCTTGCGTGAAATTTCTTGATTTCTTTATTGGAACTTTGTACTTCCTTGAATGTACTCACTTAATTGTGCTTATTTGAAAACAAAGGGTGTCAAACACTGTCGAAAAATTCACCCAAAAGACAAATGACAAGTTCAAATAATATGACTCAGTTGAAGACTTACTTGAATTAATTATCTTAGGTTTACCACCTAATTCAAACCGGGGTGTTGGTTTCAACTGGGAATGCACCCTGATAATTCAACTCAATTACAAAAATGTTTATCTACAAGTTATAAAATGTGTTGTTGATGTCGATGTAGACTTGTGTTGGAGTGCTTGATTTTGTAGTTGCTTTGAATTCTTTTATTGAATGATGTAGAATGTGGCAGTAGAAGACCTCTTCATCAACTTAATGATGTGTTGCAAAAATTCATGTGATTGTTTGTGCTTGTGTACCTAAGCTTGATTATAGGAGCTAGATTAATTAAGTTTGATGACTTGTATACTTAAGCTTGCTTATGTGCATGTAGTTGTTTAAGTTGATGTGAACCATATTACAAAGAGAGTGTCAAAAGAATTGGACACAAGTCATGCACACGCATTCACTACACATGGTGTACCTAAGATCCCCTTATTCAATTTAAGGCGGATCTAGGACACAAGCACCAAAAAATTGTGTTTTATTAAGTATGGGGTACATGATCCTTCTATCTTTACAACATATTCATGGAGTCTTCTCAAACAATGAGAATCTCTTGCTCGCAAATTTTGGAAGAAAATATCTTCAAAAACCGGACAGACTAACTCAATCTCTCTAAGTAAAATATTACTTTGGACTTTCACTTATCACTCCAAATGCAAAACACTTACCACTCCAAAATTACAAAAATAATTTAACATATCACTCCACACCTTATCTCTCCAAATTACAAAACTTTAAAAAATAAACCTTATTACTCCAAAAGATTTAAATAAAACACCTGATCACAACTCCATAAAAAAAAAAAAAAAATTAGCTAAAATCTATTACACGTTATCCCTCCATTATCTTAATGATCACATTAAAAATAAACTTTCCATAAAAAAAAAAAATATTCTATCCACTCCTTGTATCTCCCAAAATTATATTTTATAAATTTATCACTCCATTACATCAATAATACTCCTTATCTTAATATTACAAACTATATGAGTTGTGAGCTGGTTGAGTGCCCAAATAAGAAAATAACACATTCCAAAATTTTTGGTGAAAATCAGATCTCAAAAATGTTTCAAGGTTTGCGCGCAAAGGCGGAGCTGTGCTAAGATCTTGTGCACTACTGCGCATTTCATTGCTGCCATGGCTCGAGGAGGGGGCCATGATGCTGCACCTCCACTTCCACCGGAGTTTTCTGCATTCAAGAAACTTGTTTCCATCTACAAAAAACGCCCAACTAGCGAGCAACAATAGAAATTTGTGAAAAGTTTAGAAACCATACCCACGGTTTCTCTCCTAACTAAAGATCCCTGCAGATCGGCTCTGAATCTTGGAGAAAGAGGTCTCATTGGGCAGTTCACTAGGCTCTAGCCCTCGCCCAAAACTGTGGATGCTTGGGTTCAAAGGAACCGGAGAGTTTTGGTCAAAGAAGGAATCAGAAGCTTTTTAGTTGGCAAGGGTTTATTCGTTTTTTTTTCCGATTCGGTGGAGGATAAGAACCTCATCTTCAGGAGCGGTCTATATTTCATGGGTCCCCAGGTTCTGTACTTGAATCAATGGACCTCGAATTTCAATCTATCACAGGATTTTCCTTCGACTGTTCTGGTGTGGGTTCGCCTGCCACACTTACCCCTGCATTGCTGGAACCTTAAATCACTTGAAACTATTGGAAATAAGTTAGGAAAGTATATAAATAGGCTAGGAAGGAGAGATCAATATTCATGCGCTAGAATATGTATAGAAGTCGATCTGGAAGAAGGTCTCCTTGAAGCCATAAAAGTAAAAGTGGTAGATTGGACTCACATTCAAGTGCTAGATTATGAGAAAATCCCGTTCAAATGCCTACATTTCCATGGCTATGGGCACTTCACCAAGCAATGAAAAAAGAAAGCAGAGGAGGAGGCAGAGAACGTAAGGGAATAACAATGGACACATGTTCATAAAGTTTCTATAGCTAAACAGAATAGCAGAAACAAAGGGAATGGAGTCCCTGCAGGGGGAGGAGCACCTTCCTCGGATCAGGTTCATGGGGAAGGTCGCTCTGACCCTCCAAGAGTTGAGGCTTCCAACAACCCCTTTGAAATTCTCAGCACCCCAGAAGAACCCTAAGAAACAACAGTTGAAGTGGAAGAACAACATCCTGCTACTAATGAGGAAGGAAAAAGTCAGGAAGATGAGACATTCAAAAGGCCGTCAAAAATAGCAGGGAGGAAATCCCACAGAGAAACAAGAGAGGAAGAGGCTAATAAAAAAAAATGCAAGGTAGCCAGCCAATGATTGAGATGGCCATAGGCAGAAATACTAGAACCAGGCCTCCGAAGGGAGGCTCTGTCCCCCTCTCCGCCAGTAAATAATGTAATTAGTCTCTTGGAACTGCAGAGGCTTGGGGAACCCCTTAAAAGCTAAAGCTGTGAAGAACCTTCTAAAATAATAAACCCCAGAGATCCTCATGCTCCAAGAGACTAAGATAGAATGGGAAACCCTTCTATACCTCATAAAAACGAAATGGAAAACAAAAACTGGAAAAGTAGTAAGCGCAATGGATTCTTGTGGAGGGCTCGCCACTTTCTGGGTGGAAGATAGTTTCCACCTCAAAAGATCCTTCGAAACATAGCACTGGATTTACACTGAACTAAAACACCAATCAAGTAAGATCACCTTTGCTCTATTTAATCTTTATGTCCCAGTCCTCTATGCTAAAAAGAAATATTTTTGGCAAACTCTGGCAGATTTTTTAGATGCTTACTCCCCCAAGAATATAATTCTAGCGCAAGATTACAATATAGTTTTTTAACCAAAGGAAAAGAGAGGAGGAACCATCAGTAAGGATCATTTCCTTCCAATAGTAGAAGACTTGATTTAGTAGTGGGCTCTTCTATATTTCAAACCAAAAAAAGGCCTCTACACTTGGACAAACAACATTACCGGGGTAGATCACATCTCAGATTGACTAGATATATTTCTACTTCAAGGCACCTTCCTCTCTGAAAATATGATTATCTCCACTAAAATTCTGCCAAAGCTAACTTCAGATCATAAACCCATTCTTATGTTGTTAGAAGAAGAAGAAAAATTGGGGCCTATCCTTTTCTGATTCAGCCCCCTCTGGTCAGATAGAGAAGGATTTATGGAGACTATCTTGGAAGCTTGGTCCACTCCGGTCAATGGATCACCCAATTATGTATGGGAGCAGAAACTCAAAGCCACCAAAGCAACCCTGAAAAATGGATCCAAAAGCCCTCTTCCTCCCCCACTAGCCTAAGGAGACAGACTGATGAGAAGCTGCTTGATCTTCAAATGGTATTGGAAAACTAAGACATTACCAATTCTAAAATTCAAACTGAGCAAGAAGCCAACTCACCAATCTCCGCACATACAGAGCAAAGGAAGAATCCTTAAGGCTCAAGTCTCGGAATATCTAGCTTGATTCTGGTGATAAAAACAAAACCTTCTTTCATAATCAAATCTGAGCTTGCCTCTTGAGAAACCACATTGCAGAAATTACATCCCTGGATGGGACTATCCACAAATTAGGAACAACAGTGATAAGGGAGGCTGCAACCTCTCACTTTCAGCAGTTTTACAAGGAAGAGGGTCTAAACTATGAGGAGTTTTTGAATTCCTCTCTCACGTTCCAAAATTGGTCAGCGAAGAGGATAACTCTAACCTCTTGAAGCCTTTCACTGAAGAAGAGATCAACAATCTCATCTAGGAAATGGAGCAAGACAAAGCTCTAGGACCTGACGGGTTCTCCATTAATTTCTACAGAATTTGTTGGGAGTTATCAAGGCTGACCTATTCTGAATGATCAAAGGATTCCTCCAAAAATCCAAAGTGGGAGGAAGCACAAACTCCACTTTCCTAGCTCTAATTCCTAAAGAAGTAAATCCGGTGTCATTTGACCGGTTCAAGCCTATTTCACTTTGCAATGTGTCTTATAAAATCCTCTCAAACTTCTGGTGAACAGAATCAAGCCTCTACTAGAAAAAATCATCTCTCCAAATCAAGTGGGATTTGTCAAAGGCAGGCATATCCTGGATAACGTGGTTCTAGTTCAGGAAATCATTCACTCTAGCCACCAATGTCATGAGCAAGGAATTCTTATCAAGCTAGACATCATGAATTCCTTTGACTGGGTAAGACACCCTTTCCTCCTTCAAATTCTTTCCGCTTTTGGTTTCAACGCTGACTTTATAAGATTGATAAAAGCTTGTATTGGAGAACTGTGGATTGCGCCTCTTGTAAATGGAAGGCCGACCAACTATTTCAAAGCCTCGAGGGGCATCAGGCAAGGCTGCCCTTTGTCCCCCTTCCTGTACATTTTGACGTCTGGCTCTCTAAGTCGAAAACTTAATGCTAAAAAGTTAGTAGGAACTCTTCCTGGCATCATAGCGGTCAGGGGTACTGATCCAATCAACCATGCCTTGCTTGCTGATGATTCTATTATTATGGGAAGTGTTTCTCTAAAATTTGGAAGAGCCTTTAACAAAATGATCCAAAGCTTCTGTAGAGTATCTGGATCACTCGTTAACAGGAGGAAAGTGTTGTATATGTTTGGGAGATAGACCAAAAAACCATCAATCGGATAGTAAAAACTCTAGGCTTTACAGGATTTTCCTTGTGGGATAAAATCAAATATCTTGGTCTGCCACTAACCTTGGGAAACAACAAGGCCCTCCACTGGGCAGAAATTCTCAGCAAAATCAAGGAAAAAATAAATGCATGGGGAGGATAGTGGCTCACCACAAGAGAAAAGTTAATTATTTTGATATCTGTCCTCTCCTCCCTCCCAATATATCAGGCAATGTTCCTCTTAGCTCCAAAATCAATCAACAAGCAGCTTTCTAAGCTTTTAAGAAAATTCCTATGGCAAGGTCGAAAGGGGAACCAAAAAAATCATTTGGTCAGTTGGGATATTGTGAAAAGACCAAAATCAGAAGGAGGCATCCAGGTAAGAGACATTAGGTTGGCCAATATGGATTTGGGAGGCAAGATCTTGTGGAAAATGTTCTCAAATGAAAGGCACCCAGTTAGCCAAGTTCTCATTAAAAAATATCTCCATGGGCTCTCAAAGAATAATATGGATGAAGTTGTTCTCAATAAAGGCACCACTCTATGGAAGCTCTATAGCAGGGGCTAGGAGTTTTTCAAATAACATCTATTTAGAATCCCAGGAAATGGGAAAAGAATTCGGTTGTGGGATGACAAGATTTTGGGTCTTCAACCACTCAATCTAGCTCCCAAATTTTCTGAACTTCACGCGTGGCACTGTGAACATGGCATACAAATGCTGGAAGATAATTCTACATGGAATGTTGATGGCAACTAGAGCATATGGGCCCTCCCTCAATTTCTGGATAGAATGCTACCTCAACAGAGAAATATCCTTGTTGCACTCTCTGGCCTAACCCCTGTGCATCGATGTGAGAAAGATAAGTGGGGCTGGGGCAAGAAGGGCATTTACACTGCTGCAAAGGGCTTCATGATTCTGCAACCCAACCAGCAGCTGCTCTCCCCTTCAATGTGGCAACATGTTTGGGACCAATTCGAGCTCCCGAAGATTAATTTCTTCACTTGGGTACTCGTGCACAAAAGGGTGCTAACTAGAGAAAATTTGGAGAAGAGGGGAATAATTTCCCCTCACAGATGCCCCCTCTATTGCGTGGTTCAGGAGATGAGAGAACATCTTTTTATATATTTCTCTTTCACCCAAGATGTCTGGACGCAGGCCAATTTCAGGCTAAATGCTCAAAATCCTTCTCATCTCACCATTGTCAGTTTATTTGCCTCATGGGAAGAGCGTTATCCCTATGCTTTGATCAACAAGTCCACATGGGCTAAAATCTGGTATGCCATTCCCAAATATATTTTCTAGGAGGTGTGGCTGGCGAGGAATGAAGTCATATTTCAAAATAGGAAAATTTCCCCATCTGAAGTGGTTGTCAAGGCTAAAGCGCTATTGTTGGAGACGTTGGATAATAAGGCCCAAAAGCCAGATAGTGCTCTCCTCCCCGTGGAGTTATGTTGGCTGGTTGTGTCCTTGAAGCGTGCTTCTAGCAACAAGATACTCGCATGACCCTCCTTCAATCCTGAGTGGAGGCTCTGGTTTCCTGAATCTGATTTTCAAGATTGGTGGAAGAAACACGGCAAATAAATGATCTTCTTCGACGATTCCTCCAAACAAAACCCTGGGATATCCGGTGCTGGGGGTATAATCTATTCCTTGGATAGCCACACAAAAGTCAGTTTCAGTTGGGGTCTTGGACAGAACACTAGCAATATGGTAGAAATTCTTGGATTTCTCAAAGTTTGCCAAATTGCTTAGGAAAATGGAGACAAAGATATTCAAATCTTCGGAGACTCAAAAATATTGATAAAATTTTTAAACACAGACGATCACTTCAATAATCTGGCACTCAAAAATACTCTTTAGAGACTCCACAAAGTGTTGCAGAGATTCAACTCCATCCCCTCCTATCACATTCTTTGAAATCTCAACAAGGAAGCAGATGCAAAGGCAAACATGGGTTGCCTCCTAGTCCAAGGGGATCTCACAAAGAATAATTTAATTCCTATTTGGCACCATATTCCATAAGTAAGATGCTTATCAATGTAAGATCTGGATATTGACCTACCGGGTCTTTGGGAAAAAAGAAAATAAAATGTAATAGGGGTTGTTTAGGCTCTGGCCCGAACCATCATATCCAAATAAAATATCGTTGTTTATGTTCAAAATAAAAATCACATCTTCTCACGTAACTTTTAAATCCCTTGAACTTTCCTTTAAGAACCACTTTATGAAATCACTTGAAAAGTGATATAAAGTTACTTGAAAGAGGTGGATAAATTTTACATTTTGATTTAAAACATGCACCATTCCCTTTATATAAAAAAATATGTACCATTACATATTTTTTCACCTTAAACTTTGGTTAGTGCTCACATCGCATTCTTTATGTACGTCTCACATCATTGGGTTCCACGCATAGTCCAAGTGTTGCCTCCTCCACAAATTTTACTCCACGTGAAAACTTGAAGAGGCCACAGAATTAATAGAGTCTCCTCTCACTACCTAATTGTCCATTATTTTCAACCTATGAATTTGACGTGTTCCATATTGAGCAATCAAGAAACTTACCCCTTTCCCAAGCACTTCTCACTCTGTGCCAAAAAATTAAAATCTACACAGTGGGGGAGTTCCGAATGAGAATCAAATTCTCAGCATCCACGAAGGCTTGACGTTCTTCAAGAAATCACCGTAACAACAAGACACTTGCTACTCCTCAACAATATACGTTGGTCGCATTGAACATAAACCACATAACATAATTAAACATCCACTAATTTTCTCACAAATCAACAAACAACGTGACTTCCAAACAGTGATTGTAAATCTATTACAGAGCATTGATCACACTCCATTTTTCACAGAGCCGAAAAATTTATATTACACCAAACTCCATTGCTCGATATTCACATCTCAGTTCTAACTTGGTGTATGACCTGGGAACTTAAATATTCTATGAAAAAAAAATGGAAATAAGAAAAATTCTTTATGTGGTGATACACACATCACTATTTCTAGTAGCCAAGTATGAAGAAATTTGGTCCCCAAAGGAAACTAGATTCGGAGAGCATAGATTCACACTTTCAGAAATATTTCCGAGCAATTTAAGGAAGTCTTCACACGACATTTGAAAGAAGATTTTTTCTAGCACACTCCTCCATACACTAAAGTTTCAAATGGGATGATGGTGTCCGCAGAGACCAATACAAATTAAAACTCACATCAGTAGCACATTATACGCCATTCCTGATTTCAAAGTCGTGTACAAGATGGATGTGTAAAGCTAGGTCAATTGCTGCTGTCATTTTTCTACACTCATTCAGCACACAACTATTGTTGCAAAATGGAATATAGGCAGACGAGATTGTGTTATATCATATCAACACATGGGCACGTAGACCAACTCTCCACCAGATCAGATCTACTAATCAGTCAAATTTTCCTACAGAATTCAAGCCAAATATATGAATCTCTTACTCCAAAACAAAACCACTCACATGCAACCTCTTGATATACACATTCATGCTCATGGCAGCAATTCTATGCATATGGCACAAATTCACACAATGCATAGTTCATTCTTTAAAAAAAAACTCACATACACCCAGAATCTCCATAAGCTCTAATACTACATGTAGTGAATTAAATCAACTCATAAAACACATAAAAACACCAAAGACATAGAAAACTATACATACACCAAATATGGCGGAAAAGGCTTGAGAGCCTCATGACATTCCTCACATATTCTTCATTATTCAAATAATGTTATAATGCAAATAAATAGATGAGGAAGTTGTCTCAAGATAGTGCGTCTATCTTGAACAACTTGGTTGAGAAAATATCTCAACCACACACACTAATATAGGAGCTAAGTTAGGTAGGCCTAAACTAACTCCTAAGTAAGAGGAACTAACATAATCTAGAAAATTAGGCATAAAATCCTAATTTTAAATATTTAATTAATTTAATTAACTTTGAATTATAATTGTTTATGAGAGAGAGGCTAACACCAAGTACATCCCTGCAAGAAAAGAAAGTGGAGCTGCTAAACAACAAATTTTATCCATAATAAGACTAAACAATGCATTCCCCTAGAGGGAAATTCGAATTGATACTTATACAAAATGATGAGGAAGCATTCTCCTTGAAAGGAGGAAGCTTTCCCCTCCAAAATCCCTCAAATAGTTGATATGATTCTCAACACTAGGAATCTGCATTAAATGGCATGGAACAAATTCCTAGATTTTCTCAATCATTGGAGTTCCATAATTACTCCATATTTTCTCAATAATTTCATGATATTTTTTTCATTTATTCTCCAATATTGATCCTCCAGTAGTAGGGAGAAAGTCCTTAAATTACATCATTCTCCAAATCTTCATAATCTTCCCAATATTCTCACAATATCCTTAAAAAATAAATAATATTAGGAACATATAAATGCATAAAAAACATTATTAAGTATAGAAGGAGCGATTTAATATATCCTTTATGTGCGTAAGTAAGGGTAGATGGACCTTAATTTATGTATAATTTAGAGGCACATCACCAGGTGGCAGAGGATTAGGGTGGTTCCATAATTTTCGAAGAGTTGCATTGTATAACACAAATAGTTGACAGGATAATTGTCATAACGTTGATGAAAATAAAACTTACTTTTTGATATTAATCCATACATCATCCCAACTCAATGAATTCATTTAATTCCCATTTAATTCAATGTTATCATACCATAATTAAACAATTGGAGAAAGTTCCAATACAAAGGCGAATTGACATGTTTAGCTTCAGTAAAAAATAAATGGAGTAATGGTTATGTTATGTTGAGATTCAACAAGATGATGATCCTAGTGAGAATCAAACACCTACACTACATGGGGCCCAAAGGTTATTTTTAGGTGTATGTCTATTTTTAAAATGTTGAGAAAATTCTATTTATAGCAGGATTCTATTTATAGATGGTTGAGAAAATTATATTTATAGATTAGATTCAATTTTTAGATGCATGAGCAAAGTCTATTTATAGATCACATGTCTAAAAATAGAATGCTTGTCGATTATTATTAGCCCTTAATAATAATTAGACAATAAATAATAACCTATTCTCTTGAAGCACTTGATTTAAGTTAACTGATGTGGCAAACCAGTTGACTGAAGGAATTTCGAGTTCTAAGGTTGGTTGGTGGGACATGCAAGTGGACAGAGTCATAACTGAGTGATTTGAAGTTGTAACAAAGTTGGATGTGTAGTTATGTGAGTTGTAAATTAGTTAAACTCAATTGTGCTAGTTGTAACTAGTTGTAACTAAATATACACTAGTGACAGATCAGTGAATTAATTATTTAATTAATTCACAAGAAGTGGTCTCACATGCAACTGAAGAAATACTATTGTTAACTACATGCATGTCAGATCTAGTGGAGACCCAGTTGAGAGGTAGGTGAAAGGGACAATTTGACTATCAGTTGTAACATTACTGGGTGCTCAGTTGAAACCACACACAGATTGCAGATGCCAATGAGGATTGTACAGTCAAGGCAAGGTAATATCGAATTCATTCATGGATTATGATTAGCAAGGATTGCGCAGTGGAGGCAGGTTGTCAGGAGGTAGTAAATTGGCGCATGTTTATGCCAATTTTTGTATGACAGTGTGAGACTATTATATATTGTACTGAGAGCTCTTGGATTGGATTTTTGTATGATATTGTTTCGTGATCCATGATAAATACATAATTTATGATAGTGGGGTTTTTAGATTTATGCTTTCCCGGTAAAAACATTTGTGGTATGTGCGATTGATCTTTCTTCATGTGTTTGCAATTGGCGATTAAATTTCTGCAAAGATTTAAGTAGAAGGATTCTGTATTTAATTGTGGCGTATAATTGTTAGATCAGGAGAATCCAGGCAATACATAATTTTATTAAAATTTCTACATGGTATCAGAGCAAAGAATATTGCAAAATTGAAGCAGTAGCTGAGTTTGTTGGTGGAAATAATTCGAATTTGCTTCAAGAATTTCTTAGTGCGACAATTGAGTAAACATCGAAATGCCTTTCAATGGTTTGTGGCTAGAGTATGCACTCAAGGGTAGCTCAAACTACATTGCATGGAAGGACAAGATGGATGTGGTGCTTGAAGATAATGGCTTGAAGGATTTCATCGAAAGCGATGTTCCTAAGCCCACTTCGACGGATGCTACATTACATGACGTATGGAAAAAGAAATTAGCAAAGACAAGAATAATTTTGTTGGAAGGTGTGAGAGACCATATTGTCTCAAGCCTTCATGGGAAATCCACTCCATTCATTATGTGGAAGGCTTTGATAGATATTTTCCAAAGCAACACTGACCATAGCAAATTGGCGCCGAAGGATAAACTCAAAAAGATCAAAATGGAGAAGGGCGAAAATATTCCTAAGTATCTCACAAAGTTTGTGCAATGTCAGGATGAACTGGGGAGTGTGGGAATCATGATTGATAATGATGATTTGGTGAGATTGGTTCCCTTGGGACTTCGCAAGAGTTGGCACAATTATCAAGACTCTGTCAACGGACGGGAAAAACTGCCAGATTGGGAATGAATATGGTCAGATCTAGTGCAGGAGGAGTTCAGGTGGAACACCAAAGATGGCTCTTCATCAAAGCATGATGATGAAGAGGATTGTGCTTTGGCTACCAAGGCAAGGAAAGGGAAGGGGAAGAAATTCCACTCAAAATCTGAGGCTAAAGACAAGAAGCTAGATTTTTCCAAGGTGAAGTGTTTTCATTGTCACGAACATGGGCATCTCACCACTAACTGCCCACATAAAAAGAAGAACAAGAAGGCTGCTGGAGCTACAGCTGGTGAGGCCCTTGCCTCGCAATTTGAACTTGATTTCTCCTTGATTGCATGCATGGTTTCAAGTGCAATGGGATTGGTGTGGCATCTTGATAATGGTGCTTCCTTCCACATGAAAAGAGATAAGGATATTTTTAGTGACTTGGAGGAGAAAGATCTCCAAATGCATATAGAGATGGGCGAAAATGGACGATACAGTGCGATAGGCATTGGTACCATTACCTTTGAGAGGGATTCAGGTAAACCATGTCTTTTGAAAGATGTTATGCATGTTTCAGGTTTGAAGAAAAACTTGGTCTCAGTCGCGATGTTGGAGGACAGAGGTTATGATGTTGTTTTCAGCAATGGAAAATCTTTCCTGCGACATAAAACAATGGGTAAACCAAGAGGATAGGGATTCGAGTCAAGAATCTCTACAATTTGGAGGTATAAGGCTGCGTTGCAATGATGGGAAAGGCAGAAAAAGTGGTGAGTGGGGATGAGGGTGAGTTATGGCATAGGCGATTGGGCCATCTTCATCATGGAGCTTTGAAATTTATGCAGCAAATATCTACTGGACTTCCAATGGGAACACTTGCTCAGTTAGATCAGTGCAAGGGTTGCATCATGGGGAAGTATGCAAAATCCACCTTTCATGAAAAGGAGAACCGTGCTCCGGTGATCCTAGAGAGAGTTCACACAGACATGTGTGGACCATTCTCAGTTGCTTCAACAACAAAAAATAGGTATTATGTTATTTTTGTTGATGAATTTTCTCGTAAATGTTGGATCTACTTCATGTAGAAGAAGGATCAAACATTCTCAAAGTTTTGTGAGTTTAAAGCATTGGTGGAGAAAGAGTTGGGAAAGCAAGTGAAGGCTTTGTGGAGTGATAATGGTGGAGAATATCTCTCGAACGAATTCAAAGAATTCTATAGCAAAGAAGGAATTTGAAGAGAACTCATAGCGCCTCATAACCCACAACAAAATGGGGTCGCGAAGAGGAAGAACAGAACGGTCGTGGGTGTTGCACGAGTGATGCTGCATGATCAGGGCCTACCAATGCATTTGTGGGTGGAAGCATGCAACACTATGGTTTATGTGCAAAATCGTTGTCCTCATAGAGTACTTGGCATGAATACACCTGAAGAAGCTTTTACTGGTAAGAAGTCGAATGTTTCTCATTTAAAGATTTTTGGCTCATCCGTTTATGTGCATGTGAGCAAGAACATCAGGAAGAAGATGGAGCCGACTGCTGAATTTGGGATATTTGTGGGGTACACATAAACACCCCACAAATATCATGTGTATTTTCCAAACAGTTGAATGACTATGATGCGACGGGATATAAAATTCAATGAGGAGAAAGCCATGAATTTGTTGCTTGAGAGGGAGCTAGACTTGCATGCAGAGGAGGAACTTCTTGTTCCCAAAGATGATTCTCTAGATGTGGATCAGCCACAAGAGGAGGTTCATAGAGTGGAGGAGTCCACTGATGCAGAGCCAAACATTAGAACTGGCATAAGGCATAACACAGAAGCTGAGAGGCTGAAGCTTGATGTGGCACAGAATGTAGAAGTCCCTACTTCACAGTGCAGACAGAGAAAATCTCCTGACCGATTCACTGGATACATGGCTCTCATGAGAAAATGTATTGTGACTAAGCCATCTTCCTTTCAGGAAGTAGTGTAGGAGCCCACATGGGTAGATGCAATGGTGGAGGAGTATGATTCCATTGTCAGAAATAGTACTTGGGAAATTGTTCCAAGGGCGGTTGATAAATCAGTGGTAGGTTCAAGATGGATCTACAAGGTAAACAAAGCTGCTGATGGGAGTGTTGAGAAGTATAAGGTAAGATTTGTGGCTTGGAGCTTCTCACAGATTGAGGGGATTGATTATGAAGAAACCTTTTCACCTGTCACACGGTATTCTTTCATAAGGACCATCCTTGCTCTCTCAACATAGATGGGTTGGCACATTTATCATATGGATGTGAAGACTGTGTTCCTTAATGGGATCATTGAGGAAGAAGTGTACATTGAGCAGCCCGAAGGATTTGAGATCTTCAACAATGAGTCTCATGTGTGCAGACTCAAAACAACACTGTATGGTCTGAAGCAAGCACCTTGTGCTTGGTACAGTCGAATCGACAGCTATTTCACTGGACTTGGCTTCACCAAGAGTGAGGTGGATGAAAAAATATACCATATTATGGTGGAGGATAAGATTTTAATCATTGTTCTTTATGTTAATGATTTAATACTGAATGGTGATGAGCAGCTGATACACTCATGCAAGGAGGACCTTGCAAAGGAGTTTGAGATGAATGATATGGGTCTCCTTCACTATTTCCTTGGATTGGAAATATGGCAGTGAGAAGGTCAATTGTTTGTGTCTCAAGGCAAGCATGCAAGGGAGATACTCATAAAGTTTCACATGGAGGGATGAAACCCATGGATACTCCTTTTCCAGGAAACTATAGGAAAGAGGATGCTACATCTGGAGAAGTAGTGGATGCTACTGTCTATCGACATTTGGTGGGTTCGCTCATGTATTTAGTTAATACAAGACCGACATATGCTATGCGGTGAACCAGCTTAGTCAAGCAATGGTTAAGCCTACCAAGCTCTTTTGGAAGGCAGGCAAGCATGTCCTGAGATATCTGAGGGGCACATCTGAGTATGGTTATGGTACAGATAGACGGATGAGGTGAAGTTGCATGGCTTCATGGATGCAGATTGGGCGGGAAGTCCAACAGACAGAAAGAGGACATCGGGAGGGGTCTTAAGTATTGAATCTACAGTTGTTTCTTGGCACAACAGGAAAGAAAGATCTGTGGCACTGAGTTCAGCGGAAGCGGAATACATGGTAGCAAGTCAAGCTACATGTCAGGCTATTTGGATGAGAAAGATCTTGGTTGGTTTGTTTGGTTCTCATTTAGATCCTAAAGTGATTCATTGTGATAATCATAATTGCATTAAACTCTCGGTTAATCCTATGTTTCATGATAGATCTAAGCATATAGATATTCGGTATCATCATATCAGAGATTGTGTGTAGTGGAAGATCATGTTGCTTCAGTACATTCCTACGGAAGATCAGGATGCAGATATCTTGATGAAGGCGCTCACCAGGAGAAAATTTGAATACCATAGAGACAAGATCGGGGTGAAGGATAATCCATTTCTTGTTGAGAGGGAGTGTTGAGATTCAACAAGATGATGATGCTAGTGAAAATTAAGCACCTACACTAGGTGGGGCCCATAGGCTATTTTTAGGTGTATGTCTATTTTTAGAATGTTGAGAAAATTCTATTTATAGCTAGAGTCTATTTATAGATGGTTGAGAAAATTTTGTTTATAGATGAGATTATATTTTTAGATTCATGAGCAAAGTCTATCTGTATATTGCATGTCTAGAAATAGAATGCATGTCGATTATTATTAGCCCTTAATAATAATTAGACAATAAATAATAATCTATTCTCTTTAAGCACTTGATTTCAGTTAACTGATGTGGCAAACTAGTTGACTGAAGGAATTTCGAGTTCTAAGGTTGGTTTGTGGGACATGCAAGTAGACTGAGTTATAACTGATTGATTCGAAGTTGTAACAGGGTTGGATGTGTAGTTATGTAAGTTGTAAATTAGTTTAACTCAGTTAAGTGAGTTAAACTTAGTTGTGCTAGTTGTAACTAGTTGCAACTAAAGATACACAAGTGAGAGATCATCAAATTAATTATTTAATTAATTCACAAGTAGTGGTCTCACATGCAACTGAAGAAATACTACTGTTAACTACATGCATGTCAGATCCAGTGGAGACCCAGTTGAGAGGTAGGTGAAATGGACAGTTTGACTATCAATTGTGACATTAGTGGGTGCTTAGTTGCAACCACACACACATTGGAGATGCCAATGAGGATTGCGTAGTCAAGGCAAGGAAAGATTGAATTCATTCAAGGATTGTGATCAGTAGGGATTGCGCAGTGGAGGCAGGCTATCAGGAGGCAGTAAATTGGCGCATCTTTATGCCAATTTTTTTATGACAGTGTGAGACGATTGTATATTGTACTGAGAGCTCTTGGATTAGAGTTTTGTATGAGATTATTTCATGATCCATGATATATACATAATATATGATAGTGGGGTTTTTAGCTTTATGCTTTCCCGGTAAAAACATCTTTGTTATGTGTGATTGATCTTTCTTCATGTGTTTGCAATTGGCGATTGAATTTCTGCAAAAATTTAAGTAGAAGGATTATGTATTTAATAGTGGCATGTAATTGTTAGATTAGGAGAATCTGGGCAATACATAATTGTATTAAAATTTCTACATGTTACATCCCTGAAATCATTTCTATCCATAATTACCTTTCCCAACTACATTTTCATTATCTAGTATAAATATATGGTCAATAGTTAAAGGATTTTTCTACCACTATTATGCTTCCGATCAGGAACTAATCTGAAATTGATTGTTAGTTAATTTTGTGCTAATATTAGTTTCAATTTCTTATCATACAAGGGTTTATACATGTGCTTATGAGTGATAATTCATTAAACTTGATGAGATTAAGTGTATTTCATGAACTTAAAAGCATGGAAACTCAATGCTGAACAAAAGCATAATAAAACACAACAAGCACAAATAACAAAGACAAATACACAATTTTTTGATGAAGGAGTTCACCCCTCATGGGCTACATCTCCTTGGTCCTACTTCATAGTGTGGACCTTTTTATTAACTTAAATTGTGAAAAAGTGTAGTTTACATTATCCTGTTGCCTTTGAAACCTACTCCAATGGCTGCAAAACATCAAAATCTACCAAGAATGACTCTTCCTGAGCCAAAATTGGTAAAAAAATTCCTCAGTTATGGCAAAACCAATTTTTCTAGTTTTTCTCCACTAAATCTGGAAGTCCACTAGTTAACTCCACTAAATGTGGAGCTTCTCTACATTTTGCAGGTCAAATAAACCTTCTGCCAACATAATCCACACTTAATTAGTGAATAAGTATGAGATTAATGTGATAATATGGCGTGTTTAGCGCTAAATTTCACTTAGCACAAATGACGGATTATCATGGCCTAACCACGTATTAACACAATTAAATATGTATTAATCTCATTTAATTATTCATCATATTTATGTCTTGGCCCCTGGTCTTCGCACGTGGTCATGTGTGATGGGGCTGGCCCCCTCTAAACCACCAACTCCCATTGTGTGTTAATTGAAATGGTGTCGGAAACCTTATGGAGTAAGGTCTGCGGTATATGGCATAGTGGTAAGGCATGGGTGTTGTGTGTGGGTGGTCATGCGTTGGACCCCGACCCCACCATAAAATTTTTGGTGTAATAAGATTTTCAAGGGACCTTTGATATGGACTTTGGTTATAATTGATATGCATTGATATATATATGTTGCGCCCATTTGATATGGTTCCAACCTTTGGTTAAAAACTATATGCGCCCCATCTAATATTTTTATTTCGACTATGGTCCATAAAAATGAATACGCATAACTTATTATTATTATGGGGGGGGGGCATGTGGTTTCCTCTGACTACACCACGTGGCCCTTCCCCATTGGCCTAAAAATTTCCACCATAATAAAAATAATCCGCCATAGAATAATTCGAAACTTAGGAATAGGAGAAAAATTCAACTTCTCCAAGCAACATTGGCGAATCTAGTGATGAAACTTGTCGTAGTGTCACTTGATGAAAGCTAGAGAATATTCCCTAAAGATTCCTGAGATGTTGACTGGACTGCCAAGTCATTAGTCTGTCACCGTTCTGCACAATTTTTACCTGTTTGGGAAAATGAACAGTAGACCATAAATTACTCATACAAACTCGGATTTTGATGAAACGAGTTGCATTGGAATCCTGGAGACGATCTCTATCCACTCACTCTAGTTTGAAGAATTTTTGAGAACTTTCATTTTTTAGCTAAATACTGAGCTTTTGATCATTCCTCCCTACTAGAAGCCTTTTGGACCCCAAAAGATACTATCAATTGTTCAACAGGTGAGGGTACCACTCCCTCACTCTTTCACTCTCCATCCATTTCGCCTTTGAAGGATTTTGTTGCTTGAGTCCCACTCTAAGGTATTCAACATTCCCTCTTCTTGAAGTTTGGATTCTTCTATCAAGTATGAGATCTTGCTAAATTTCATCAAGTTATTTTGGCGAGAAATCATCTGTTTATGGAAGTTGAACATGCTCTCCTTGATCATCAATCAAAGGAGGCTCAAACAATCTCAAATTCTCAACAATAATGACAAAATATATTTTCATATAAGGAGGAAAATCTAGCTTAAATGCATTAGTACCAATCTTTTCCAGAATTTTAAATGGACCATAATGGATTGGCTTGAGCTTTTTACCTTCCCCTTGCAATATTTATTTTCTGATATACAACCAAACTTCATATCCAACCTGTAATTTGTGATCAACACGTTGTTTTTCATGCCTTGCCTTGTAGTTGCTTTGACTCTTTTCAAGTTGTTCTTTCATTGTGTGATGTATCAACTGAATTTTCTCAATGAACTTCCTCGCCTTATATATGTCACTATGACCATATATAGCGACAAATTTCTCAAAGATTAAGTCCAAAGGCGATCTTGGCAAGTAACCATAACATGCCTCAAATGGCGATGTGCTTGTGGAAGAATGGTTTACCCTGTTGTATGCATGTTGAATGTAATGTAACTGTTCATCCCACAACTTAGGATGCTTGTTGCAATAGCCTCTAAGAAGATGAATGACTGTCATGTTTACCACATCAGTTTAACCATCTGTTTGCAGATGAAATGTTTTACTCTTCTTCAACTTTGTGTCCATCATGTCCCATATTTTTGGCCAAAAATTCCCAACAAACCAGGAATCCCAATAACTTACAATAGAAGTAGGAAGACAAAAATGAACCCATATATTTAGAAAGAAAATATTAGTGGTTTGTTCAACTGTAATTTTTTTCTTACATGGCATCAAAAGACACATTTTTATGAACCTATCTACCACAACATACTAGTAATCATGAACTTTCCTGGACATAGTAATACCACCTACAAAATCCATTGAGATACTCTCCCAAGGATGTGAAGGAACCAGAAGTGGAGTGTACAGTCCAAGTTTCCTATTACTAGGCTTACTTGTTGCACATAAAGAACATCCTCTAATAAAATGAGATACACTATCAATCATGCATGGCCAATAATAATACCTTTGGAGATTCGCTATTGTCTTGCCTACAACACAATGTCTAGCAATCAATGATGTGTGCACCTCCCTTATGGTACTATTTCTTTCTCCCTGTGGTATACATAACTTTCCCAAGTGATACAAGAAATTTTTATGCACATGATAATCTAACTCTTCATTTCGGTTTCCTTGATTCACGCTTTCATACACATCTTGAAAATCACTATCATATGCATATTTTTTAATGTAAATTTCATGCATAATTGAATTGTGCTTGAGTATAATAGATAAATTTACAATAGGCCTAGAGATAATATCAACTACCTTATTGTAGATTACCTTTTTGTACCTGATAACCAAATGAAATTGTTGTAGAAATCCCATCCATCTGAAATGTCTTGATTGCTGCAACTTTGACTGTGATTGTAAGTACTGCAATGGTTGATGGTTAGTATGGATAATGGTATATTTCCCCATCAAATAGTGCTTCCATTTCTTTACACTTTGTACCAATGCATATAACTCTTTGTCATAGGGGGGATAGTTAGTCACATCTCCATTAAAAATTTCAGAATGAAACGAAATAGGCTTACCATGCTCCATGAGAACTGCTCCGATAGCATAATCACTTGCATCTGTTTTGATCTCAAATGGTTGTCTAAGATCTGGAAGAGCCAATACCGGTGCTGAACTTATCTTTTTATTTAAAGCATCGAATGATTTTTGCTACCTATCTCCCCAATGGAAGACTTTCTTGACACTTGTCAATGCATGTAGCAGAGCTGTAATGGAAGAAAAATTAGCAATGAATTTCCTCCAATATTATACTACCCCAAGAAAGCTTCTTACCACTATAACTGTATTGGGCTTGGGCCAATTAAGAATAACCTCTACTTTGGAAGGGTTTATATTCAACTCACCTCCTCCGATAATGTGTCCCAAAGACACTAAAGAAGTCTTTCCAAACTTGCACTTTGACATCTTTAAAAATAATTTCTCTTTTTTCAAGACATCAAGTACCTTGTTCACATGCATGATATGTTCTTTTCTTGATTTGCTGAATATAAGTATGTCATCTAATTAAAAAATGAAGAAGTCATCTAGAAATTGTCTAAGTACATCATTCATGACTCTCATGAAAGTAGCTATAGTATTTGTTAGACCAAATGGCATAACTAACCACTCAAACAATCGTTGTCTAGTTTTGAAAGCAGTTTTCCAAATTTCCTCTTTAACTATTCTAACTTGATGATAACCACTTCGCAAGTCTAACATGTTGAAATATCTTGCATACTTCAATTGATCTAGCAAATCATCAATGCATGGGAGTGGTTAACGATTCTTTACCATGATTTTATTCAATGCACAGAAATCGATGCACATGCACCAAGTCCTGTCCTTCTTTGGTACCAAAACAATTTGTGAACCACATCGCAAAGTAGATGGGTGTATGATACCTTTGTTCATAAATTCATGAATTTTCTTCTTGATTTCCAAGCTCTCCACACTTGACATGCGATACATACCAATGTTTGAAAGTGGAACATCCTGTTGCAACTGAATCTCATGCCGAATTCCCCTCCTAGGAGGTAACCCATTTGGTTCTTGAACATCTCGCCATGTTGAATTACCACATCAAACAAATCATATTTTAATTTGTCATCACAGATTCCTTCAAAAGATTCATATTCAACATCATCCTTTTTCTTGATCAAGAGAAGCACAAAATTTTTACTTGCATTAACTAACCTCTTCATTTTCCCTACATTAACTAAAGAAATATTAAGTTTCTTGCGATGAGCTCTCACAATATACTCCACCCCATCCTTAACCAAATGATATTTGTTCTCATGGTGATAAAACACCGCTTTCCTATCATACAAATATGGACTTCCCAAGATAATCCTGGAAATTTCAAGTGGAAGCACATCTAACTCGACTTCATCAACAATGTTTGCAGTAAAAGAAAATCGAAATATGCATTTCCTTGTAACCTGGAAATTGGCATTCTTAACTATCCAATCCAAAGGGTATGGTTTATGATGTCGTACGGTTTCAAGGTTAAGATTTTTGACCAAGTCTTTTGAAATAAAGTTTTCTTGTGACCCACTATCAAACAATGCATCAATCTTTGTATGATTTGAAATCACTCTAAAATGGAACAATTATATCCTTGTGTCTTCATTTGGAGTGTTTTTGTGAAAATTTGAGGAACTAATACTTGCTATGGCTTCCTTTCCTCTATTAACCATGGCTACAATCTTGGTCTCATCTCCTGAATCAGATCCAAGATCTTATTGTGTGGTGGCAATGATCTTTTGTTTCCCTTTGTTATTTGGTTTCTTTGGCCTTATTTGGGGATGTAGTTTCCAACAATGGGCTTCATCATGCCCCTCTTTGGAAAAATTTTTGCATGCAATTTTCTCCCCTTCTTTCTCGATTCTTGCGTTCTTATTTCCCTTCCATTTTCCTCCCTTATCTTTTCCCTTACCCTTGAATGGCTTCTTCTTACTACCCTCTTCCTGAATTTTCTTTCCCCTTGCTTCAAGATGCGTGGCTTGCAAACATACTTCATTTAAGTTTTTTGGGTTAAACATAAGGATAGTATGTTTCAAGTATGAATGTAAATGCCCAATGTATTTCAAGAGTGTGTCTTGTGAATTCAAGTTTACTCATAACAACAAAGCCCTCTTTCTAAATTCCCGAGTGTACTCTTGAACAGTTTGGCCTTTGAGTTGCCTAAAGTTTTGCCAAATCATTATTTCTTTTTTCATATAGGCTAATGGATAAAAATGCCTTTTAATGGAAGAAATTAATTCAACCCAAGAAATGGATATCTTACCGTGAATTTTCATTTCCTCTTGAATCTTTGCCTCCCACCAAACTAGTGCTACTCCTTCTAGCCTTAGTGAAGCTAACTAGATCTTTATGTCATCCTCTTGTAGATTTTGAATTCTGTAGTATACTTCCAATTGATGGATCCAATTGTATAACTTCTATGCATTTACCTCACCATTGTACGTGGGAAGTTCAAACTTTATGTCCAACTTGAGTAATGGAGATTTTCCTTTTGGGATTTTTGAATGAGTGTGGGTGGTTTTTGTGGTGGAAGTGGAAGATGAAGATGCTGATGAAGATGATGAAGATGAGGATGGTGGAGATGGAGGTGGCTTTACTCCACTATCTTTCAAACTCTTCTCTTCATCCTTCTTACCATATGAAGGTTCTTCTCCATGTGGAGGCTTAGAACCTTCTCCTGCTCTTTCTGTAGTGAATGCATCAAACATGATTTTAACCATTCTTTATATGTCTTTGAAGTCTCTATTGACATCCTCTTCTTCTGAATTTCCATGAGTCTCTCCAAATCCTGACATAATGGCTAAGGATTCAAGCTCAACCTCTGATACTTGTACCTCTTCAATCACTTCAACTTCTTGTGTAATTTGTACCTCTTCAATCTCAACTATTGCAGATGGAACTTGAGGTGCTTCAAGTGTAGCTTTGAGTGGAAATTTGGGTGAATATGATGCTTTATCAGCTCTCTTTCTCCTTGTCCTAATCTCAGGACTAACAACCAATATATTCCCTTCTCCTCTCTGCAGCTTCAACCTTGTAAGAATCACAAAATTGCAACTATTAAAACCCTTCATGCACAATCTCAAGAAAAGCAAGCAAATAACCTTTAGCAACCTTGTGCTATGATACCAACTTGATCTGAAATTGATTTTTAGTTAATTTTGTGCTAATATTAGTTTCATAATTAACATTAAAGTGCTTTGTTTTTCTTATCATACAAGGGTTTATACATGTGCTTATGAGTGACAATTCATTAAACTTGATGAGATTAAGTGTATTTCATGAAATTAAAAGCATGGAAACTCAATGTTGAACAACAGCATAATAAAACACAGCAAGCACAAATAACATAGACAAATACATAAATTTTTGATGGAGTTCACCCCTCCTGGGCTACATCTCCTTGGTCCAGCTTCATAGTGTGGGCCTTTGTATTAGCTTTAATTGTGCAATTTTTTATTTTTTTTGCAGTCTCCTATTGCCTCTAAAACCTGCTCCAATGGCTCCAAAATATCAAAATCTACCAAGAATGACTCTTCCTAAGCCAAAATTGCTTGAAAATTGCCTCAGTTATGGAAAAAACAAATTTTCCTAGTTTTTCTCCACTAAATCTAGAAGTCCACTTGTTAAATCCACTAAATGTGGAGCTTCTCCGCATTTGGTGGGTCCTCTAAACCTTCCGCTAACATAATCTGTACTTAATTAGTGGATAATTGTGAGTTTAATGTGATAAGCGAGCACGTTTAGCACTAATCGACACTTAGCACAAATGATGGATTATCGTGGCCTAACCACGTATTAACGTAATTAAATACATATTAATCTCGTTTAATTGTCTACCAGATTTTTGTCTTGGCCCCTGGTCTTAGCGCGTGGTCTTGTGGGAGGGGGTTGGCCCCTCCGAATCCCCAATTCCCGCTGAGTGTTAATTGAAATGGCATTGTAAACCTTATGGAGTAAGGTTTGCGGTATATGGCATAGTGGTAAGGTGTGGTTGTTGCGTGTGGATGGTCGTGGGTTTGACCCCGACCTTGCCATAAAAATTTTGGTGTAATAAACTTTGCAAGGGACCTTTGATATTGACTTTGGTTATAATTGATATGCGTTTATATATATATATATATATATATATATATATATGTATATATATATATATATATATATATATATATATATATATATATTGCGCTCATTTGATATGGTTCCAACCTTTGTTTAAAAAATGTATGCACCCCATCTAATACTTGAATTTCTACTATGGTCCATAAAAATGAATATGCCTTCCAACCTTGCCATCGGGTGGGCACCTGGAAACCTCCAACTACGCCATGTGGAATTTCCCCATTGGCCTAAAAAAATCCACCATAATAAATATAATCCACCGTAGAATAATTCCAAACTTAGGAATAGGAGAAAAATTCAACTTCCCCAAGCAACATTGGCAAATCTGGTGATGGAACTTGTCACAGTGTCACTGGCTGAAAACTAGAGAATATTCCCTAAAGGTGCCTGAGATGTTGACTGCACTACCAAGTCATCAATCTCTCATTCTTCTGCACAATTTTTACCTGTTTGGAAAAATGAACAACATACCATAACTTACTCATACGAACTCGCATTTGATGAAACGAGTTGCATTGGAATCCTGGTGATGAGCTCTATTTAATCGCTCTAGTTTGAAGCATTTCTTAGCACTTTAATTTTTTAGCTAAATGCTGAACTTTTTTTTGATGAGGAACATACTATTTAATAATAGTTAAAACATGTGAGTCAAAAATCCATAGGGATCTAGAGTCTCTAAAAATACTAGTTGAAGCCTTGGCCTCTGAGTGAGCTCAAGATCCTCCCAACCCTCCACCACTACTACAATTGCATCTACATTATTCCCTTTATCAAACCATGTTTGCAAACCTAAGTGGCTAGACCAAACTCTCATACTACTGAACGTATTGAAAATTAGAGAGTATAAGATGATTATGATGAATAAAACTCTCCCCCACTTAGAGTATATAAGGTAAGATAGAGGAAGCTCACAAATTAATATCAGTCACGATAAAGGAAAAGAAAGAAAATATTGAATTGCTAACGATATATATGAAACCATAAACAAACATAGGTTGAGGGAAATGAATTCCCAAGACCAAGCGAATATAAAAAATGATGGAAAATGGACCATGGAAACTAGCATCCAATCACCTTTACATGGGAGCGACAATAACCAATACTAAATAACACCTTCCTTTGTCCACACCACTTCCTTTTATTAACACCAAGATTTTTTCCATTACAAATGGGAGAATTTCGGCCAATTTGGTAACTGTGTTGACAAGTGAGTTATGATAGGATTTTCCACTATGAAAAAAGATAAATGAAAGTGGAACAATTTAGAGTATGTTTTAAAGTTGTTTTTAATTGGTTTAGAGATCATCTTCTTTGGGAAGTAAGGAAATAGGTTAATAGCCCAAGATTGAAAGACATATCTGGTATGACTCAAAACTTGTCTCCTTACTGCTACTAATGAGTAATTCCAACTAGTGTGGTTTTCCTTAAGTAACAATTATAAGTCCGCCTATAAATATAAGTCAATGATAATGATCACAAATCCTTTTAAGATATTACAAATGATCAAAATAAATCAAATTATTCACTAGAAAAAAGTACTTGTTAGATTTTCCTTAAAAAAGAGAGGTCTAAGGCTGAGTGGAATTCTAAAAAGAATCAAATTTCTATGATGATAAACAACTGAGAATCTTTCAACTCTAGGACATGTGAACCACTCAGAATGTGAACAGCATTGACAATGTGAAATAAAAGGTGTTGTTTAATTAATAGATGTTTTGGATTCTTTTTATCATAATCCAATATTTTTTTAGTTAAATCTTCATTTTTGTTGTTTAAATCATAGTTACCAAATTCACCCAAATCAAGGAAAAATTTCTGAAATTCATGAATTTAATTCTTACTTACGGTTCTGTTCGATGAAATTTAATTTGGTTCATTCACAATTTTGTTCATTTGAGCTTAGTAAGATAAGAGTCAATAGTGCTTCCTTTGAATTTTTGGTAGGAGATGAACGATTAGATATGTTTTGGCTCTATGAAGGGATCACTTTGTTAAGGATTGGTGTGATTATAATAATAAGCTCTTAACACATAGATAATTGTGTGTATCTAGGAAAGGAAGGAAAATAAAAACAATTGTGAAATTGGAAATTTTTCATTTTTCAGTTTCACTCTGGCTTTGGAAGGTTGGAAAGCCAAGAAAGGAAAAAGAAAAATAGATGAAAGTGGATTATTACTCATTTTATAAATGCATTGTATATCAAGGCCACAAATTCATAGTGAAAATTAATTTTTTTTTATCTAATATTTATCTAATTAAAATCTGAATTGTAACTTGATAACTATAATTTAAATTAGGTTTTTGATTGCATATATAGATTCACCACGCCTTCTAAATGAACTTAAACGCAAAAACATGACGGAATAATACTGCGCGTCCTCATCAACTTCTCTTTTGAATTCAAAAGTAACATTAATGGATCTGAGAAGTTTGCCGATCAGTTTCAGCACATCTTCTACCCTTCTAGCGTGCGTCACCGTTGATTTGTGGTTTCATTCAATTTTTTATTTGACTGGCAGACGAGTTCAGCAAATTGCAATTCTTTATTTCTTAGAAAGGAGGGATCAGCGCCTTGTACGCCATTTTGTTGATAGAGGCGTTCAGAGTATATATATATATATATATATATATATATATATATATATATATATATTTTGGAGGCCTTATTCTGAGGTTTACGTGCATAGTTATGCTGGGTCCTGCTATTATTCTCCATTGAAATTAGTTTTATATTTGTTCGTCGTTGAATTCCGTGTGGTGCTCATGAACTCACTCGTTATGTTAAGATTGATAGAGACAGAACACTCCATTACATTTGAGGGGAAGACAGATTTTTTTATTTCATTAAGGATTTTTTTATTAATACTTATCATTTTTATATTTGTATATATTTGGAGAAAAATATATTAAATAGTCTCTATCTAATTATTGAACCAAGAGACTTATTCTACAATCTAGTATGAGGGGATGTGTAATTTTGTCCATGCTCAACTTGGAGTTGACAAGTGTCCCTTAAAAAAACATATTTAGAGACAAATATATTAAATAGTCTTTTTCTAATTATTGAACCAAGAGACTCATTCTACAATCTAATATGAGGGGATGTGTAATTTAGTCCATGCCCAACTTGGAGTTGACAAGTGTTCCTTAAAAAATACTTTAAAAGAAAAACATTCTCTCCTATAATAAAAATATAAATGATTGTTCATATTTGGCTAGTTTTAATTAAAATTACTATAAACATAAAAAATAATTTAAATGAAAAACATTCTCCCCTATAATAAAAACATAAATGATTATTCACATTTGGCTAGTTTTAATTAAAATCACTATAAACATTACTAATGGCATTTTCATTCATTCCGCTCACTTGGTGAGTTGATATTTCACATGATTATTCATATTTGGCTAGTTTTAATTAAAATCATTGTAAAGATTCACTTGGTTAGTCGATATTTCACTTTTACTCTTAGAGTAATAAATAAAATATTTAGATGTCTAAGTTAAATAATATAATTTTATATAATCTTACAAAGTTAAAATAATTATTTGTTGACATGTAAATCTTTTTTCAAGTTTTGCATTCTATAAAGAGGTTTGCATATAATGAGATTTGATCCATCTAGGCTTTTAGTAGTTTCATGGTTAAGATGGATATATATTGGTCATAACTAAATAATTGACTCATCAATTATACGCATGTTATGCTCATCAATATCTTGATTCCATCTTAGGTCCACATATTTTGGCTCAATCCAAAGTTCATATACATATGGGGTCTTTCCTATCAAGCTTGACAAACCAAACCATTGGTAGCCTAAATAATATTGTACTTTTCATCGTATAAACATGTATACATTTTCAATATTACATGGAATCACTTATCACTAAAAGGTAACATAAAATGATATTGTGTTTTTCCTCCCATAAACATGTATACATTTACAATATTAGATGGAATCACTTATCACTAAAATTTCATATCACATGTATAACTTTTAGAGACAAAAATCAACATCAATATTGTCTTAGATTAGATTACTATATAATTTGTCATCTATCTCGATGCTTTCAAAGTAGAAAAATTGAAGGAATAAACTTATAGGAGCAGAGTTTTTATTAGTGGAGCCTGATTTAGAGAATCAAGGTTTGAAACCTTCACGGGTCAATTTGAGGCCTTAAATGACATTTTTGTTGGTAAAAATTTCTCACATAAGTGCGGTACCTATGGCATTATTCTACACTTACAAAAAATTATAGCTATGCAAGAAAGACATCAATGAGAGTTTAGATGAAAAAGTTATGCCTCTCGAAAGTTGGCCTATAGTGAGTGATCATAATACCATAATTTTGTTAAGTTAAAAGGTTAGGAAGCTTGGTAGTGTGACAAATATTTTGAAATTGATATGTAATCTGCATAAATGCTAGAAAATCTAAGAGAGTGATTTTCATCTTCAACCCTTTTAGTGTCACAAACGTGATAGCGACTTCATCCTACCGTGTTTTGGGAATTGATTAATGCCCACTTTCAAAGTAAAACTCATGAGAATCTGTTCTTATTTTAGAAATGTCTATTTTCCTCTTTATACTAGTCAAGCCATATAGATACTTTTGATTTTTGGGATTAGCGTTGATCACCTCCTTATAATATCTTAATTTCCTTTTGTCCTCTAACTTTTTATCACAACACAATATCCTCTTAAATAATAATGTATTAATATCTATAATATTATTTTTATTCAAGATACACTCTTTCTTTAGTAAATGATTAAATCAAATCTAATTATATAGATAGATTATGTCATCAAAAAGTATATCAACCAACCAACTAATTGATTTCTATAATCAAAATTCTCTCAATAATAATAACACATCATTAAAATAGAGCCAAAGTAGGATATGGCACTACTTTTCTTTTATAACATATAAAAGGAAGTGTTTGAGTTAGGTAATGGTCAAAGAGAAACCATAAAAACCATGAGCTATAAATTATTAATCATTTAAGGTGAACATAAAGACATGTGTTGAGAGAGAAAAAGTTCCCTAGTGCTGCAAATACATTATCCTTATCTCACTATAAATCATTTTGTATATATACATTGCTTTCTTCTAAAATACCACAGTTTCTTTTTAAGTTTGTCTTCATTGCATATGAACCATTATTTGTTCGAACCCAAGGGTGATCTAGTACATGTTGGAGTCAAAATTATAGACACTAATCCACATGCTAAGGTATACCACTGATGGTTGTACTTTTTCATAAAATTAATACAATCACTCTAATTTCCCTTCCCGTAATGTTTTATTTTTGAATACTTGCTAAAGTAGAATACATAGAATAAATATATTTGTCAGTCAGTTATATGCTAGCGTCTTCAAATTGAATTATTAAATGACTAAACGCATTTGAAAAAAGGTGTAGTTATTTTCTTATGTGCGGGTACCTTAGCGACACAATATTGCAAGTTGTTGTGGTTAAGCTTGTGTAGAAGGAATAAGAATAAGTTATTTGTTATTATGCATTTCTCAAGGAAATAAATAAAACTCCCTCTCAACCCAAAGGAAAGAGAGAGGTTGTCAGTGTCAAGCTACCTATAGTATATATTCACTTAAGAGAATCACGTAGATTACTCTTTTTTCTAAGCTTAAACATTTCACGATGGGTTTATTTCTTGTCTCTTTTTGGGCTTTGAGGACGACCTAGGGAAAGCAATTGACCTCCCTCTTAGATGAAAGGAAAAAAAAAGGTTGTTGGTACCAGGACAACCCACATTATATATTCAATTAAAAGTGCCACATAGATTACTCTATTCCAAAGCTTAACCATGTCAAATTTATAATACTTTAACTTGGTTGGGGAGGATCACAATGATTTCACCCATCCACCCAAACTAAAATAAATCAACAATTTTCTTTATTGTCATACCTTCTTATTTTAAGACATTAATTCATTAGTCATGGAAAGTGTCTCTTTCAAATTATTTACTTTTTATTCTATTAGTGAAGACATAACCCCTTCATTAGGGATATTTTTCCCTTGCATATTTAGATGTAAACGCCCTTTGAGTATAGCTAACAAATGTATTGGGGCAAAATCTTATGAATTACTTCTTTGTTGGGTTGTTTTTTTGAAATTCAATGGATTCAAAGGGTTTTTCATAATTTTTGTTTAAGGGAAAGTGAAACTCAAGGTAAAGGATTAAATAAAAATTCATTTTAAACTTCTTTAATTTATGATTGTGACTATATTTAATGATAATAACAACTAAATCATAAGTTTTTTTTCACAACTATTGGTCACATTAGAAGTTTCCTTTGAACAACCAATGTGGTTGTGTCCTCTAGTAGCTGTTATGAATTAAAAATAGATAAAAGATAATAAATAAATAATAAGTAATATTAATATAATAATATTGATAATAATTAAATTAATTATTTAATTAATGTAGTCATTAATTATGAAGGGAAAAAGGTCAAACAACATTACCATTCACCTTTGTGGCCAGTCAATGCCTATAAAGGAAAAATTCCATGAAGGTTTGTAATCACATACAAATACAAGTCTACACACAATTACATCCTTGTGTACCGGGTTTTCTCTTCAATAGTGGTATCGTAGCCTTCGATCCTCTCGCTAGTGATTGATTCAACCACTAATTTTGTCGCGTTGTTCATATTATTGTTCCACTTCTTTCTTCACCATTATTTCTACTCCTATCCCCATGACTGTCATATATACATAATCCAGTTCCGAAAATCATTCACCTTGCCATTTTTCTTTTTTTGTCTCCACTATTTACATCATACATCTTCCACCCAATCTGCACCTATTTCTGTGGATCTAACATTTCCGACCACCGACATATGTGTGTAGGCTCTGGTCTACAACCCATCCCTTTCACCATCCACCTGATTTTCTTCAAGTCGAACCTACTGCTTCCATATGAATTTTTTCGTCGCTACCATGTTCGTTGCGTGTGCAATTCTCGTTGCCATCATATTTTCTGTTTGTAACACCCTCCTCCCACATCTAGCCAAGTAACCGACCAACAAGGGTAAACATGCGACGAGAGGCTACTAATACGATATTCAACCTCCTAGATGACCTTGAGGAAGTGGAACTAACGTAAACATGACAAACAAAACTTACACGACATCACCAACATCCCCAGGAGGTATCCCAACGATTCAGGCCTCCTACCCCTAGGTTAGACTGACTTTATGACCACTTTGAGCCATAGTCGTAGACATAACACAACATGGTAGTGGCCAAGAGGCTATAGCCATAGGAACACCACAACAAGCCTATGGCTAGGGTCCCAATTGCTCAATTCTATGCTCGAAACTCCGATATTTGAGCCAGTTTTAAGGCCCAAAGCCCCGGTCACTGTCCAAAACTTCATGAAAACTTAGGGGATGAAAAATAACATTGGAAAAATGATACAGAAGCAATAATTTCAACAATAAATCATCTATACCTCTCCTAACTGTAACAACCCTGGTGAAAATTCCATGTAATAAAAGTTAAAAATAATAATCACGGTAGATGGGACACGCATTCCAAGCTGAATGGTGGGAAAAACACCCTAGTGGGTGTTCATTTATGTTATTATGGCTAAGGAAATTGGAAAAGGCAAAGAAAAAGGCTTTGGAAAGGCATACTGGCCTATTTGACACATTTATTTATGAGAATAATGGAAAATAGGAGAAAATGGAGATGAAAGGTCACAAGTTGCATGTGAGGAGGAAAATGAAGATATTAGAGGCATCAATGATAGAAAGTATGTTGAGGATAAGTTGGGGAGCTTTTTGGCTCAACCTTTTGTCAATTCATTTTTGGAGCTCTCTCACTATTCTCTCTCTCTCTCTCTCTCATACTCTTGGACACTTTGATTTTTTGGAGCACTTTGGCATTTAAGCAAGAAAGGAAAGAAAGTAGGAAGAAGGAGGAAGCAAGCCAGGAAGAACAGGAATGAAGCAACTACAACTGGGTTCTTGGCAAGTATCGATTTTCACGTGTATTTTCCTTGCTAGATTTGACATGCATGGTATTGCATGTGGTTCTTTGTTGTCTTGGCATGAATTTTTCCATATGTGATAGTGTATTCATTCTAGTCTTTCCATTTCTGGATAGCCATGGTGTTGTGGAGCTATCGTGGTTTGATATAATTAGATTTCCAGATGGATTTGAATCTGAGTGGGGTGGATCTCTGAATTGGTATAGCACCTGGCCTAGTGGCCCCCGAACCAGATTGTGGATCACGGTAAATCCACTGGCCTAGTAACCCCTGAGCCATATTGTGGGTTTTGGTAATCCATGATTGTGTTGCCTCGGTGGGCCTAGGAATCCTCGACTGGTGAATGGAAATATATACAGAAAATCCTAGAGGTGTTTTAATCTCCATTTCAGGCCTAGGAATCTTAGGTTTGGGATTGCAGTATAGACTGAAGAGTATGTCTCGGCTTAGGGACTAGTAAGCCCTAATTCAAATCTGGGTTGCGGTAAAGCCTAAGAGACTAGGAGATAAGAAAATTCCTCACGGTGTAGGCAGAGAGAATCTGGTAATATCCATGCTTGTGTTGGCCTAGTGATCGGGGCTAGATCATGGTAAATCCAATTAAGATATGTTTATGGTGTTGGCCTAGTGATATGAGTTGGATCATGGTAAAGCTTGATTTCTATTTGATGAGGGTGAGGTGGTTTAGGCTCAGTATGCCCTAGTTGGTTCTTTCAGTTTAAGTCCCACATTAATGCTTGGAATATGGCATGGGGGTGATTGGTTAAAGTAGATTTGGCTCAACCAGTCTATGGTCGAGTGGAACGTGGAAGTCCCATCTCCGATTGTTTTTGCATTCAATAATGAAGAACTTATTCCTTTGGTATTTGGTATGCAAATGTACTGGTTATTATTTGGATTCCATTGATGTTATATCCATGGTATTTCTATCGCTATTATGTTGGTTATAAGATTCTATTTTATCAGTGATGATGCATGGATCTATCTATTTTTTTCTGGTAAATGAATATACAATGTTTCTATGGTCAAATAGATTGTATTCTAGATTAATATGTGAGGGAGAAATGCTTCTTAGCGATTTTTGATAAGTATTAGACCCCTATGTTTATTTCTGTTGTTTACACCTGTAGATGTAATGTTTGTGACATGTTTGACGAAATTCCTATCACGGCTGGGTGGGGTCGGATGAATTATAGTTTATGTGATTTCTTCCATGTATTTTTTTTAATGTTATTTACCATATCCTGAAGTTATAGGAAGTTTTGTGTAGTGACCTAGGCTCAGGGGCTGAAAATGTGGCACAAATCCTGGAGTCGGGCACAAAAATTGATTGTTTAGGCCTTAGCCACTACCTTGACAAGGCTAGCCCACGGCTATAGGGTATATAGCCACTCCCTTTCCCTTATAATCCCATGGATAATCCATAAAGGGGATAAAAATTAGTCCCCTCTTGGGTAACAAGGCCCTAGAAGGTTGGGTTACCTCCTGGGGTTCCCAATGATGCAATGTAAGGTATGTTTTTGGTGTTTCCATCGGTTCCATTTCCTTAAGGTCATGAAGGAGGTTGAATCTCATATTAGTAGCCATGTTTACCCTAGTTGGTTGATTCCTTGGGTAGATGTGGGAGGAGGGTGTTACAACGTGGTATGAGAGCGTGGTTGCACTCACCTTGGGCTGTGTGTTGATTAGGCATTCATGTCAATTTCATATATGTTCCTCATGCTTATGTTCTATGTGCTTGTTGTGTATGCATGATGGTGGTGCTTTTTTTATGTTCTCTTTATGTGATTTTTGATACCACAGAGTGGTCTCAGAGAATGGTTCAACTCTCGAACCGATGGGTGGTGTGTTGATCATGCATTTATGATTGGTTTCATGCGTGTGTAGTATGCTTGTAGTCTATATGTGCTTGTTGCACTCGTGTTGTGTTGGCCATGGTGACAGTGGTGTCATCATGGAAGGTTTGATGATTATCTTGTCAACATGTTGTCACGAGTGTGTGACTTGTTATGTGTTGCTCATGCTTATGTATTGACCGTGTATACTTGCTTACATGTTGCGACATGTTGTGTATGAATTTCTTGTTTATGCTAGGTCACATATTGGTCATTCTTGGGTGTTGTCCAAGTTATGCTTGATTATGTGATGCTATATGTGGGATATGCATTGGTAATTCATGATTGATTATACATGTCCAGTGGGTGCATGTGGTCAAGTTTGCATTGGTTTGATTGAGGTTGTTGTGCTTGAGGTCATTGTATGCAATTAGGTCATCATGATGATATTGGTATGTTATGATGCTAATGTGTTGGTTGAGATAAAGTAGGAGATGTAGATCAGTAAAGTGAAGTTGCAACAATGGACTTTTGGGTCAGAGAAGATCGTCATACAAGCATGTAGGTATGTGATTCCCGATTGTTGTAAACATTAGGGTTAATTATATGTTTTCCATTCTATTGTTATTTTGGTTACATTTGTGATAAATTCTAGTTGATTAGTGTAGTCATATTATGGTTATGTGCATGCCTTTCATTCTATTGATGTTATGATTACATAAATGGTAGATGTTAGTTAACCAGTGTGATTATATGCACATGTGTTGGTTAGTTAGGCATGGTATTAACTTGATCATTACGTTATATGTTGTTGATGATTATGTTACATGATTAACTTGTTGTTTTTTATGATTAGTTAACTTGATGATTATGTTATGTGTCATTGATTAGCATGTTATATGTTAACTTGTAGTTAGCTCGATGATTATGTTATATGTTGTTGATGAGTATGTGTTAGTTAACTTGACGATTAGGGTTATTGCATTAAGATTTTGACGTTATATGTATTATGCTAAAATTGGACTGGCCTATGCAACTGGTTAGGGTTATGACATTCAAGTATGATTCGACCTAATTATGATAATTTGTTGCATTAATCTAGACTAATTGTGCATATGTGATTTCTATGAATGAATGACATATGTTTATGAGTCTATGATGCAAACTTGTTAGCTAGTTACTATTATGGATATCATGACCTTATTTAGGTTGAGTTCATGTGTCGTGAAGTTATATTGTGCTAACATAGATTGATTGTGCAGATAAGATAGCCTCCCCTAAGATACATGAAGGTATGAGTTTTCTTATGTCATGTACTTGATGCTTAATTTTTTGATTATGTCATCTATTTGGTGTCTATTACATCATCTAGTTGATTTATTTAGCATGGTATGTTTGCAAGTTGTTTGAATTTTTTATTACTTGCATGATATGAGTATATGTGTCTATAATATTGCATGACGAAATCAGGTCTTGTTTTAAGATGGTTGTACTAACACACATGCGCTAGGATGGATGATATGTATCTGAGTGTAAGTAGGTGATAGTTGTAGCATTATGTATTATGACTGATGAATGTGAGTTGACTAATAGATTATTACATGGTTGTTAGCCCTGGTAAAATTTGATTTTGAATTGATAAATATGTTGTCTTGATGTTGATACATATGGCCGACATGTGTGTTCAGTTACAAGTCAGTGTGCTTGGCACAACAAGGTAATATAACAAGTATATTGGTATATTTATTTATGCATTGACAGTTGTGTGGTTATGGAATTTTTATGCAAGGGATGGCATGGCAAGAAACTTCCATGAAATATTGAAGAAGGCTCGGGTTTAGATTTCCTTGGAAGTATTGGGAACCATGGGGATTGAGTCATGGTGTTTGTTGAAAATTCTTGTTCTTTTAGTCTTTTGTGATTTGGTTGCGATTGATTTTTAGTCTTAATTGTGTCTAGTGCATGGCCATGCCACTTTTTTACAATGAAATATTGCTTTTGGTTCTCATGGTATTCATCTTTTTCATTTTTTTCTTGCTTTTGTTTGAGAGTCTTGGGAATTGGTTGGGAAAGAGGAAAATTAATGGACCTTGGGGAGAGCTCTGTGGTACCCAATAGGTAATGCAAGACATGAATGAAGCGCAGTGCATGAGTAAGTGCATTAGAAGGTAAGATTATGAAAATCGGTTAGACTGCTTGGGTCCATTGTGGTAAATGTATGGTGGCAGTACAGACATGAGAAAGGAAACATAAAAGGTAAAATGAATGATTTGTTAGATGCCTTGGCTATGTTGGGAACTATTATTCTCAACGGTGTGCATGTTGTGCACAAATAAGGAAGTTCTCTTAACCTAGACCTTATGATATCTAGCCATTGCATTGTGATCATGATTCTGTTGAAGTTTACATATGTATACATGTATGTATGTATGTATGTCGTTGATTGACAGGGTCATCATGGATCTTGATGGTTTTATGTTCATGGTTTGTATGTATATATGTATGTATGTATGTATGGCGTTACTTGATAGGATCATGATTGTTTTATGCTAATGATTATATATATGTATGTATCTATGTATCTATGTCACGGTATGACAAGGTTTCAAGGATAATTCTTGTGGATGAATGATTTCTTATGCAGGTGAATGGCATGAAGAGTCTCCTGGCTACAAGGAATAAAGTGGTAGAGTAACTTTGACAGATCTATGAGGTCAGTATCATGTGGATATGATTTAATGTTATATGCTTGTGCTATGCTTATGTTTATGGACAGGTAATGCTAAGAGTTACATCAACAATGTGAAAGTAGGGTGATCTGTGGCATGCTAGAATAAGCATGGATAGTGGAAAGACACTAGAAGAAAGGTTGATTGTGGGGTCAGTGTGTGGTCTATGGATGTATAGTGTTATTGTTGTGTATAGGTTGTGCATATTGTATATTTAGTGATTGTACCTATGGTGATGTGTACATGTAACATAAGTAGTATTGTGTACATATGATGATGTATGCATGTTGTATATGTGTGTTGTGTGTATATTCCATATGCAGTGCTAGGTATAGATGGTGCTATGTAAATGTGAGATATCTGATGTTGTCTATATATCATATTGTGTGTATGTTGGATGTTCAGTGTTGTGTGCATATGGTATTGTGCACATGTTGGATATGTGGTGTTGTGTATGTAGGGTGCTATGTGCACGTTGAATATGCAGTGCTAATGTACATATGGTGTTGTGTGTGTGACATACATATGGTTCTATGTGCATTTGGTGTTGTGTGCATGATTGTACACATGGTGTTGTGTACATGTGGTGCAGGTAGTGGTGTGTACATAGTGGTATTGTGTACATGTTGTACATATGGTACTGGTATACATGGGGCTCAATTTCCCTATGGATTGTGCAAGCAAGACTGAGCATCAAGAGGCAAGATTTGTTAAGTATTGGAGCAAACTTTCTTTTGAGATTTTTATGCAGCCAGCCATACAATTGTTCATCACTCATAATTTGCAAAAATAATTTAAACCACTCTATAATAGTTTTAGATATATTATGGGAAAATATAGGGCTCCTTATTTGTACTCTCTCTTGATTTCCACACAAGGATTATAGGAAGAAGCCAAGTGCTTAAAATTTTTAGTGGCATCCTTGTAGTACTCTTTATGTTGGTTAGGATCATAGGACTTCATTGGAGATGCAACATTCATTATAGAAAGTTTCTCAGGGGTCTCCTTATTTTCTCCAATCCTTTTTCCTCATATGGTAATAATATTAATATAAAATATTAATAAATAATATTAGTATACGATTATGTTTGACCAAATTTGAATAGTCTTAATTGTCGAAAATAGTCAACCACATTATTAAATGTGGTTGAATAATTTGATAATGTTGCATTGCAACATTGGATAAATTGAAATGTAATGTAACATTGCGAAAATGTTTGTCACATTGTGACGTTGGATATATTTCTTTACCATTATGGCGTCACAATATATTATTATTATTATTATTCAACTTTATTTATATGAATATTGTTATTATTAAACATTTTTAAATATTTATTGTGACTGACCAAAGATGATCTTAATTGACAAAGGTTGACGATGTCTAACTTTGGTCAACCATGGTTGACTATAATTGAATATGGTTGAGTTACGTTGATTGGCGATGACTATGAATGAATAAGGTTTACTATTGTTAAATATGGTAAACATAGGATTTACCAAGTTTGATGATGGTCAACTATTTAAACATTGACTATAGAAATTGAATTTGCTCAACTAAAATATTAATCAATAATAATAATAGGCTATTATGTTTGACCAAAGTTGAAGATTTTTGACTATCAAACATAGTCAAACATATTCAATGACATTAGTAAACCAATGTTTTAAACCATATCAATATTAATATTATTAAACATTTTTAAACATTGAATATGAGTGAGCATGGTTTAACCATGGGCAAAAATTGCTTGAAGAAGTTCATCATCGGTGAACATTGTTTCATGTAGAAATTATATAACTGATATGTTATACATCCGAGATTCTCCTGATCACACACTATTTGACTTCATGCACAATACATAATCTCTTCTACCATTGATCATTAATTGCGGAAATAAAATCAATTGCATGCACACATTAAAACCATAAAAATTCACACATATGAACACAGTAATTTATGGGAAAGCTTAAAGATGAAAACCCCCAACTATCTGTATATTATATGTCATAGATATCATGTAACAATCATCATACAAAAATCCTCAAAAGCTCTCAGTACAATCTCCAATTGCTACACACTAATCAGGCCCTGATCTTGCAAATCCATGCACCGATCTTTACCAACCTTTAGCCTGCCTCTACTGTGCAATACCTGCTGAAGAATGGCTCTGGATGAGTTCAAATCCATCCTATATTGACCTTGCAATCCTGATTGGCATCTCCATCAATGTGTGGTGCAAACTCATGCAACACTATAGTCACAACTGATTGTCAACCTGCTCTTTCACCTACCTCTCCACTGGTCTCCACTGAAACTGTCCATGCACTGTAGTTAACTGATGTATTCTTTAGTTGATTAATGATTTAATAATTAGTGAATTAATTAATAATTAATTCACACCACTCTCACTAGTGTATCAATCAGTTAGACTAGATACAACTAGCTCAACTATGTTTAACTCAGTTAAACTGAACACAACTCCATCACCTACCTCAATAACTCCACCAAACTCTGTCACATGAGTTCTAACTGAAGTATCCATACAATAGCTCCACTTAAACCTCAGGAATAGCGTAATTCCTTCTGTCAGCTGTTGTGCCACATCTGTGCACTTAACTGAAGTGCTCCAAGAGAATTAGATAATGTTTAGAGTCTAAATACTATTAAGAGCTAATAATATTTGACATATCTATTTTTAGACTGGCAATCTAAAAATAGATTCCGTCCAGTGTGTCTAAAAATAGAATTCCATATATTTTTTCCGACTTGACCAACCATCCACAAATAGCATCCTGCAACTCATACAACATGATCCATATGTCTAAAAATAGACTTTGCACCAAAAATAGCCTGCGGGCCCACTTAGTGAAGGCGACTTCTTTCCAATAAGCTCATCATCTTGTTGCAATCTCAACATTTCACTAATTTGACTAGTTTCATTCTTAGTGACTGATTTATAATGATTAAGTGGGCATTGTATCATTTGACACTACACACCACCAATTTTAAACAAATATTTGAATTCGATAATTAATCCACGCAACTCTTTGAACTACAAAATCCTTTGTAATTAGTGATCTAATTATTACCAACAATCAATATTCTTAATTAAAAATTGTGTCACCTCTGTAATGAGTAGTTACAATATTATGGTGGTAATGAAATCGAACTGAAGCGTTTTACCATTAGATGTTGGAAACATGGTTTCACTCTTATACTATATTATTTACATGGTCTGGGTTTATCACAATGTTGAAAAGTTTCAATTTCTCAACATATAATCATTGCGTGCAACAATTTTGATAACAAATTCCATCCATAGTTGATTAACTTTTTTATGAGTCGATACAATCATCACATGTACAAATTATATTAGTGATCCTTGTAATTATAAACTATGGTAATCTCAGTGTTACAAATATACTCCCTATAATTAACCAGCCTAGATCCATCTTAACTTAAGATCTATCAAGTGCTGAGAGGGATCAAATCTCTAGAGGCGAAAACCTCTTTTTTGAGTGAAAAATTTGAGGAAAGGTTTTCACCTCAAGAGATTTGATCTGTCTCAGTGCTTGATAGATTCGGACTTAAGATGGATCTAGGTTGGTTTCAGCCGTGTGCGGCCAAGGAAAATCTAACATATGATTAATTTGATCAATAATATGTAAATACATCTATATTAATATAATCATTTTAAATATGCTAAATATGTCTGATATTTATTTAGTCATTTTAATTTTAAATTTATTTTTGTTGAGGTGATAAATATTGTTAATAACTTTAATGATGAAATAAAAATTTTAATGCAAAGTGACAATGTAATAGTTTTGAATGATAGAAAATGTGAATAATAAGAATGTAGTCAATTACAATTATTCTCTCTCTCTCTCTATTATATGAAAAGGATAGATAAAATCGTAAACCATTTAAATTTTAGCTCTAGTTTTTGTACTAAATCAATACCTTGTCTCTCTTGCTCACCAATAATATTAATAGGGTGAATCACTATAACACAAAAATCAATGTACATTTTCAAAAAAAGTTGTGCTTACACTGAAATCAATGCACAATGTTAATCGAGTCACTTTAAAATTAATGTACCATCATACGTCAAATTACATCAAATCAGAAATCAACTTCTACATTGAAATCTATCTATCTAATGCAATAAATCAAATAAGATTAGAAAAAAACATCTACAGTGAAATCAATGCATTTAATGAAAGTAATCAAATAGGATTATAATCAACATCTACAAATAGGATTACAAACCAACATCTACACTGAAATCAATGCATCTAGTGCAAGCAATCAAATAGGACTAGAAATCACCATCTACATTGAAATCAATGAATTTAGTACAAACAATAAAATAAGATTAGAAATCATCTACATTAAAATCAATGCATCTGGTGCAAGCAATCAAATATAATTAGAAATCAACATATACACTTAAATTGAAGCATTTAGTGTAAGAAATAAAATAGGATTAGAAATCACCATCTGCACTGAAATTAATGCATTTAGTGAGAGAAATCATATAAGATTATAAATCATCCACATTAAAAAAAGTGCATAAAATGCAAGCAATCAAATATCATTAGAAATCAACATCTACACTAAAATCAATGCATCTAGTGCAAGAAATCAAATAGGATTAGAAATCACCATCTACACTGAAATCAGTCACCTACTGCAAGAAATCTTCTTCTCTCTCTCCCCCCTTCAACTCCATCTCTCTTTCCCTCCCTCTCTCCACTCTCTCACATCATCTCTCTCTTACTTCCTCTCTCTCCCTTTCTATCCCACCTCTCTCTCTCTCTCTCTCTCTCTCTCTCTCTCTCTCTCTCTCTCTCCAACTTTGTTACTATATCGCTTCCTCTCTCCTTTTCTCACCCTTCTCTCCATATCTCCTTATTTGTCTCTTTATCTCTCCCCAAAACATACATACTATCTCTCCATCTCTCACTTGTCACCCCCTCTCTCTTCACTTCCCACTCTCTATGTATTTCTTCTTCCCTCCCTCTCTCCCCCTCCAACTCCATATCTCTATTCCTTCCTCTCTCCTCCTCTATCTCAAGTCATCTATCTCGTCCTTCATCTCTCTCCCTTTATCTCGTGCTCTCTCTCTCTCAACATTTACACTAAAATAAATGCATCTACTAAAAAAGATAAAAAAGGATTAGAAATCACCATCTACATTGAAATCAATGCATCTAGTGTAGGAAATATTCTTCCCTTTCCCCACCTCCAACTCCATCTCTCTTTCCCTACCTCTATCCACTCTCTCACATCCTCTCTCTCCCTTTCTCTCCCACCTCTCTTCCTCCATCTCTTGACTCTCTCACATCCTCTCTCCCCCTTTCTCTCCCACATCTCTCTCTCTCTCCACCCTCCAAATCTGTGACTATCTCCCTCCCTCTCTCCATCTTCCCCCCTTCCCTCCATTTCTCCTTTTTTGCCTCTTTATCTCCCCCAAACATACACACACTCTCTCTCCATTTCTCACTCTCTATATCATTCTTCTTCCCTCCCTCTCTCCCCTGCCAAATCCATCTCTCTATCCCTCCCTTTCTCCTCCTCTCTCTCCCTTTCTCTCCTACCTCCCTCTCACTTCCCTCATATATATATCTCTCTCTATATTTGTCATCCAATCCTCTCTCTTCCCCTCTCTCAAGTCCTATGTATCATCCTTCTTCTCTCTCCCTCTCTCTCTCTCTCTCTCTCTCTCTCTCTCTCTCTTCCCTCCAATCCTCTCTCTCCCCTCATCGTTCTCTCTGTCCCTCCAACTATGTTACTATATCCCCACCTTTCTCCTTCTCTCTTATTCTTTGACCCCTTCTCTCCATCTCTCCTTATTTGTTTCTTTTACTCACCCCTAAATATACATACACTCTCTCCATCTCTCCCTTGTCACTCCCTCTCTCTCTCCACTTCTCACTCTCTACGTCTTTATTCTTCCCTCCCACTCCCCCCCTCCAACTCCATATCTCTATCTCTCCCTCTCTTCTTTCTCCCCCCTCCATCTTTATGTCTCCCTCTCCCTCTCTTACCCTTCTGTACCTCTCTCACTCATCCCCCTCTCTCTCTCTTCATTCCTCCTCTCCCCTCTCCTTGATTTTATCCCCATCTCTCCCTTGTCACTCCCCTTATCTCTCCACCTCTATCACTTTATGTCTTTGTTCTTCCCTCCCATATATATCTAGAGTTAATATATATTATAATATAACAAATTTAATATTGTATTAATCCAAAATTTTTAAATTTAATAATATTAATATATTAATATGAATATTAGATTTAATATTAATATTAATATTAATATTTTAATATTAATATTAGGGTCAATAATTCTTTTTTGCATGGAGTTAATAATAATTTGGCCCATGGTATTTGGCCCATAGGCTTCACCTAAATAAAATCTATTTTTTGAGTGTTCGTAAATATAAAGAGGTTTACCAAGTAAATATAAAAATCTAAGTTTTATTTATTTACCATGGTATTTGGCCCATAGGCTTGGTATATAAATAGATAATCCTATTTGATATATTTTTATTTATTTATCATACTTCTTTATACCTCTTTTATATTTATTTATTTACCATACCTTTTTTATAAATATGGTATTTGGCCCATGGTATTAATAATAATTTGTCCCATGGTATTTTCCCATAGGCTTCACCTAAATAAAACCTCTTTTTTGAGTTTTTGTGAATATAAAGAGGTTTATGGAGTAAATATAAAAAGAGGTTTTATTTATTTGCCATACATCTAGTTTACTTATATTTTTATTTATTTACCATACTTAAACTTCTTTATATTTTAAATTTATATTGTATTTATACATAATAATAATTAGATTCAATTTTAAATAAGATCGACATTAGATTAAAAGTGTTAAATGTTAAATGTTTGTGTTTACGTTTACGTTAATTTACAAGCTAAGCCACCGATACAATGTTTTTGTAAATAGCACTGGCTTTCGAAATCTGACTTATTTTTACCATAGGAATCACTGTGTTGAATTATATTTAATACAAAACCATAAGTGTTAGTGATCACGATCGTTGCACAGTTTATATTTCAATTTCAACTATATATATACTAGAAATTGCACCACATGTTGCAAAAGAAACGTAGTAAGGCAATAGCATAGGAAAGAGTAGCCTAGAAGCAATAAGTTGTTGCAGAGAAGGAGCCATAGTGAAGAAATGAAAGGCAAATTTTGCTTCCATGGAAGCAGGTCCCGGAGGTTTCACAAATATTGATGATAGGAGTTATCAACCAGAAAATTTTGTTATAGATATTGAAATAGGCAATTGTGGGTGAAAACATATATGTAAACCAACATAATTTGTTCCCATGTATAAAAAATTTGTTATATATATTGAAATAGAAAGTTGGGGGTGAAAATCCTTTGGTGAATAATAATCCTCTGAAACAAGAATGAAATGAATCCTTTGGTGATTAATAATCCTCTAAAACAAGCATGAAATGAGCACGTAACTCAAATAAAATATTTTAAATACATTCAAGTACGATCTATCTAACATAGTTGGAAATAAAAATAATTTTCATTAATAGAAATGGAATTTACTACAAGTTCATCTACATATCAGAGTGCCAATTGCATGTTTGTCGGAAATTGTATATGAAGAACAATAGTCTTGGTATACAAGAAAGTGAATGTCATTCTAATATGGAGACATTTTTGGAAGGAGATATTGTTCTTTATGTTATGGTTTATTTTCTTAACTCCAAACTTGGTTTAGTCTTCTCTATATACATAAGAAAAAAAAATACAAAGTAATTTCACAAATTAAAGTTATAGTTTTATATTTTTAATTACAAATCTAGTTTCTTATTAAAATATTTACAAACATCTAGTTATTCAAATAAATTATATTGTGAATATGGTTTCTCCTATTATTTGATTACAAAATTATTGTACTCCCTACTAAGTAAAACAACTTTATTAATAAATAATTGAATGCCAAATTGAAAGATTACTCAAGTGAGAACTACTATAATATATAGAACTGATTTTTTGAAGTTATTTGTTTTATATGTCATTCAGTTTCCATTACCTATTTTCTTCAAACGCCATGGGGACGTATTGAACATGGGGAGAAACTTTAGGTAAATAAACATCCACATTTTCAACTTGGACAAAAAAATAAATAAATTATAATCCTAAACTTATCTTACCTAATCATCTTTTTAAATATATAATTGAGTTCCATTTATTAAAAACAGAGGCAATATTAAGAACCTCCTAGAGTTATAAAAGGTAATTGACATGAGAAATAAAAAATCTCCTCATGACAACATATAAATGTTAATTTTAATTGAATCATTAAAAAAATAAAAAGGGATAATAGATTTACTAGTTATATCATTAAAAAAGACCACTTTCACAATGGAATTTCTACATTAATTTTTAAAAATATTATTTTATAATTATATAATTATAATTGTATATTTTTAAGATATATATTTGATGATAATAATAATTTTTTGTTTTGTTTTTGGAAAATAATACTAAGTTGGAACTAAATAGATTTGGTGAATTACATAGAGATTGAACACATTAAGGCACATTAAGTGAAGGGGTGCTAGTGTTCCTTACCTCCAAATGTAGTATAGTGTGATGCATCAATATAAAAAACCCTACCCCTACTTAGAATTTTTAGTTCAAAATTTTAGTCATATATATATATATATACTAGTGAAAAAAATATTATAAAATGTATTTATTTTAAATGAAACAAAATGATGATCTACTATAAAACAGAAGAGCATTAAAGGAAAATAGAGAGCCTAAAGGAATGTGGAGGTACAAAATAGAGAGCATGAAGGATATGTATAGGTACAAAACAGAGAGCTTGAAAGAGATGTGTATGTACTTGGAAATGATGGGGAAATGAGAGATGTACAGGAACTTGTCAGTGAGAATATTGACCACATAAATGAAGTCACCATTTTAATATTTTAAATTTTTTTAATGTACATGTCAAGTTCAAATTAAAAATTAAAAATTTATATTTTTTTATGTAGGGACAACAACTTACCTACAACAAGATCGTACCACACGTAGAAAACATGGACATTAATCAAAAGTTGCAAGAAATTGTCTTTGATGATAGTTTTCTAGATAATATAGAATCAAATAAAATTGAAGGAATGAGGCCACTAATTCATGAATGAACAGTTCAAGATAAAGTAAATTGGGTGATCAAAAACATTTTTCAAAGTATATCTATCATAGCAGAAGCTTAATTCTTTAAGTATGAGGGGTTTTCACAGTGCATTATATTGGATATCATTTTTTGGGATTCAACTGCGTTAATTTAGTCATTCATCTATGACCATTTCCATGAGAGGTAGTCGTAACTAACTAATTTCTCATGATTTTTGAATAGTCCACTTAGCACTCATTGCATCGGGTGATGCTCACAGGGGTAAAGGAGTGGGATTGAAACTAGTGAAACAAATCACATAGCGTCAATCGTCAGTTCTGGGGCTTGCACCCGGTAACCAGGACTTCCCGGGAGGTCACCCATCCCAGAACTCCTCTTGCTCAAGCGCACTTAACTATGGAGTTTTCCCCACAATCAAGCCCACTTAGCTTGCTACTCCATTTGCAAAACCTTAGCAACTATTGTGCCTCATGAACCATTCAAGAAGAGCTCCCTTTACTCTTAGTATTTTAAGTATGAGGGGTTTCTACAGTGCATTATATTAGATATCATTTTTGGGATTCAACTGCAGTAATTTATTCATTCATATATGACCATTTCCATGAGAGGTGGTCGTAACTGACTAATTTCTCATCACTTTTGAATAGTCCACTTAGCACTCATTGCATCAAGTGATGCTCACAGGGGTGAAGGAGTGGGATTAAAACTAGTGAAACGAATCACATAGTGCCAATCATCACTTCCAGGGCTTGCACCCGGTAACCAGGACTTCCCGTGAGGTCATCCAGATCCTGCAACTCGTCTGCTGCTAGCATCAGTGTGATTCTTACAATCAAGCCCACTTATCTTGCTGTTTCATTTTGCAAAATTTGCACTTTCATTGTGTTCATGAACCCATCTTCACTTTACCTTTAGTATTTTAAGTATGCATGTTGCATTATATTAGATATCATTTTGGGATTCAATCAGTAATAATTTAGCCATTCATCTATGACCATTTCCATTAGAGGTAGTCGTAACTAACTAATTTCTCATGATTCTTGAATCGTCCACTTAGAACTCATTGCATTGGGTGATGCTCATAGGTTGAAGGAGTGGGATTGAAACTAGTAAAATGAATCACATAGCGTCAATCATCACTTCCGGCACTTGCACCCGGTAACCAGGACTTCCCTGGAGGTCACCCATCCTACAACTCCTCTGGCTCAAGCACGCTTAACTATGGAGTTTTCCCCACAATCAAGCCCACTTAGCTTGCTACCCCATTTTCAAAACCTTAGCAACTATTGTGCCTCATGAACCATTCAAGAAGAGCTCCTTTGATATTTGCGGCATGAGGTTTCGCAAAGGTATTATTAGATATCATTTTAAATTAATCAAGCAGTGAATTTAGTCATTCATCTATTTTACCATTTCCATGAGAGGTAAATTGGCAACTGACTAATTTTCATGATTTTGAATAGCTCATTTAGCACTCATTGCATCAAAGTGATGTTTCAAGGTGGGTGAAGGAGTGGGATTGAAATCCAATGAAACGAATCATACAGCATCATTTATCACTCGGCTTGCATACAATTAAGCATTTCTCGAGGTCACCTATCCTGCAACTTTCCGTGTTTCAAGCGCTTAATCAAGGATTTTTTCCCCACAATCAAGCCTACTTAGCTTGCTACCCCATTTGCTAAGTGGGGTAAGTAGGCTTGATTGTGGGGAAAACTGCATAGTTAAGCGTGCTTGAGTTAGAGGAGTTCTAGGATGGGTGACCTCCGAGGAAGTCTTGGTTACTGAGTGCAAGCCTCAGAAGTGATGATTGACGTTATGTGATTCGTTTCACTAGTCTCAATCCCACTCCTTCACCCCTATGAGAATCACCCAATGCAATGAGTGCTAAGTGGACTATTCAAAAATCATGAGAACTTAGTCAGTTACGACTACCTCTCATGGAAACGGTCATAGATAAATGACTAAATTAAAACAGTGGAATCCCAAAAATGATATCTAATATAATGCACTGCAGAAACCCCTCATACTTAAAATAGTAAGAGTAAAGGGAGATCTTCTTGAATGGTTCATGAGGCACAATAGTTGCTAAGGTTTTGCAAATGGGGTAGCAAGCTAAGTGTTCTTGATTGTGGGGAAAACTCCACAGTTAAGCGCACTTGAGCCAGAGGAGTTATGGGATGGGTGACCTCCCGGGAAGTCTTGGTTACCGGGTGCAAGCCCTGGAAGTGATGATTGAGGCTATGTGATTCGTTTCACTAGTTTCAATCCCACTCCTTCACCCCTGTGAGCATCACCCGATGCAATGAGTGCTAAGTGGAATATTCAAAAATCATGAAAAATTAGTTAGTTATGACTACCTCTCATGGAAATGGTCATAGATGAATGACTAAATTAACGCAGTTGAATACCAAAAATGATATTTAATATAATGCACTGCAAAAACCCCTCATACTTAAAATACTAAGAGTAAAGGGAGCTCTTCTTGAATGGTTCATGAGGCACAATAGTTGCTAAGGTTTTGCAAATGGGGTAGCAAGCTAAGTGGGCTTGATTGTGGGGAAAACTCCACAGTTAATCACGCTTGAGCTAGAGGAGTTCTGGGATGGGTGACCTCCCAGGAAGTCCTAGCTACTGAGTGCAAGCCTCAAAAGTGATGATTGATGCTATGTGATTCGTTTCACAAGTTTCAATCCCACTCCTTCACCCCTGTGAGCATCACCTGATGCAATGAGTGCTAAGTGGACTATTCAAAAATCATGAGAAATTAATCAGTTATGACTACCTCTCATGGAAATGGTCATAGATGAATGACTAAATTAACGCAGTTGAATCCAAAAAATGATATCTAATATAATGCACTGTGAAAACCCCCCATACTTAAAATACTAAGAGTAAAGGGAGCTATTCTTGAATGGTTCATGAGGCACAATAGTTGCTAAGGTTTTACAAACTGGGTAGCAAGCTGAGTGGGCTTGATTGTGGGGAAAACTCCATAGTTAAGCGTGCTTGAGCCAGAGGAGTTTTGGGATGGGTGACCTCTCGAGAAGTCCTGGTTACCGGGTGTAAGCCCCGAAAGTGATGATTGACGCAATGTGATTCATTTCACTAGTTTCAATCCCACTCCTTCACCCCTATGAGCATCACCCGATGCAATGAGTGCTAAGTGGACTATTCAAAAATCATGAGAAATTAGTCAGTTACGACTACCTCTCATGGAAACGGTCATAGATGAATGACTAAATTAACGCAGTTGAATCCCAAAAATGATATCTAATATAATGCACTGCAGAAACCCCTCATACTTAAAATACTAAGATTAAAGGGGGCTCTTCTTGAATGGTTCATGAGGCACAATAGTTGCTAAGGTTTTGCCAATGGGGTAACAAAATAAGTGGGCTTGATTGTGGGGAAAGCTTCACAGTTAAGCGCACTTGAGCCAGAGGAGTTTTGGGATGGGTGACCTCACGAGAAGTCCTGGTTACCGGGTGCAAGCCCTGAAAGTGATGATTGACGCGATGTGATTCTTTTCACTAGTTTCAATCCCACTCCTTCACCCCTGTGAGCATCACCCGATGCAATGAGTGCTAAGTGGACTATTCAAGAATCATGAGAAATTAGTTAGTTACGACTACCTCTCATGGAAATGGTCATAGATGAATGACTAAATTAATGCAGGTGAATCCCAAAAATGATATCTAATATAATGCACTGTAGAAACCCCTCATACTTAAAATACTAAGAGTAAAGGGGGCTCTTTTTGAATGGTTCATGAGGCACAATGGTTGCTAAGGTTTTGCCAATGGGGTAACAAACTAAGTGGGCTTGATTGTGGGAAAACTCCACAGTTAAGCGCGCTTGAGCCAGAGGAGTTCTGGGATGGGTGAATTCCCGGGAAGTCATGGTTACTGGGTGCAAGCCCCGGAAGTGATGATTGATGCTATGTGATTTGTTTCACTAGTTTAATCCCACTCCTTCACCCTTGTGAGCATCACCCGATGCAATGAGTGCTAAGTGGACTATTCAAAAATCATGAGAAATTAATCAGTTACGACTACCTCTCATGGAAATGGTCATATATGAATGACTAAATTAATGCAATTGAATCCCAAAAATGATATCTAATATAATGCACTGCGGAAACCCCTCATACTTAAAATACTAAGAGTAAAGGGAGCTCTTCTTGAATGGTTCATGGGGCACAAAAGTTGCTAAGGCTTTGCAAATGGGGTAGCAAGCTAAGTGTGCTTGATTGTGGGGAAAACTCCACAGTTAATCACGCTTGAGCCAGAGGAGCTCTGGGATGGGTGACCTCTCAGGAATTCCTGGTTACTAGGTGCAAGCCCCGAAAGAGATGATTGACACTATGTGATTCGTTTCACTAGTTTCACTAGTTTCAATCCCACTCCTTCACCCCTGTGAGCATCACCCGATGCAATGAGTGCTAAGTGGACTATTCAAAAATCATGAGAAATTAGTGAGTTACGACTACCTCTCATGGAAATGGTCATAGATGAATGAATAAATTAATGCAATTGAATCCCAAAAATGATATCTAATATAATGCTCTACGGAAACCCCTCATACTTAAAATACTAAGTGTAAAGGGAGCTCTTCTTGAATGGTTCATGAGGCACAATAGTTGCTAAGGTTTTGCAAATGGGGTAGCAAGCTAAGTGGGCTTGATTGTGGGGAAAACTCCACAGTTAAGCGCGCTTGACCCAGAGGAGTTCTACGATGGGTGACCTCCCGAGAAGTCCTAGTTACCGGGTGCAAGCGCCGCAAGTGATGATTGATGCTATGTGATTTGTTTCACTAGTTTCAATCCCACTCCTTCACCCCTGTGAGCATCACCCAATGCAATGAGTGCTAAGTGGACTATTTAAAAATCATGAGAATTTAGTGAGTTACAACTACCTCTCATGGAAATGGTCATAGATGAATGACTAAACTAACGCAATTGAATCCCAAAAATGATATCTAGCTTAATTCTTAAATATATTTTTAAAGCACATATATCTAAGAAATATAGTTCAATTATTGGGCATTATAAATTCCAAAGAGGTAAAGGTAAATGAGTTGGTATCAAGAAATATGACATCAACCCTTGAAATACTTGAAAAATTCAATCTCAATATGGCATAAGCGCTAGTAGGGCATTATTGACAAGTGTTTCTGGAAAAGGAACTACATCAAATCGATTGATGTTAATGAAGACAAGAATGCAAAAAACATTAAGAAAACATTCATGGAGGCATTAAAAAATTAGGATTCAATAACATGAGAATGATGAACTTGCATGTTGGGCTAATATATGTAGGAAGCCTTATCAGGATAGACTTTCGTATAATGTGAGTGACAATGTGAAAGAGTTTTGGTATTGGAATTTCCATGTGTCACCAAATGAGAAGAATATCATGAGACATTGTATACCTAGAGGGATGTATTGAGATAATTTCCTCTTTCAGTGACTGTTATTATTGAAGAACATTTCTTACTACAAAGTATGTATAATTTGTATATAGACTTATCAAAAAGAAATTAACCCTGCTGGATGACAGTGAGGACAATATAAGAAATCCATTCATACAACTATCACACACTATCAATCGGAAAAATGGTTTTCTTGTGAAGCGATCTATGCATATTCATCATGCAGATCGAATCTCAGCACTAAGGAGTCATCCTAAGATACAAGGTCATCATAGTAACTTTTATGTTAAAAAACTATCAATCACTTAATTATATTTCTCTAAATATCAGCAATTGGAAAACAATCACCATATGGTAACTCTTGAGGGGAATGTGTATCCATATCATAGTATAATTATATATACAATAGCTTATCCAAATGATATAAAAATATTTCATAAGCAATCCAACTGCTACATGAATTACTCACAATCCTTAATGATATACTCAAAATTCTTCCACAATACTAATCAAGTGTCTAAAGAATCCATCATCACTCAGTCACCATATAGGTAACACCTGGGGGGAATGTGTTAGAATTGTATATACAATAGATTATACAAAGGATATAAAAATCTATTATAATTAATTCAATTGCTACATGAAATACTCACTATATAGGTAACGTCTCGGGGAAATGTGTGAGAACTGTATATACAATAGCTTATACAAAGGATATGAAAATTTGTTATAAGCAATGCAACCTTTATGCAACAACTACCTTATGCCTCATAGTTTAAATTTTTGCAAGGAGGTGGAGAGGAGGAGTGTTAAGGTGTAATCTAGAATAAGAAGAGAAAGAAGAATCTTGTTTGGAAATTTGTGAAAGGAGGTGGAGAGGAGGAGTGTCAAGGTGCAAGCTAGAATAAGAAGAGAAAGAAGAATCTTGTTTGGGACATGAGAATCTTGTTTGGAAGTTGAGATAGATTCATTCTTTGCACATCTAGATTAAAGCTTAATGAAGCAAAACGCACCATACTTTGAATTTTTTAAATAAATATTTTAAAAATCAAAAGATCAATTTAATACATTTTACTCAATTATAGATTTAACAATATTCAATTAAAAAGATACAAATATAAATTACTATTTTAAATAAAAATAGTACAACACATTTAACAATATTCATTTAAAAAAGTACAAATACAAATTACTATTTTAAATAAAAATAGTACAAAGAATCACATTAATTACCATGGCCCTCGTGTATTCCTCTTATTAATTTTTAAATACGTGACGTTTGTAACTTATTCTTAATCACATAGTGTCAATTTTGTAAAACTATAATCTATAAGTCTCACTTTTTCTAGCTTTGGTGGAAGGATAGAGTATCTAAATTCCCTTACCCTTTAAGAAGCATCCTCAATTATTGTACTACCCACCTCGGCATCCAATATAAACATCTTATGTTATTCTAAATTGATCAAGAGTATATATTTTTAGGGTGGTGTTCTATGTGCACTAAAATTCCCATGACTTCCATCACTATGTATGGGGTTCATTGCAACCTTGGATATATTTTTTGAGTTGTTATGATTTTCTTGCTTGTGGCTAAAACTTAGTTTTGGTTGTCACCTAGTTATCATGATTCAAAACTTTGTTATAACCTTAGATCCTTATAGCATTAGATATATTTTGTGAGCTAATGTGATGTTTTATTCGTCACGATGATTCAAAAATCAGTTATTATACCACAATACTGATTTTATCATTGTCTTTTTTGTTTATGAACCCTTTAAAAAACCATGGGAACATTTGATTTTACATTGTGATCTCCTCACCATGGGTGGGGGTTTCAAAAATTGGAGAGTAAATTGAGCGGTTATTGCTAGAAATTGTTGCATAAGATGGGGAATTTGGATGGTTTATAGACAATATGGATGTCATAACAGATACCTATTTTGAATTTTTTAGTGTCTCTGGCCACCATGCATCTAATAGGATCCATTTCAACTCAGAATCTCAATAAATAATTGTGTGAATGATAACTTGTGACATCTCTAGCCATTTTCTTTGATTGTGAATCAGGTTACAAACTGATAACTTGTGAAATCCCTAGTTGTTTTCTTTGATTGTGGATCAGGTTATAATCTAGAATACACTTTCTCTTGAGAAGACTCTACAGTATATATTGGGTGGAGAGAAACTTTATGATAAAACTTGTACAAAAAAACCCCTTAGGGTCGTCTCAACTTACTCCATTGTTAATCACATAATGTCAATTTTGTAAAACTATATTCTACAATAAGGATTGAATGATTTTTTTCTTTTGTAATTTCTGTTTGGAATTGAAAAATAAAAAAATTATAACAACTAAAATTATGTAGTGAAAAACTTTGTTTATATAGTTTTTTTGAACAAAAGAAATTTGATATTCATTAACAAAAACAATCCAAAAGAGTATTTATGTAGTTACAAACTATTACAATTAAGTAATTAAAGGTAAATTTAGTGTTATTTAATAAATGAGAATTATGAATAGTCATCATTATTGCTGAAGATAAATAATTTGGAAATTTAAAACAAGATCACATATTTTAAAAAATTTCGTTATTCATTTAATATTTTATATATTAAGAAATACTACTCATGAATAATAAAATAGTTGTAACATAAATAATATATAACAAAAAAAAGCATCTGTTTGGAATAATAAAATAGTTGTAAAAAAATAATATAGAACAAGAAAAACTATGTATATTTGGATGTATGAAAATTTAGATACATTTTATTAAGTAAAATTTTAAAAGAATAATCATTATAAACAATTAAAATAATTTTACTCTAAAAGAGGTTTTCATATCAAGGCATTTGATCTCTCTTGGCTCTTGGTAGATCCAAAGTTAAGATTGATCTAGGCCATCTTAATTTCCCCCTTTAAATAAACTATATTCCACATGAATACCATGGGTCGATACCATGGGTTGTTTTTATAGTTTATTATTTTTATTTTTTATTGTATTTTAACCTAGTTAAAATATTCATTACATTATGTCAACATTTTTATTTAATTTTCTTTTATTTTTATATTTGTGTAATTTGACATAGCAAAATGTTAAACATGAAATTACAACATTTCTATCATACTTTGCTAGACAACATCATGACACAAAAATTTAATATTTAAATATATAAATAGTTATTTTCCTTTTTTATGTTGTTTTTTATCCATGTAATATAAATTAATTGGTTTGTGTGGAGTTTAATTTTATGATATAAATTTATTTACGTGTGGATCTAATGGCCTAAAACATTTCAATCGTATCCAATGGCCAGAAATGGACACAGTGGCAGCTAGGGGAGTTGTTTTCAAAGAGGAATGCCTTACGACGTAATTATAAAATGGCTATATATATATATATATATATATATATATATATATTATATATATATATATACGGAAATACAAAATTGTATATATATATAGAAAAATTAAGTTTTTATGGTTAAAATGTTTTAATAGTGGTATTATTCTACACTTTGGTCTCTTTTCAAGTCTAGTTTTAGGTCATTTGAAATTTAACAAAGATTTGTTAGAACTGTAAGTTTATGTTGTGTAATCTACACAATTCAAGTGTCTAGGCGGTTTTCAAGGCTTTGAATCCATTTATGCATTCCAAAATGCAATTAAATAATGAAAAAATACAGATGAGAAAATAGAACCATTATAGATCCATCTTATTATTGGATTTATCAAGTGGCAAGAGGGATCAAATATTTCAAAGTGCAAACCTCTTTTAGATTTTAGCACTCTAAAAAAAATTTGCACCTCATGAGATTTGATCCCTCTAGATGCTTGCTAGATATGTGGTTAAGATGGATCTATATTGGTTATAAAAAGTAGTAGTATAATTGTTCTAGCATATTAAATTGGTATTATAACTGTTCTAGCATATTAAATTAGTAGTCTAAATATTCTATCATATTTTCTCGTTAAATTTGTTGGAAATTTAGTAGAAATTTGTTGGACTCAAAAGTTTCATTTGTGAATTCTGCACAATTCGAATGTCCCAAGTTTTTGTAAAGGCACTGGGTCTATTTATACATTCAAAAACATATTTTAAAAAACAAAGCAAAAAACATGATTTGATTGAAAATTGTTTCACCATATTTAGCCAAAAACTCTAAAACATAGAATAGATAAAAGCCTTATTTAAAAATAAAAATAAAAATCATTCATATAAATATAGATAGATAAATAAAAGTGAATGGGCCTAGAGTATGTTTCAAAATTGATTTTTCTTGGTTAAGAGTTCTTCCTTGGAATTAAGGAAATGTGTTAATGGCCCAAGATGTATGGGCATCTAGTGGGAGCCCCCAAAGAGGGTGCCCATGAGCGGCCATTTCCTCCCCTCCTTGAAATGATGACAACACAATAAAAAAGGAGTTTTGGATCCCACTCTACCTTGCGCAATGCATGCACTTTGGATGTCATTAGTGATGGAAAGAAATTGGTATCAAGGGAGACATCATTTGAGCCCTGTGGGAAGCATGGGAGACTACATGAGGTATTATTGAGTGATCACAACAACTTATCTCCACAATTGAACCATAATTGGGATAGAATTTAATCTAGACTTGTGATATCATTGTGCATATAGGAAGCTCACCATGGGAACCTCTAGTGAACATTAAAATAGCTCTCAAGGTTCAAGAAAAGTTCAGCCCTTCTGGAACTTTGGGCTCCAATTCTCTTTTCAACATCTCTCTAACAAGTGTAATTACTACTTGTGGTCTTTGAATCATTAGCCAATTAGTCCTCAATTTATTGGGATTGGCAATAATTCACAGTCCAAAGCAGGCACTACTCTTAAAGTTGACCATGCTGCAAATTGTTGTTGTCGTGCTTATATACACAAGCGTCTACATGTCAACCTTCATTAAAGCACTTGAACTCGACCTCCCCATGCACATCTCTCTAAATTTGGTAACAATACTCTTTGTCTAGCTCTATTTCATGACTATTTATTTTCGCAAATATATGTTCAATTGTGGGCTCGTTGATTTTTAGGTCCATTTCTCTTTCCTCACTATTATGGAAAGACTCCATTTTTTGTGCCCTGCATTCTTATGTTGATCTCTCCTTTGCTTAGTATATACTTTACATTTGTGTCCTCTATTCTTTATTTTTTATTACTACATCTCCCTTTCCACCTCATATTTCCTTTTTCATAGGCTTACCTAGACCTTCGTTTGGGCCTTCCCTTACCACTTTGGATAAGCCTTTAGCCATTCTCCCTTTTTATTCCTACACATCTTTCACCTTCAATATTTTTAGTTCCTCCTTTCATTACTCGTCACTTTAGCTCTTCTTCCACCTAGCCATCCCCCCACGCCTCCTCTAATGTGTGCATTTTGTCCCCATGTCCTTTTGTCTTTTCCCTATTCTTTCATGCAGCAATGCCTTGAGGTAAACCAACAACTAGACTCAAAGGGGGTTGGCAGAGGCACTCCTTTGTCTATGCCTAGATGGATTGACATGTTTCCTTCACCTTCTAGCTCTAGACTCATGACTTGATGGTTCGATATCAATAAATTGTTCCATAACTAGTCCAACAACAAATTGAACTTAGTGGAAGCAGAAGTGCGCCATGATAAATGCTTTATTCCTAACCTCCATGTTGATGTTGCCACTCATGATTGGATCCCTGATACAGGGACATGTTACCAGTTGATTCTTACTACATATAATTAGTCATTGTTTGCTTGCATACCAAAATTCTTATGGGGTGAGTTCTCACTAATCGGGTAGACATTCAACAAGAATGTAATCTGACTAGCAAAGTTGTTGGAAAAAATCCACCACATTGATCACAAATTAACTATTTTGGCCAAGAGATTAGCTAAGAGCTTTTCCTTTGATGAGGATGGTGACCATCAGCCGCATATATATATCCCTCGAGGTTATGTACATCTCTAGTAATCATTTTTGTTTTTTCATATTGTAACATGTAAAGGTTTGGCACAACCAACCTGTTTATATGAGTTGTTGTTTACAAGATGCTCTAGTTAGGTGAGGTCTTAGTAAAGTAATTTTATTTTGACTTAATGAAAAATTCCCAACTTAAAAAAAAAATAGGGGCAATCTAGCACAGTGAAATCCTACCCCTTTCCAAGTGGGAGTAATTCTAGGTAGTGTAGTTTTCCTCAAATAATAGTCACCAGTAAACCTACATAAGATAGCAACCAATAATAATGATCTTCACTATTAATTTGAAAACTAAATTATAATAAAAAATTACATATTATATATATATATATATATATATATATATAACTAATTTTAAAAATCTACCCTTTTCCAAGTAAAAGTAATTCTAGGTAATGTAGTATTCTTCAAATAATAGTCATCAATAAACCTCCTTAAAATAGCAACCAATAATAATTATTTTTACTATTAATTTGAAAACTAAATTATAATAAAACTTTACATATATATATATATATATATATATATATATATATATATATAATTTTAAAAATTTACACATAATCAAAGTACATTGTTGACAAATGGTATCATCTAAAACAATGTCATTGAAAAAAAAAAATTGATAAGGAAAAAGTACTGGTAAGCTTGGTCCATACAAGGAGAGATCATTGACTCAATGGAGCCCTAAAATCAAATCTGTAGGATGATGACAATTCTGAATCCTTTTAAGTACAAAACATGCTAATCACTTGCATTGTCGACAAATGCTATCATCGAAAAACATGTCACTGACAAAAAGTTATTAATAAGGAAAGAGTACTCGTAAGAGGAGAGGTCATTGACTCACTGAAACCCTAAAATTAAATCTGTAGGATGATGACAAGTCTGAATCTTAATCTTTTCGCTACAAAACATGGGAACCACTGAGCAAGCGAAATAAAATCCATAGCTCAAACATAGATTTGAAAGTAATACACAGGTTCATAAATTTGAATGAACCTACGAGTGGTACAAACATTCAGAAATTTGATGAACCTGAGAGTAGTACACCTTCTAGAAAATCTTAAATGCAGAACCATGAGCCAATAGAAATTTGATAAACCTGAGAGTACTAGAAATTCTTAAATGTAGAACCATGAGCCAATAGAAATTTGATAAAACTGAGAGAACTAGAAAATCTTAAATGCAGAACCATGAGCTAATAGAAATTTGATGAGCCTGAGAGTAGAAGGTAGTACACCTTCTAAAATATCTTAAATGCAGAATTATGAGCTAATTGCTATAGTTTAAGGTTGAAAATAATTGATTAGTTAATGGGTTATAAATATATAGGGTTGTATATGTTCATTATTGGATTTTTGGATTTTAGCAGGCTAATTATTTAAGGATGAGCACATACAACTTTGTGAACATATACAATTTTGTGCATTTATGGCCCATAGACAAGCCAGTTATTTGTTGTCAGTGTAAAGAGTACTAGAAAATAATGGAAATTTCCATTACAGTTCAGATTTCACAATTTTGAATACCCAAATTTTTTTTGATAATATTGAATCCATTTCTACTTTAAAAAAAATACATTTATTAATTTTATTTTTTTAAAAAATCCATAATTTTTTTTTTTTTTTTTCAAAATCGAAGCCTCTGCCAACAATGCCATAGACCCTAGCGTGTGTCATTGTTGATTCTTGATTTCATTCAATTGTTTGACTGGCAGATGATTTCCGCAATTGCAATTCTTTATTTCTGAAAAGGAGGGAACGTCACCTCTGGTATTGTATTGTCTGCCATTTCATTGATCTGTAACTTTCTTTATTTTATTCAATCAATGACTGATTGATATATATATATAAAATCGGGCGTGGGGTTCTGTAGGTTACGTGCATGGCTATGGGTAGTCTTTGGTACTATTCTCCAATAGATTTATTTTTTATTTTGTTGGTGATTGAATTATGTGTGGTGCTCATGAACTCACTGGTTCTGTTGTTAAGATTGATAAAGACAGAACATTCTGTACTTAGTCCAGAGGAAGACAGGATTTTTTATCTTCAGAGTCTGTCTTTATTGTAAAGATATCACGACATTTCAGATCAATACTTTTCCAAAAGTCACCACTTAATTTCACAGTTATTTTATTTATTTTTGGAGTCTGTCTTTAGTGTAAAGATATTGGATATCACAAAAGATGTCATTATGTCAAAATAATTACCCAACTCAAAGGGATATTTTCCTCAAGTATATACATAGACAAACTAAACCTGAATATCAAGAGCGAGATTAAATTAAAACTTTCGAGCATCTAACACATGATCGTAACAACTTTTCAATTACCTTACAACATGGGAGTTGTCTTTTCTTAATAGAATAATTTGAGAATAATTTTGATGGTAGATTTTTTGTTTGAATTTGGTAAAAAATAATTTTAAAAAATTAAGTAGTTGGAATGTTTGAATTGTATTTTTTATAGTAAAAATGGATTTAGCATCATCAAAATTTAAGAACATCCAAAATATTAAAGTTTAACTACAATAATCTAGATTTTCAAAAATCTTTGCCAAATATTTTTATAATATTACTAGAATTTCTAAATTATATTGTAAATTTTTTAATAATCTTACTTGAATTTCTAAATTATTTTATGAAGTTTTTAGACTAAAGCTACATCAAGAGTTAAACCTAATCATTGTATTTTTTCAAATACATGAAACTAAGAATAAGATTGACCTGATTCAATGTTTTTAAGCATCATTTTTTAATGCTAGGGAATATTGTAATGGTTTGGACTGATTATTCTTTTGCATTTTTGCATTTGTTTCTACCGAAAGACTGGTTGTTATTGAAAATTAGGTATTGTCACCTTACGGCACATTTCTCAATAGAACATTAGATTGAATTTATGGCTTACCACCTCACACCAACCAACGTGTATAATTATATTAAAAATATTTATTCTTCAACTTATTGCATGGCAGGAAAGCTAGTAGGTAGTAATAGATAACCTAGACCTTCTCTCTCACGGTATTCATGTCACATGTTTTTATACAACCCTCTTCCCAATAGTAAGATTAATTGAAACTTTCATTTCTATATGTGTCCACATTTAAAGACAAACATATTTAAACAATCTTAATTATCATAAATAAGCAATAAGTGACACTGTACTCATGATAATCATTGACTACATCTTAGGTCCACGTATCTTGGTTCAATAGTATCTTCATATGCATATGTGATTCTTTCTATAAGGCTTCACAAATCATTTGAAAAAGCATCATTAGCATAACATAATATAGTAATTTTCATCAAATAAGTATGTATTTTTTTATTATTATTTTTAATTAAATAGAATTTTTTATACTAAAAAGTTTATATCACTTATATGGTTTTTAGAGATTGATCATTGTGGATATTCAATTTTATAGTTTGTCACAATAAATCTCATAAAAATAAACTGAATTTAAAATATATATGATATGGGTTAATTTTTTTTAGATTTCTAGACTTATTAAATTATTGATTTATGTTTATACATGTCATATAAAAAATGTATAATATATAGAATAAATAAAACAATCGCAACAAAGCTACAGTAATACCAAAATATGACTTAGGAAAGTCTTTCAAGAAAAAACCCACTTTTGTGGACTACTATAGAACACAAACCCTCTTTATTCTTCCCTCTCTCTATTCATTCTTAACTAATTTTCTCTACTATAGAACAAAATCCACTTGAATAGAATCAAAACCCTTTTCCTCCTAGTGTCATGGTTACAACACAACCCAATTGCCAACTAGGGGTTGAATTTGACTCATTCAACCCTCAATATGAGTTACAACTCAACATTTATATTCTATTATTCATAGTTCCCATGTGGCTAGCCCTTTTTTTCGTCAGTAATGAGGGTTGACATGGAATCCTCTCAAATTATGGTGGTCAAACAAGATAAATCAACTTCTGGGAGGCATAACTTTTGCGTCTAAACTCCAATTGATGTGATTCTTGCCTTGTTGGAAAGGCCTTCAATTGTATAATAGTCCTAGAGGGTAGTAGACTTATGAAACAAAGTTTTACTCCCAAAAAATACATTTTAAGGCCTAAAACTGACCTTGAAAGGTTTCTAGTCCCAGTTCTCCAATTTAGGTCACTTCACTAAAACTAGACTTATAAATTGATTTCTCTACTTTTTTTTCTCTCCCTAAAAGAATCAAGATGGATGATAAACAATATAATGATCCAATGTGGATCATTCTTCCCATTTTGGGAGGATTTTGGTCCCCAAAATATTTTATCAAATGAGGTTAAGAAATTTTTTCTCTACCTTCTCCATGGAGTTCCATTTAGCATTTCCTAGAAGTTTCCCTTTAAACCCAATCTAAAAAAGGTCATGTTACCCATGTCCTTTAGTTCTCGGCCTGTTTTGAAAAAGTGTGTCCTATATCAAACCTACTTGAGCATATGGTGCTAAATCCTCTATAGAAGGTAGTACCTTCTCCTCTTCCTAATCCAATATGGAAGGATCATAGAGTTTCAAATTTTCTACATTCACTACTAAATAAATGTGCATGTATGGGGGTGGAATAGGTATATAGAAATTATCTCCCACTTTTCCCAATATCTTGAAGGGATGATATTGTAGAGCCTTGATTTTATTACCAAGGCTCTCTAGCCTATCCTTGTTCAACTATAACCATACTTTGTCTCCCACCTTGGATAACTTTTTTATTATGTGTTGATCATGCCTAACCTTGTACTTTTCCTATGACTTCTTCAGTGCCTCATGTAATTGTATATGGATCTACCTAATATTTTCGAGAAATTTCATTACCATTAAAGCATCCCGTATGATATCGTCCCCCACTCTCCTTCTTTCCTATATGCAATATCCAAAGGTGAAGGTGGTAAATATCCAAAAAAAGTTTCAAATGGAGACTTACTAGTAGAACTATGGATTGCTCTATTATAAGAGTGTTGTATATATACGAGGATTTCATCCCAAGTCTTCGTATACTTCTGATTGTAACTCATTAGAAGCTATATGAAAGTATTTTTCACTTCTTATGTTTTCCTATTTGCATATGCACAGAATGTTGTAGACCTTTTCAACATTGTTTCCATCTTCTCCAACAATTTAATCCAAAATGCAATGAGAAATATTGTGTCCTTATTTGAAACGATTCTCCTTGGTATCCCAATTTTCACCCAAACCTTTCTAGAGGACAAGTTTGTTACTTCTTGAATGTTTATGTTCTTTTAATACGGCATGAGAATGCACATCTTGTTGATCCTATTAAATACCATGAATAGGTAGTCATATCCCTTCCTCGTTATTGATAAACATCACATAAATTCCATGGAAACACTTTCTCAAGGATAATCAAGTATGCGTAAGGGATGGTATAGACCTTATTTCCTAGTATTGGGCTTGTTGGTACTTCAAAGCATACATCCTCTTATGAACCTAGCTACATTTTTTTACATCATGGGCTAATACACATACCACTTTAATTTGGCTATTGCATTCCCTACACCAAATGCCATATAACCTTCGAGGCGTGAACCTCTTTCATTAGCTACAGTGGCTCACCTTTAGGAACACATGACTTTTCTAGTGTGTAGAGTGACCCATTATAGAGATGATAGCCAACTGTGATGTCTCCATCATGCTCATTAATCCATATCTACAACCACTAAAACACCTCATTCAAGTCACCATCCTCTATATATTCCTCTCTATATGCATCATGGGTGAAAGGCTCCATGTGGATCAAAGTTCCCAAAGCTGTGATGTTTTATGTGGGTGCCTTGAAGACATGTTCTCCAACTTGTTTGTGCTACCATTCCTATAATTTATTACTAAATGAAACAACTCTAAAAATTCCACTCACTTGTAATGCATAGTATATTGTAACTTACTCTAGGTCTGCAAGTATTGTAGTTGCTGATGAAATTTTTGGATTATTGTCTTCTTTCCCATCAGATAGTGTTTCCACTTTTTGACAAGTTGTATCGATGTATTGAGTTACTTTTCATAGGTATGGTGGTTTATAACTATTGCACGAAGTACTTCAATATAATAACATAAATTCCTTCCTCCTTGCATCAAGACCACTCCCATATGATACCCACTTGCACCCATCTCCACTTCGAAGATATAATGCAAGTTTGGTAACGCAAGAACCAATGCTTTAATAATTTTATTCCTTAAATCCTTAAAGGATTTATACTAAACCTTTCTGAAGTGGAAAATCTTTCTACTCGTTTTTATGGTGTGGAGTGGTGTTGCTTCTAGTGAAAATGAGGCTATGAATTTACTTAGGTACAGTGTTTCCCAATGAAACCCTTGACCTCAAAAACATTAGTAGGAACTAACGAGTTCATGATGACGTCCATATTTGTAAGGTCTATCTTCAACTCTCTTACACTAATAAAATATCTTAAATGCACCAAATACTATTACGAAAACTCATATTTCTTGATATTTTCTAGCAACTAGTGCTTCTTTAATGACTTTAGCACTACATCAAATGTGCGATATACTCCTCCCAAGTATCATTTTATGCCAATATATCATCCAAATACACAATAACAAGTGCATATACAAAAGGGTGTAGTATGTCATCCGTTAGTCTCATGAAAGTAGTTGGTGCATTTCATAGACAAAATGGCATGAATAACCACTCATACAAACCTTGTTTAGTTTTAAGGAAATTTTCTAGGTATATATGTTCTTCTCTAACTTGAACATAGTGATAGCCAAATTTTAAGTCTATCTTAGTGAAGTATTTTTATTTATACAAATTTTCCAACATATCATGTATCCTTGGAAATGGGTACCCGTTCTTAAGCGTAATTTTGTTCAACGCCCTATAATCAATGCACATTTTCCAAGTCCCATCCTTCTTAGGCACAATTATAATGTGTGGCCCACATGGAAAGGTACTTAGTCAAATCACACATTTCTATAAAAGTTGTTGCAACTGTTACTTCACCTCTTTTTCTTCTATTACATACCACCTTTACAACCTATTTTTTTTCAATTTAGAGTCTAGTAATAGCTTGATCTTGTACTAAACCACTCTCTTTGGTGGTATCCATTTAGGCTTCAAGAACACTCCCATGTATGCCTGAAGAAAATCACCCAGTTGTTGTCTCTATTCCTTAGTGCATCCCTCCATGGATCCCTTTTCTTTCATTGACTCTTCTATCAATTGAATTATCTTAAAAATAGTAAAACATACTTCTTGCTAGAATTGATCAGTTTCTTAGTTTGGTTGGCACTTACCAGTGAAATTTAATAATTTCTCTTATACACGTTGATTCTGAAGAATTTCTCATCGTTAATGAGGTTGTAGTAGTTGAGTCTTTGTATGAATATTGGATCCCACATGTACATATAGATACTCCCAAACACCACTCCTCATACATCAAGTGGAACTACATCCAATGTAGAAAATCTCTAACACAACTCTGATACCATGTAGAAATTACACCAATGGACTCAATCCGATCATGCAATCTACTAAAAAAGACATTGAATTCTTCTACAATATTTGCGGAATATAAAACATGATCGCTCAATCACATGAAAGTAAGAGAAAGAAGTAAATCAATAGTACAACACAATATATTTCCTGGGGAAAGAAACTGCTCAAAACCCCTCCATATTTTTTGTATAATCAACCAAGGAATCATGAAACAATACAATGTACTTGTGCTCACCACAACATCATACACTCTACCAATTTATTCACACTAATCTAGGAAAAACCGGATAAACACATAGCCAATTATCAGCCTACCCTCAGCCTGCCTTTCTCACGCAATACCTAGAGAATTAAACCCCTATTAAATAGGAAATTCATCCTTCCTTGATTGCGCAATTCATCACGGGCTTCCTGTGGTTTTATAACTGCACCTAGGAAATTTGCTAAAAATACAACTGATAGTTTTCTTTCCTTGAACCTTTGTCTCAACTGGGTCTCCACCAGAATTGACATGCACACAACTATAAATAGTGAATCATCAATTACTTGGTAGATAACTACTTGTGAACTAAATCTATTTTAATTCACTTGATCTTCCACTAGCTCATCAAACAGTTAGAACTAGTTAAACTTATTTTAACTCAATTAATGTGATTTAATTGATCCCACTCACACCACACTAGTGCTACAACTACAACTAGACGTTGTTAATAATAGAATCACTCTACATGCCTATATTTTGACCCTTAACTTGAAATTATTGAGCTAACTAAGTCTATCACACTTGGTTAAATATTACAAGTTGTTATGAGATAATATTACAATTAATTTTCCAATTTATTTAATAATTGGTTGCACACCTTCTCACTAATGTGTCACTAGAATCCCTCACTCATGTGTGACCTGAGATCCCACACCAGTGTGTGTGCATTTTTCTTGTTGAATTTCAACACTCCCTCTCAACAAGAAAGGGATTATCTGCTACCCTGATCCCTCCTTTGTGGTATTTGAATTTTCTCTTCGCAAGCGCCTTCGTCAATATATTTGCATCCTGATCCTCTGTGGGAATTTACTGCAACAACATAATGCACCTCTGAACACAATCTCTGAGATGGTGGTACCAGTTTTCAATATGATTGGGCCTGTCATGGAATACTGGATTAACCAAGATTTTTACGCAACTCTAGTTATCACAATGTATCACCGTCGGATCCATCTGATGACTAAACAAACCAACAAGTATCTTCCTCATCCAGATGGCCTCACATGCAGCATGAATAGCTACCATGTACTCTGCCTTGGCTGAACTAAGTGCAACTAATCTCTGCTTCCTGATATACCAAGAAACTGTTGTTGTTCCTATGTTGAAGATGACCCATAATGTTCTCTTCCTTTCAAATGGACTACCTGCCCAATCTGCATCGGTGAAGCCTTAAAGCTTCACTCCCTCTATCTGTCTATACCATAATCCATACTCTATAATTCCCCTAAGATATCTCAACACATGCTTTCCCGCCTTCCAAAAGAGCTTAGTAGGCTTAGCCATAGCTTAATTAAGTTGGTTAACTATATAGCATATGTCTAGTCATGTGTTCACCAAATACATAAGTGAACCCACAAGCTGTCTGTAAATAGTAGCATCCACTACCTCACCTGAAGTAGCATCATCCTTCCTCCAGTTTCCTGCAAGAGGAGTCTCCATGGGTTTGCTACCCTCCATGTGTAACTTCGTCAAAATATCCTTGGCATACTTGCCCTGAGATACAAATAGCTCCCCATATCTTTGCCATATTTCCAAGCCAAGGAAATAATTCAAGAGCCCCATTTCCTTCATCTCAAACTCTCTTGCAAGATCTTCTTTGCAAGAAGTTATGAGCTGCTCATCACCTGTCAGTATAATATCATCAACATAAATTACAATAATCAAAAGTTTATCTTCAACCACAATATGACATAGGTTCACACCCATTTCAGTCTCTGTGAATCCCAACCCAGTGAAATAGCTATCAATCCTGGTGCACCAAGCACGAGGTACTTGCTTCAGCCCATACAGTGCTCTCTTGAGTCTGCACATATGCGACTCCCTATCAAAGGTCTCAAAGCCTTATGGATGCTTAATGTACACTTCTTCCTCAATAACTCCATTGAGAAAGGATATATTTACATCCATCTGATGTATCTTACACCCCATCTGTGCTGAGAGTACAAGGATAGATCTAATCAATGAGTACCTTACAACCTATGCAAAATTCTCCTCATAGTAAATCCCCTCTACCTGTGAGAATCCTTGGGCCAAAAACCTAGCCTTGTATTTCTCCACACTCCCATCTGCTACCTGCTTCACCTTGAAGATCCACCTGGATCCAACCACTGACTTCCCCATTGGTCTTGGGACTACTTCCCATGCACTGTTTCTAATAATGGAGTCATACTCCTCAACCATGGCATCAACCCATGTTGGTCGCTGCATTTCTTCCTCAAAAGAGGATGGTTCTGTCACAATACACTTTCTCATAAGAGCCATGGATCCAGTATACCTATCTGGGGACCTTCTCTACCTATGTTGTGATGTAGGTGCTCCTACTTTCTCTGTCGCATCTAGCATCAATCTATCAACCTCTCTGGTGCGATTCCTACCATTTATGGTGGATGGATCTGCATGAGTGGTTTCTTTCCCTCCATGATCCTATGCTTGTGGCTTCTCCACATCTCGAGGTTCATCCTTTGGAACTAGGAGTTCCTCATATGCATTCAATTCAAGCTCCTTCTCAAGGGACAATCGCATGGCTTTCTCCTCATCAAATTTTACATCTCTCCTCACAATTTTCATCTTGTTAGCCGACAAATACACCTGATAGTTGTGGGGAGTATCAGTGTACCCCAAAAATATCCCAACCTCTACTATTGGTTCTAGCTTCTTCCTGGCATATTTGGTCACATGGAAATAAACAAATGAGCTAAAAATTTTAAAATATGAAAAATTTGGTTTCTTACCTAAAACATCCTCCTCTGGTGTACTCATGCCAAGTATTCGATGAGGACTACATTTTTGCACAAACCATTGTGTTGCATGCCTCTACCCAAAGATGCAACTATAGGCCCTGATCATGTAACATAGCTCGTGTTGCTCCCACAATTTTTATGTTCTTTCTTTCTGCAACCCCATTCCATTGTGGGTTATGAGGTGCAATCAATTCTCTCTAAATTTCTTCTTTGGAACATAATTTCTTGAATTCATTAGAGATATACTCAGCACCATTGTCGCTCCTTAGACCCTTCACCTTATTCCATATATATTTCTCTACTAGTGCTTTGAACTCACGAAACTTGGAGAAAACCTGATCTTTCTTCTACAAAAAGAAGATCCAACACTTTCTAGAAAATCATCAACAAAAATCACATAATACCTGTGCTTTGTTGTGGAAGGTGTATAGAATGGTCCACACACGTCTGAATGAACTCTCTCAACGATTTCCGCTGCTCAGTTCTCCTTCTCATGAAAAGTGGCTTTAGTATACTTCCCCATGGTACATCCCTTGCATGTGTCTATCTGCGCAAGGCTACCCTTTGGAATACATGTATAAATCTGTTACATGATCCTCAAATCACTATGGTGTAGATGACCCAATATCCTGTGCCATAACTCACCTATATCCATGCTCACCACCTTCCCTGCTTTACTGCTCAATGTTGTGTAGCCATATACATCAAATTTGTAGAGGTTCTTCACACGAACCCGAATATTATTTACATGTCCTATGTCTTTTTGACGAAGGAATGCCTTTCCTTCACTAAAAACCACATCATATCCAAGATCCTCCAACATAGCAACTGAAACTAGATTATTTTTCAAGCCTGGTATATGCATGACATCTTTTAATATGAAAGGTTTACCTGACTGTCTCTAGAAAGTAACTGTACTAATCCCAGTAGCGCTATACCTCCCGTCATCACCCATCTTGATGTGCATCTGAAGATCCTTCTCCTTCGAGCTACTAAAGAGTTATTTGTTTCCCGTCATGTGGAAAGATGCTCCACTATCCAAGTACCACATAGATTCCATCACAGTTGATGCCATGCATATGATGAGAGAGAATTCCAACTCAAACTATGAGGCCAAAAATTCACCCGCTGCAACTCTCGGCGCCTTCTTGTTGTTCTTCTTCTTTTGTGGACAATTTGTCGCATAGTGTCCATGATCATGACAGTGAAAACATTTCACCTTTGACATGTCACACTTATTGCCTTCTTTTCCGGTCTCATTGTTAGTATGAATATTTCGTCGTAAAATATCCCTTTAGCTACGCATAACAAATAGCCCTAACATCGATTATGGCTGCAAAATATCTTTAAGTCTGCTGCATAAATTCAGATCTAAGCACAAAAAGACATTAAGTAGATAAAATATAGTATGGCTCCATGCATCAATAGACAAGGCAAGAACGAAATGTTTAAAAGAATGATTTGTATTATATTAAAGAATGGGGCACCTGAGAGGAAAACAAGAAAGGTGTTTTTTGGTTCTCCTCAGTGGGATGGGTTCTTGGAAGTCCTCAGTATTTCAGATCTGGAATTTCTCTCTCTTATGGGTGTAGAACAACAAACATAGAACTCAATGGGAGTTCATAGAACAAAATGGAAATGGTGACCAAGAGTAGATCCAGAGTGATCTAATGCAATGAAGGTGACTAATGAATGGGGAAAACCCCCCTATTTATAACAAAATATTGGGGCGGTCTAGAACTCAGTGCATGAATAAAATATTATTAATCGAATTCTAGAAGCACCTTTTAGGAATATTTTATTATATTTGTTGGAGGGAAAAGGGTTCTTGACTTGGGTAAATTCCTTTATTTATAAATAATAAATAAATAAATGGTTTATTTATCATTTTAGGGAAGTGATGGGAATATAATTAAATAAATAATGGTTTATTTAATTATTTATAGATGATTTAGTCAAATTTAACTAAGAATATTATTTAAATAATGATTTAAATAACTTATTCTTAGGGAATAATTAAAAAAATAATGATTTATTTAATTAAGTTCCTTATTTTGGGTTAAATATGACCAGGAAATATAAACAAATGAGTTATTTTATATGGTGAAAGAAATTTTAATTAGGGTAAAATTGGTCTTACATGGTGTACTTGGGTTCATCTAATAATAATAGGTTAGATGACCAAAAAATGGTGTAACAGATTGCCCCCCAACGTACGAGTGTTAGGAGCAAATCGTATGACCGAAGTACGTTGTAAGAACTAAATCACTAGATATCGAGAGGGAAGTGAGAGAGAGAAATGTAAGGTTGTATGAGGTGCTAAAGGACTAGACCCTGAGGAGATGAGACTTACAGGTGCAACAAGTCTCTAGTTTATGAAGTGGTACCTGTGCGAAAGGCGGCGGGGGAGGAATACCTATGCCCGCCGAGACAAAGTACAAAGAATAAGGCGCTCGAAAAACCGCGGAACGCAATGAGTACAAAGAGTAAGGCACCCGAAAAACCACGGAACACAATAATGAAGCATGTGCTGGCCGAAACATGAGCCAGATAAATCAGAGGAGGAATCCCACATACATGTGATGCCTGGAATAATCATCAGGACGTATATAGTAATATGGTAGTACATGAGATACAAATATACCCAAATGTCCCCTACACACGGGGAAGGGTTCTCAAAATCTGACAGAGACATGTGAATCGAAAATGGCGCTGCAAGCGGTTGAAGCCGATATCATCAAATGAGAGGAGTTGCATCAAGGGCGGGAATGAAGTCATCCGGGCATGTGGGGGGCTACCTGCAGGGCCACCCCCTCATGAGGGTTGAGACATCTCACACATGCCCGGGAATCACCAATAGTTGCTGTGGCATCACTGGACCACCGAGGATACGTATTGCGAACATGCTGAAAAGGGGTTGGATCCAAGGTACCCGGACGAAGACTAATGATGATGTTGAATTGATGAAAGGTCCAAAGAGGACCCGAAAAACATGAGTATGAAATGGTATCTCATGACGGAAATCGACACAGACAAGAATAAAGATGGAGGCTAAGTGGTACCCCAAGGAAAAGTGTTGTAAGTGAGGAAATCCGATTTGAAAAAGGAGGAAAGGAAGACTTCGTGGACAACATGTGTCCTAGTGAAGTAGTGACTGATGAAAACAAACATATGCTGGCTATCTACAAGAAAGTAAAACATGCATTTCGAGCGGGAAATGCTAAGGGTAATACCTCTTGAGATAGAGTGCATTGCGAGGATTAGGAAGGAGGTGGCCTTCAAAGTCCTCTAAAAGATATGCCCCCTTCCCAAGATTTTTACTAATGATGTAAGGACCTAGCCATAATGAGTCGAACTTCCCATGACCGAGGGTATCGTGGGCCTGGTCATAGACTAGAACAAGGTCACCTTCATGAAAGGTGTGAGGATGCACTTTTTGGTCATACTGAGCTTTGGTGTTCTTTTTGGCTACTTCAAGAGTTTGTAATGCAACATGACGATCTTCAGAAGCGCGCTCAAGCATGATAAGTCGTTGTTCTAGAGGTTGGGTATCAGGGAGGAGTTCAACGGCCGAATGAAGGGAAGGGATTTCACATTCGATTGGTAAGACTGCCTCCTCGCCAAAGACAAGGTGGAAAGGAGTGAAACCGGTGGCGGTTTTAACAGAAGTACGATAAGCCCACAGAGTAGGGAAGAGCATGAGATGCCAATTGGTTTTGTTTCTATTCACCGTTCGTTGAAGCATGGTTTTAAGAATTTTGTTGACCGCTTCAACTTGGCCATTACCTTGGGGGTAATAGGAAGATGAATATTGGTGTTCAAAACCCAATAAGGAGGAGAGCTCATGCCAAATCTGATCGTCGAAATGTCGGCCATGGTCCGAAACTAACTGTTTTGGAACTCCGAATCGAGCAATGACATGGTTAAAGAAAAAGAGGGCTGCAGTGGCTGCCGTATTGTTGAATGTAGGCATAGCTTCGGCCCAGTTAGTGAAGTAGTCAACCGCCACTATGATATATTTGTGGTTACCAGCAGATGGAGGTCGACATTCCATAAAGTCGATGGCCCATTTACAAAAAGGACCAGCTGTGACGACAGGATGGAGAGGAGAGGGAGGAGCTCATGCCTTGGGGGCGAAATGTTGGCAATTGGAACAGTGTTTGACTGCTTCAATGCAATCACTAAAGAGAGAAGGCCAAAAATACCCAGCAGACATGATTTTTTGGGCGGTGGGGAGGCCAGAGAGGTGGCCACCACAAGCACCACTATGACAGGCATTTAGGACTTTCTTGGCTTCAGCGTGGGTGAGGCAACGATGAAGGACAGTATCTACGCCGTGACGATAAAGGTCATCGCCGAGTAGAAGGTAGCGAGAGGCTTGGTGTCAGATACGTCGTCGAGCATCACGATCAAGGTGAAGGGAGAACTGTTGGGTTTGCAAGTAAGTAAGGATGTCACCATACCAAGGATCATCGGTGGTGATGGCAAACAAATGTTCATTGGGAAGAGCGTCATTAATTGGAGTATCTTACGTCCGGGTAGGTAAATCAGAAATGAGTTCAGCTAGGACTAAACCTTTCTTACTTTTTGGGGTGACAAATTCAAGGTCGAATTCTTGGAGAATAACGACCCAACAGGCGTACTTTCCATTGAGGATGCGGCGACTCAATAGGAAATCCATAGGGTTGGAATCAGTCACAACCTTGGTGGAACGCATGAGGATATAATGACGCAATTTTTGGACCGAGAACACGACAGCTAGTGCTAATTTTTCTTCATGCGAGTAGGACACAGGTGGACCGGCAAGGTTCTTACTGACATAATAGATCACATGTTTGACACCATTATCATCCTCCTGGATAAGGACACCAGCAACCGAATATGTGGAAGAGGAGATGTATAGGATGAAATCTCGTTCAAAGTCAGGTGGACGGATCAAGGGAGCGGATGTGAGAGCATGCTTGAGGGCATCAAAAGACTCTTGAGCGTATGTATCTCAGACAAAAGGTGCGTGAGATCGAAGAAGTCTAAGGAAGCCGTGTGCGGTAGTGGCATATTCAGGAACAAATTGGCGAAGAAAATTAGCTTTGCCTTGGAGACTTTGTAGCTGGCGTAAGGTACAAGGCAGAGGAAGGTCAAGAATGGCTTAAACCTTCAAAGGGTCGAGATTTATCCCGTCTTTAGACACGATGAAGCCAAGGAGACGACTGGCGGGAACACAGAAGAAACATTTCAAAGGGTTAAGGCGAATGTTATACTTGCGGCATCAGAGAAAAATGGTACGCAGGTCATGAAGGTGTTACGCCCGATGTTTAGAACGTGCGGTAAGGTCGTCTAAATAGGCAAGGATAATATGGGCTAATTCATGGAAGCAATAAGACATGGCTCGTTGAAAGGTGGCGCCGGCGTTTTTAAGGCCAAATGGCATGACTCGGTATGCGAAATTGCCCCACGGACTAATGAACGCGGTTTTAAGTTGATTAGCACAACGGATAACAATTTGGTTGTATTTGGAGAAGCCATCCATAAAGGAGAGAATCTCGTGCCCCGCACACTCATCGATGATTTGGTCAATAAATGGTGTGGGGAAGTTGTCTTTGGGACAAACTTTGTTCAGATCGCGAAAGTCAGTGTAAACACAAATGGTGCCTTGTTTTTTGAGGACGGGAACTGGGTTAGACACCCAAGTGGTATATTCAATGGGGTAAATGAAACCAGCCTGCCGAAGCTTGTCGATTTCAGCTTTAATGGCTTCACGTCTAGAAGGATGGATGGGTCTCAACTTTTGACGAACTGGAATGGAATCAGGCCATGTGTCGATGTGATGTTCGACAATGGCAGGATCGAGTTCGGGAATTTCTGAGTATGACCAGGAAAAAACATCACGGAATTCTTTGAAGAGTTGCGTGTAGGCTTCAATTTCTTCCGGAGTGCATTGGGCACCCATGGTGATATGTTCTTCAATACCTGGCTTGACATAAATGTTGATTTTGATGGTGGGAGAGATATTAGCCATATTTCCTTCCTCGAAAGCATCAGGTGCAGGGATGGGGCTTTTGAACCAATCGACTTTAGCAGGGATGAAGTCTTTGGATTCGAGGGCATATTGGTCATGGGATTAATGTGGGAGGAAATATGCACGATGGTGCATATCGTCCCATGGAAAATCAGGGTTGTTCATGGCTTCCATGATGTCTTCATCGGACTGGAAGATGGGAAGGCAGGATGGAAGAGGTTGACCTGAGGAGGTGGAGGGATGAGACTCTTGATTATGATGGGAAGGGCTCACAGGTACGATGTTATGTGAGGTGACAGAGTGAGTAGTTGAATGATCAGGCGAAGCATTTGGGGAAGGGAGTAAGGGGTTGGTATCCAAGAATCGCGGTGATGAGGAAAGGTAGGAAATGGTAGCTGAAGTCTTGGTCATTTCGGTATCAGGAGGAGGAATGGCAATCATGGTAGACAGGTGGTCCTGTGTGAGGGAAGAAGGATTACAAGCGAGGGCAGCTTTGAATTGGCGGTATGTGGCTAAAGAGGCACGATACTCATCAAGGCGGGGGCAAAGGTGGGTATAGTGGCCATGGAAATTGCACAAAGAACAAGGGTGATTGGTGCACAAATTCTTAATTTTAGGGGTAGAATCCGGTATGGTGACATGGACTTCTAGGATGTCTGATTCTAGAAATGTTTCATTAACCATGGTCTTGAGAGGTGGTAATTCAGGGCTGGTATGAGTGGCGTGACCAACAACATCACACAGAGAACACTGGATGGGATGCTTTGGGGGCCGAGAAGGGGCAGGGTTGGGTGGGGTAGGTTTTTCCCTTGATGCCCCCCTGCGAGATTGGCCATTTTTACTCGAAGTGGTTGTAACAGAAGGCGGTGCTTGTGGAGGTGACTGAGGTACCAGCGTAGCAAGAGAAGTCATAGGGATTGGTTGAACCGGGGTCAAAGTAATATATGGTTTAGGTTGACCGGGCGGAGTGGTGGCTGGAGGGTCAAGGTACCAGACGGGTATACCCAAGGTCAAGTTGGGGAGGGATAGGGTGGCCAAGGTAGGGACCGAATAAGCTCCAGGAGGGGGGGCGAGGAAAGGGATTTGACCAGCATGGAAATGGCCAGGAGGAATGGTGCCAAGGGGGTGGATGTCAGGTGGAATTGACCCGTGAGGAATGGCGGTGGAAGAAGAGTCAGAAGGAAGAAGGGTGGCTAACGGGGGCGAAGGGCTAGGATCTGGTTGAGGTTGAGGTTGCTGACTAGCCAAAGTGGGCTCTGTAAGGTTAGCCCAAGATGATTGCATCATGCAAACGTTCGCCAAGTTAGGATCAGAGACGGGAGGGGAGTCGAAAAAGATGCCAAGAAAGGAGGAGTATTTTTAGACGCCGGGGGAAACAATGGTCAAAGAATCAACAGTTTGCTTGTTGGTGACAGTAGAGATGGTGGACTCAGGGGAGGTCTGAGATTTTGGTTCATGGTAGGTCAATTGGTCAATGGTGACAATCTTGCCATTATGAGGGAAAAACATCTTACGGTGGACTGCAGACAGGACGACTGACATGGCATAAGTGTAACTACACCCCAAAAGGATGTTGTAGTGAAGAGGGGCGTCGATAACTTCAACGTCGACACAAACAGTCTTGCCAGCAAGGGTGATAGGACAGTTACGAAATAGGCCAATGGGTTGGGAGGCATGGCCATCCCGTGCATGAAGGGTGATGGTGGAAGGGACTAGTTCAGGGGATCCGAGTTGTTTCCAAACCGAAGTGGACATTACACAGGTAGATGCCCCCTCATCAATAATACATCAAGCAACATTGGCATTTCGGATTTTGATTGGGATTTGGAAAGCAACTGAAGGAGGAAGAGGGGGATGGTCTGACTGACGGGCATCGAAAATAATCAATTGGTCATCAGCAGGATCTACAGTGCCCACGGCAGGTAGTAGAGCCCTCTTTTGAGAAGGACATGACTGGAGGAGTTCCAGTGTTGAAATGGCAACAGGATATTGGGCCAGATCATCTACTATGCTGTATGAATGGGCAGCCCGACCAAAGGTATCATTTCGGTGTAATGGTCCCTTAGGAGGCTTGGGATGAACCTCGGCTTTGGGCAGAGGGAGTTGCAAGGGACCATTGGGTGTCGATAGAGGCTCTATAGGACCTGGCGATGGAGACTCAGAGACAGTCGGAACAGGAGGTGTGGAATACTGACGGGACCGAGTTTGAAGGTTGAGGTCGATAGTGAGAGGTGGGTAAAAATCCATCATGAGAATATGGTAATCAGAGGAACCAGAAGGGGAAGGTTGAGTGGTTACCGGGGCGTGAGATGGTTGAGTGGCCATGAATCCTTGTTGCGGGAAAGGATCGGTAAACACAGCAGGTTGAGAAGTAACGAGGGTGGGAGGGGTAGTAGGGGAGGAGTGCTGTCCCCATACAGTGGCCTGAGAATCCCAAAGTTGCCACATTTGTGGTAATAAGGTACAATCATGAGTGTAGTGACCATAAACACCGCAACACGAACAGGGCTTATTGGTGCGAAGTGGCCTGCACGGCTTGGGCTGAGAGCCCTGTGGCTGGTTGGCAGTGGTAGAGTTGATATTGGAAGGATTGGGTCCACGATTACCAGAAGCGGATTGATAGCCTCTTCTCCTTCTTTGAGAAGGAGGAAAATTAGGTGCCCCCTGCTGTGCAAATACTTGCCCTGGAGGGGATAGTAAGTGCGGTTGTGGGGGTGGGGAAGGCAAGGGATTGGGAGTTCCAAATGCTGGAGGAGCTGGGACACCAGGTTGCGGATATGGATAAGGAGGAGGGTGGTAAGCAGGGGGGTGGGAAAAAGGAGGAGGCATGCCATAGCCTGAATACATGCTGCCGGGAGGGGAAAAAATGTCGGAGGGGCTGGCCTCTAAAGGAAAACCAGGGCCCGAAGGAGGTTGGGCAGAGGTATGTGATAGCGCGCCAACGATACCGTCGGCAGAATGAGATGCCCCCAAGGCATTAGGGCCACCGGGTTTGGGAAGGTCAGGAAGGATGGTATAAACATAACCAGATTGGGCGTAGATAAGGTCAGACTTCAAGGCGATTTGGAGGGTGGCTTCTTCAGTTTGGGGAAAATGGGATGTGACATCTTTGCCAATGGGAGGTAAGAGAGAGCAAAGGAACCAGTCCATGTAAATCCGATCTTCAAAGGAGGTAGCGCGACATAAGCTTCGTCTGTGCTGCCATTCCTGAACATGAGCGGAAAGGTGGGTTGAGGAGGATTGACGGAAGGAGGTTAAAAGCTCGGTACCAGTATCGTATCGGAGAGGGAGCTGGAAATAAGATAAAAAGGCTTGGGCAATGGTCGCAAAAGTGGTATGGGAGGAGGTGGCCTATTCAACATACCATTTAGAAGCTTCGCCTGTAAGTGTGCGTTGGAACAATCGAAGACGAATAGAGTCGTCAGTAATGGAATTGGAGGAACACCACATATGGAAGGATCAGATATGGTTGGAGGGATCCTCACTAGCAAGGCCTTTGAACTTGGGAATGTCGGAGGGGAGCTTGGTTTGCATAGCAGGCCAACTAACATCATGGCGGATAGGACCATTAATCAGTTGATTGAAGTCAAGGAGACTAAGGCCGGCCATATAAGGGAGTAATGGGGCAGTCGAGGTAGGTCCTGAGGTGGTTCCACTGGAAACAGACCCAGCAGTAGTACTAGGGTTACTGCTGGTGGTAGGCCCTGAAATAGACATGGTGCAAGGGATAGGGGGAGAACCAGGAGGGGGAGAACCCGAACAATCAGAGGAAGAGTCAGAGTGCGGACTCGGGGAAAGACTTACTTGATGACGACGGGAAGGAGGAAGTCGACCAAGCGGAAACTGAGGATGAAGGCCAAGAAGTCTCCGGGAGAGACACCTTGGGGGCACAATGATGACGGGAAGAAGAAAACCGACAAGGGCAGGGAGGGACAAAATCAAGTGAGGTCAAGGGTAGAAAGGTGCAGTGACAATTGATTTTAAAGTCTTTGCCAGGTGGTGTTAACGAGGCGCTTCTTCGCTTAGGGTCATTGTGTGGCGTGCGTTAATTTTGATTGTTTAAACCCAGACATTTTGAGAGTAAAAGAAAGAGTGTGCTGCGTAACGGAAAATAAACTTGCATTAAATAAGACTAAAAGAACAGAAAATTAACAACTAAAAATGCAGCAATCGAACCCAAGAAGGTAGGTCTCTCAAAACGAGTATATAAGAGGGAAAAAAATAGGCAAAGCACGCTAAAAAGAGGCCAATAGATTGAAGGTCCGGAGGGACTGGGATCTAAAGGGTAAATCTGCTGAAAAGTGGGGCAGAGAACAGAAAATAAGCAGAGGCAAGGTTGCTACTAAAAAGGAGGAGATCAGCGAAAAAGAGAAGAGACAAAGCAGTGGCCTCATAAATGAACCCAAAAAAAATGATATGAGGTGGGTTTGAGAGGGAGAAGAGCTTATCTAAAGGGATCTGAAAAGGAGGTATCAGATCAGAGAAAAAGAGGGCTGAAACTCTGAAAATTCAGACTTTTGAAATATTAAAGACTCGTCCACAAAAAGTGGAGGGTACTAGATCCCTAAGGGGCAAGATTCCCTCTTAGGTGAGTGAAGCAGATCAGAAACAGGTCCAAACGGGCAGAGACAGAGGCTGGAAAACCTTGACAGAAGCTTCAAACAAACCCAGAAAAAGTGCTGAAAAATTTGCAGAAAAATTGCAGGTCGCGAGTTCTGACCTGTTTTCAGTCCAGGTTGCAGGTTTGGGGCAGAAAAGTGCGTCCTGAGGCTCAGGTCGCACTTTTTGGGCCGATAAGTGCGACCTGCAGATCCGGCTCACTCGGTGGCAGATTTCATAAAAAATTGTCGTCTCAGCTGCGGCTGATGTCTGTCACCTGCGAAATAAGGCCAGAAACACACGGAAGTTAAAAATTTGACTGTTTAAGGGTTTTAGGGGTGAAAATCACCATAAAAATAGGAAAAACAAAAAATGGAAGAGAAACCCTAGAGTCTGAAACAGTTGGATATGCAGGAATAGATAAAACGACAGCGGTCGCAAAAGAAAACCCGTGTGGAGTCCCCAATTGTTAGTATGAATCTTTCGTCGTAAAATATCCCTTTAGCTACGCATAACAAATAGCCCTAACATCGATTATGGCTGCAAAATATCTTTAAGTCTGCTGCATAAATTCAGAGATAAGCACAAAAAGACATTAAGCAGATAAAATATAGTATGGCTCCATGCATCAATAGACAAGGCAAGAAAAAATGTTTAAAAGAATGATTTGTATTATATTAAAGAATGGGGCACCTGAGAGGAAAACAAGAAAGGTGTTTTCCGGTTCTCCTCAGTGGGATGGGTTCTTGGAATTCCTCAGTGTTTCAGATCTGGAATTTCTCTCTCTTATGGGTGTAGAACAACAAACATAGAACTCAATGGGAGTTCATAGAACAAAATGGAAATGGTGACCAAGAGTAGATCCATAGTGATCTAATGCAATGAAGGTGACTAATGAATGGGGAAAACCCCCCTATTTATAACAAAATATTGGGGCGGTCTAGAACTCGGTGCATGAATAAAATATTATTAATCGGATTCTAGAAGCACCTTTTAGGAATATTTTATTATATTTTTTGGAGGGAAAAGGGTTCTTGACTTGGGTCAATTCCTTTATTTATAAATAATAAATAAATAAATGGTTTATTTATCATTTTAGGGAAGTGATGGGAAAAAAATTAAATAAATAGTGGTTTATTTAATTATTTATGGATGATTTAGTCAAATTTAACTAAGAATATTATTTAAATAATGATTTAAATAACTTATTCTTAGGGAATAATTAAAAAAATAAGGATTTATTTAATTAAGTTCCTTATTTTGAAACAAATGAGTTATTTTATATGGTGAAAGCAATTTTACTTAGGGTAAAATTGGTCTTACATGGTGTACTTGGGTTCATCTAATAATAATAGGTTAGATGACCAAAAAATGGTGTAACACTCATAATTGGAATAGTACTTATTCCCCTTCCCATTCTTTTCCTTACTAGTCAAATCACAATTTTCCTCGTCATCAGTCTTGGATGAGAATCCATCCCTGGTATTCCACTAAAAATCTTCTTGTACCAAATCTAACCATAGTCTCTTCCAATCTGGTAAATTCTCCCTCCCATTCACAGAGTCCTGGTAACTATGCCAGCTCTTGGGAAGGCCTAGAATTACTAGGCTCGCCAAGTCATTAACTACAGTAATCCCAACACTTCCAAGCTCATCTCAACATTGAGTGAACTTGGTCAAGTATTTCTGGATTGTGTCGTCCTTCTCCATTTTTATTTTTCTAACCTTGTCCTTGAGTTCCAATATTTTGTGGTCACTGCGGCTTTGAAACATATATGTCAAGGCCTTCAACATAGCATATGGAGTTGTCTTTCCATGGAGACTCGAGATAATATGATCTCAAACTCCCTCTAACAGGATCCTCCTTGCCTTTGCTACCTTCTTCTGCCATGCATCAAGAAGTTGGGAATCTGCTTCCACGGGCTTGGGAATATCATTATCTTTGAATTCCTTCAACCCATTTTCCTCCAACACTGCCTCAATCCTGTCCTTCCATGAAATATAATTCGCACTGCCCTCGAGCGCATATTTGAGTCTCAAGCCATTGAAAGACATCTTGATCCACTTCTAGCTCCAAAGAAAGTATCTACAAATTTGAATACTATTCAACAAAAACTCAATTTCTTCTCCACTACTGTGATTCCTGGTGCTCTGATACCATCTATAAAATCTCTAACACAACTTTGATACCATGTAGAAATTATACCAATTGATTCAATCTGATTATGCAATGTACTAAAACAAGATATTGAATCCTTCTACAATATTTGTGTAATATAAAACACAATCGCTCAATCACATGAAAGTAACATGAAGAAGAAAATCAATGGCACAACACAAGATATTTCCTAGGGAAAGAAACTGATCAAAACACCTCCATATTTATTGTATAATCAACCAAGGAATCATGAAACAATACAATGTATTTGTGCTCACCACAACCTCATAAATTATACTAATTGCTTCACAGTGATCTAGGAAAAATTGGACAAACACGTAGCCAATTATCAGCCTACCCTTAGACTACCTTTCTCACACAATCCCTAGAGAATTAAACCCCTATTAAATATAAAATTCATCCTTCCTTGATATTGCAATCCATCATGGTCTACCTATGGTTTTATAACTTCACATGGGAAGTTTGCTAAAAATACAACTGATAGTTTACTTTCCTTGAACCTTTGTCTCAACTGGGTCTCCACCAGTATTGGCATGCATGTAGCTATAAATAGTGAATCATAAGTTACTTGGTAGATCACTACTTGTGAATTAAATATATTTTAAATTATTTGATCTTCCACTAGCTCATCAAACAGTTAGAACTAGTTAAACTGATTTTAACTCAATTAATGTGAGTTAACTAATCCCACTTACACCACACTACTGCTACAACTGCAACTGGACCCTGTTAATAATAGAATCACTCTACATTCCTATCCTTTGACCCTCAACTCGAAACTCTTGAGCTAACTAAGTCTATCACACTTAGTTAAATATTACAGGTTGTTATGAGATAAGATTACAATTAATTTTCCAATTTATTTAAAAATTGGTTGCACACCTTCTCACTAATGTGTCACTAGAATCCCTCACTCACGTGTGACCTGAGATCCCACACTAGTGTGTGTGCATTTTTCTTGTTGAATTTCCACATCCAACTCTATCTCTTTAATAAAATTAATGTTGATAGAAAATTTGATTTTGCGATGTTTCGTTACCTTAATACTTTCATCCTTATTTACCCATCCCAATGGATATGGGACAGGATGATCTCAAACCTCCAATCCCAATTTCTTGATTGGCTTTGTTGCAATGAGATTCCTCTATGCTTATGAATCGAACAAAGCATCATTTTTTGTCTTCTTAACTTGTATATTTAAATGGAACAATTTATTCACCTCCTTCTATTTATGTTGTTGTAGGATACTCAAATTAACCCCCTTTTGTATTGAACTACAAACAATCCTCCAACCTATGTCTGAGCTACTTTCCACCTAATTTCTTGAATTTGTGGCCATGATATTTTTCTTCTTACCATCCTCCTTTCAGTTCTTTAGGTTGAGTTCTAATTGTAGTTTCCAACACTTCTCCTTTGTGTGACCATTAATGTCACAATGGTTACAATGGTTTTTGGTATCTTTGCACTAGTTTGTTGAGGTTTCTATCTTTTTTTCCTTCTCCCATTTCTATTTTTATTTGGAATCTTCCTAGTGTTCCTTCCCCCTTGAACCACATGATTACCCTTTATTTTGGCCTATGTTTTCTAATTATTTTTCTTGTACACAAACCCATTCATCATTTTAGGTTTGAACAACATCACTTGCTTCCATAGATGTTATGACCCCCAAGATACTTCAAGAGTATATTTAGGTTCTTGGGAGAGATACCAATCATTATTTCCATCTTCTTCAACTATATGGTGTATTCCTATACACTTTTCCCTTACCTCTTACTGAGGTAATTCCAATGGATATGTTGTCCTCCACATACCTAGTAGGGTAGAATTGGGAATTTATGAAAATTTTGAAATCATACAACTTAGTCATTTGGGGATCCCCCTGCAAACTCATGGTTTTGATATGCCTTTCCCACTTGGCCAAGGCGTGGTCCTCTAGTTTCTAATGAGTGAAATAAAATTTTTGATCCTCCTCTATGTGGTCGACACTAAAATAAAACTTTAACCGATGCAACCAGTTATTTTATTTCAAATCATAAATATCACCTTGACATGACTTGATTTCAACCTTCACTTCCATTTTAAACACAGACAATGAATGGGTAACAACACTACAACTAGGTTTTTCCTTTTCAAGGTCCTAGGTTGTTCTTTTTCAAGGTTTTTCTTAGACTCCTTATTTGGTTCTTTCCGATCCCTTGATTTTCACTATGATTAGACTTCTGAATTATAATCTCTATTCTATCCTATTTTAAATTTGATTTCTATGGTCACCATAATGGGGTTCATATTATAGTTGATATCTGCAACCTTCTCTTCCAACCTTATGAATCTTTCCTCTATGTCAAGGTTTATTAAAACTCTATTCATTATCCATTGTTGGGGTTTTAAGATTTTTTTTCTTAAGCCAATATCATCCCAACAACTCCCCACAATATATTCAAAGACACTTTCTCTTATACCAACATGATTTGCAAATTTTTGTAGATATCTAGTGGATATTTTGTCACAACATATTTGATAAAAATATAATAAAATGAAAAATTATACTGTAAGGGTTAACTTTCCATAGATTTTTAGACTTACTACAATATGTAAAGTGTTCACAATAGATAACAAATAAAAAAAATCACTCATAAAACCACAATAACACAAATAAATGACCTAGGAAACCCTTTTAGGGGGAAACCTAACTAAAGTGTGAGGTTTTTATGCACTTTCTTTCTATGAAGGGAAATTATGCAAATATAAATGAGTGAGACCTGTAGCCTGTGGGATACTACATAACACAAGCCCTGTCTATTCTTTCCCTTTTTTATCCACTCTTAGCTACTCTTATCTACTTTGGAACAAAATGCAATAGAATAGAATCGAACCCCTTTTCCTCCTAATGGCCTAGTTATAACACAATTATATAGTCAACAAGGGGTTAAATTTAACCCATTCAACCCTCAATGTGAATTAAAACTCAACCCTTATAGAGTCTTCTTCATATTTACCATGTGGCTATTTCCTTTTCCATGAGTAATAGGGGTTGACATGGCATCCTCTAAAATTATGGTGGTCAAACACGATAAGTCAACTTATGGGGAGACATATATTTTGTATCTGAACCTCGATTGATGTGATTTTTACATCATTGGAAAGGTATTTGAGTGTAGAATAGCACTAGGGGTGTCATATTTAAGTAGAAACATTGACCCCCAAAATGTGGCATTTAAGGACTTAAACTGGCCCTGGAAAGTTTCTGACCCCAATTCTCCAAACTAGTTCATATCCCTAAAATTACTCATGTAAGATGATTCCTTTGATTTTTCCATATTGAAGCATTGATATGAAGGAAAAAAAATATGGATCAGAGACAAAAAGCAACATCAATAAACAACTCAGGCTACACTTAGCCTACAATAAACATTCACATCATATAGAAAAATCCGTTCATCTTATACCACCACAAGGATACCATACATAATCCTTGAAATATCTATGTGATGATGGAGATGATGATGAATAATTTCCAATGAAACCAAATTTCATCTATTAAACCTTTATAAGGTAAGATATTACTTGGAATTATTTGTAATTTTATTTATATGCTTGACTAACATTAAGATAAGTCATGTTACAAGATCACCATATTTTTCTAAGTTAAAAGGTTATGAAGGTTGGTAGTGTGACAAATATTTTGAAATTGTGATATAATCTAGCTAAATTTTGGAAAATATAAGAGAGTGATTATCATTGTCAACCATTTTGGTGTCAAAAATTTGACAAAGTATTCATCCCATGATGTTTTAGGAATTTATTAACGCCTAATTTCACTATAGAACTCATGAGAATTGGTTCTTATTTAATCAATGTTTATTTTCTTATTTATAGTAGTCAAGACAAAGAGGTACGGTTGATTTTCTAGATTAGGGTTGACCACCTTCTTATGATTCTTTTTTTCTTTTTCTTTTTCCTTCTAAATTTTTATCACAACGCAATTGATCCTTAAATTTTGATGTAAAACTTTTAATATTTTATCCTTGTTATAGAAAATTCTCTCTACATTTATTCTCAAATTATCAAACCATATCTCATTATATGTCTATAATACACCATCAAAAAGTGTATATACCAACCAACTAGTTTATTTATATAATATAACTTCCCTCAAATAATAACAACACATCACTAAAATAAATTCAAAGTAGGAGAGGGAAATATGATTATTTTACAACATATAAAATGAAGTGTTTGAGTTGGATAATGGTTAGAGAGAAGCCACAAAAAATATGAGCTATAAATTATTAATAATTTAAGATTAACACAACGACAAATGTGCTGAGAGAGAAAAAGTTTCCTAGTGCTATAAAATACCTGCATACTTGTCTCATTTTAAGTCATTATCTAGGTATACAATGATTTCTTCTAAAAGACCATAATTCCTTGTTGGGCTTGTCTTCACTATATAGGAATGATTCATTGTTAGAACCCAAGGGTCATCTAGTACATTTTGGAGTAAAAAATATACACCCTCAAGAAAAGGAGACAATAATTCAGATGCTAAGGTATATAATTTATGGTTGTGTTTTTTCATCAAATTAATATGATCACTCTTATTCCCTCTCATGACTTGGTGTTATATTTGTTAAAACCCTTGGTAAGTTAGAATATGTATTTTTTTAAGCTATTTATATGCTATTTTCTTAAATTGAATTAGGAAATTACTAAAATCATTTGAAACAAGGTGTATTTATTTTCTTTTGTATAGGTACATCTTTAGTGATATAATATTGTAATTTGTTGTGCTCAAGCTTTTGTAGAAGGGTTAACGGTGTTGGAAGTTAGACAATACAGAGGGCCTCCCCAGTATGAAATATCAACTAGACCTCATAGTTTTTGGAGTAGGAGCCTCATCCGAATAATAGGCCTAGCTGCCATAACTTAGATATTTTACTTGGCTCCAATAAACAACATAAGAGAGTATGAAAAAAACCTTTGAAACAAACATGTAAGTTGACATTGTGAGACACCAATTACAGAGCGTAAAAGGGACTTCCGCAGAAGGGAAAGAAAGAATGAGCCTCTAGAAGAAAAGTAATAGTATTATCCTAAAATAGAAACACAAGAGCAAGGAAAGGCTTGTTAGTTAACCTAAAAAATATTTCACAAGGTAAAAATGATCATGAAAACAAATAAAAATTCACATTCAACAAGATATATACTAAATCCAATGAAATAGTTCATTTTTTTTAGTCTGAATGAACATAAACATATACCGAAAACATTAAAATAATAGTCTTACAACATACACAATACATGCATGAAATTTTATTGACTCTGAGAGCTTATAATGGTTAAGTGAATGTTTCAAGTAAACAATTACAATAGTGAAACAATAGCCCTAATAGTGGAACATTAAGCCACCACTTTCTCCTCCAAAGAATGATCTTCTCTCTTATGCAAATCTAGAGAAGCCAAGGTGAAAATTATTTTTGAATGAGCTATGAGGGTTTATTTATAATATATGAGGTGAAATTTCACCTCCTAAGTGACCCTTTATGTTCTGAAATTACTGTATTAGTTTTTCTATGCTAAGGGTCTTTCGGTTTTAAAAAACATGTGCATAATTGGTTCATTAGTTTGCATAAGGATTAAGGAGTTTTTCCATGAATTATATATAGACTTTATTGAATTATAAGCATAAAAAAATAATAAATAACACTGAATAGCAGTGTAAAACAGAAAAATAAGTCACCACATGAAGTTTACACAGTAGGCATGATGAAGCAGTTCACCCCTCCTGGGCTAACATTGCTGGTCCATCTCCTAATGGCTTGTCCATCTTTCATTATGCTCAAAATTTTGCTATTACATGTAGTTACAGTGCTCTAATGGTTTTTTTCTCTACATCAATGGCTTAAGAATGCTCCAATTAGTCAAGAATGACTCTTCATTCTGTTGGGTATGTGTTATATTCTTTCCACGACTAGCCCCACGCGCTGTATGTTGCGCCGGGAGCAGCAGGGGGGTCACAAGGGGGGAGGCAGCCCCCACTGTTGGGGTCCGGGGCAGCACCCCAGTGAAAATTGTTTTGGTGTGTGGAACCACTCATAGGCAGACCCACCCATGTTTTATGCATGAGTTTTCACATGGTTTTGGGGTACGATGGTTTTCGGCCCCTGGTATTTTGTAGATCCGGTCAAGGGAACTACGGTTATGTTCTAATCCAGGGTTAATGGATTGGGGTTTATGTATGCTTCGGCATGTATATATATATATATATGTGTTATAACACTAAAATGAATATAATGAAAAATCAAGCTAGTCGTCCCGATTTTGGATCCAGGGAAAAATCTCTGTGTTTATCTGTTTTATGTTTTATGCTCTCACTATTGTTTATTTTCTGTTATAAGATTCATGTGTAGATAATTTCTGTTCAGGGTTAAAACATACATTTGGTATCAGAGATGTTTTGACTTCAAAGGGACGCCTTTGCTGCTGAGGGTTTTTTGCTCGGGCCTGAGGTATACCTTGTTCAGTGGGAGATCTGGGAGATCGATTCTTGTAGTGAAAGAAGATGGTGAGCGGCGGAAAGATAGAGATTGATAAATTTAATGGTTAGAGTTTTGAGTTGTGGAAGCTCAAGATGGAGGATCTGTTGGTGGATAAAGATTAGTGGATCGCGATAGATCCAGGTACTAAACCAACAGAAATGTCAGATGAAGACTGGAAGAAACTGGATCAGAAGGCTAAGAGCACAATATGGTTGTGTGTCTCAGATTCAGTATTTTTGAATGTATCTGGGGAAGCTACAACGAAGAATTTGTGGGAAAAACTTGGGACTTTGTACCAATCTAAGTCTCTGGTGAATAATTTGTTCCTGCGGAAAAAACTGTATAACCTGAGGATGAATGATGGAGACTCGGTGACAGAGCATCTGAACGCCTTCAATACTATGGTAAGTCAGCTGTCATCTGTTGATATTAAAATCTCATATGAATATAAGTGCATCATTTTTTTGTGTTCTCTACCAGACTCGTGGGATAGTCTGGTTATTTCAATAGGTAGCAATACAACTACCTTGAATTTTGATGACATTGTCTCAACCTTGTTGTCGGAGGAAATGAGACGGAGAAATATGGAGGGCCAGAATGGAGATGCCTTATCTGTACGAGGAAGGTCACAAAACAAAAACAAGAATAATTTTTCGAGTGGGAGATCCAAATCTAGAGGGAGATCTAAATCTCCTGGAAAGTTTGTAAAGGTATGCTGGAAATGCAGAAAGGAAGGGCACTACAAAAAGGACTGTAGATCTAAAGCTCCTGAGAAAGGAAATGGATCTAATGATGCTCCTTCTATAGAGGAAAAAACCACCTCGGATGAAGGTGGGGATGTGTACTTGGATTCTTCTTCAAATACACATGTAGATCATGAGTCATGGTTGATTGACTCAGGTGCATCCTTTCACTTCACTCCCCATAGGGAGTGGTTCTATGAGTATGAGAAATATGATGGTGATGTCTTCCTAGGGGATGATAAGAAGGCCAAAATCGTCGGACGTGGAAAGGTAAAGTTGAAGCTGCAAGGTGGAAGGATTAGAACACTTCTCGGTGTTCTGCATATTCCTAAATTGGCCAGAAATCTGATTTCTGTAAGCAAGATGGATGATGCAGGTGTAAAAACAGTGTTCGAGAAAGATGCCTGCAAGATGGTTCGGGGAGCACTGGTATTAATGCGGGGAGTTCGGAATGGAACTCTATAAAAGCTACAAGGTAGCACTATTATTGATGGGTGTAACAATTATGTGGTTCCTGAAAGTGGAGCAGAAAGCCTAGCTGTCTCTGGAGAAAAGACCATGTTATGGCATCAAAGGCTTGGACATATTGGAGAGAAGGGCCTTCGGATACTGCATAGAAATGGTATGGTAGAAGGTATGTCTAATTTCTCTCTGGATTTTGATTTCTATGAACATTGTGTATATGGGAAGCAGAATCGAGTGAGTTTTCCTTCTGGTGCTAAGAGGGCGAACAAGATATTAGAACTTGTGCACAGTGATGTGTTTGGACCTGTCTCAGTTCCATCACTGGGAAAGTCTGTGTACTATGTTTCATTCATAGATGACTTCTCAAGGAATACATGGATATATTTATTGGGGAATAAATCTGAAGCTTTTGACAGATGTAAAGAATTTAAGGCTCTGGTGGAAAACCAGACAGAGAAGAAGATAAAGGCGTTGAGGATAGATAATGGTGGGGAGTTCTGCAAGAAGGAATTTGAAGAGTTCTGTAAGAAGTGTGGTATAGCACGACAAAAGACTACTCCATACACACCTCAGAAAAATGGAGTTGCAGAAAGAATGAACATAACACTGATGGAAAAGGCAAGAAGCATGCTCAGTGGTATTGGGTTAGGATAAGAATTCTAGGCAGAGGCAGTGGAGACTGCATGCTATCTGGTTAACAGATCACCTTCATCAGTGTTGGAGGATAAGACTCCACATGAGGTATGGACTGGTAAGAAACCCTCTCTTTCACATCTAAGGTTATTTGGATGTGATGCATATGTACATGTTCCAAAGGAGAAAAGGACCAAGTTGGATAATAAATCTGAAAGGTGCATCTTTATTAGGTATAAGGATGGTTTAAAGGGTTACAAGCTTTGGAACCCAGAAACAAGGAAGGTTGTGTACAGCCGAGATGTGGTGTTTAGAGAAGTGAAAGATGTTGTTAAACATGAAGTCCTACCAAAGGAACCTGAGAAGATAGAGTTTGAGCTAAAAGAGGATGAATCAGACTCTACAACAGAAGAAGACTCAGAAGATGAAGAGCCACAAACTCTAGCTTTGAGAAGATCAGTTCGGGAAAGAAGGCAACCAGAAAGGTATAGTCCATCTGCTTTCTGTTCAGATTTTGCCTTAACTATAACTGATGATGAACCCAGAACTGTCAGGGAGGCAGTAGATTCAGAGGATGGAAAACTCTGGAAGGAGGCCATGGTTGATGAAATAGCATCCTTGCACAAAAACGATGCATGGGATCTGGTGGAGTTGCCGGCTGGAAGGAAGCCCATTGGGAGAAAATGGGTGTTTAAGAAGAAGATGAATGTATAAGGCAAGGTGGAGAAATACAAAGCTCGGTTGGTAGCGAAAGGTTATTCCCAGGTGCCGGGAATTGATTTTGGTGATATTTTTTCTCCTGTTGCCAAAGTTACTTCTATTAGATTACTTTTATCTGTTGCTGCTGCATTTGATTTTGAGATAGAACAGATGGATGTGAAGACAGCATTTCTTCACGGGGATATAGAAGAAGAGATCTACATGAAGCAACTTGAAGGCTTTATGGTGAAGGGTAAGAAAGAATTGGTATGCAGGTTGAAGAAGTCTCTGTATGGGTTAAAACAGTCACCAAGGATGTGGTATCAGAAATTTGATACCTATATACGGGGACTTGGCTTCAACAGAAGCAAGGAGGATCACTGTGTTTATTTTAAATTAATTGGTGACCGTGTTATTTATTTGGTCTTGTATGTGGATAATATGTTGTTGATTGGAAATGACAAAGAAATTATCCAAGATTTGAAGACCCAACTATTCTCCAAATTCGACATGAAGGATCTTGGTGCTACAAACTATATTTTGGGCATGGAAATTAAGAGAGATCGGGCAAAGAGGAAGCTCTGGTTAAACCAGAGGAAGTATGTCGAGACTATATTGCAGAGGTTCAATATGAAGGATAGTAAACCGGTGAATGTTCCTATTCCTATAGGTGTAAAGCTGTCTGCTGAACAGTGTCCCAAGACACAAGAAGAAGAGGAGTATATGTCCCGTGTTCCATATGCAAGTGCAGTGGGTAGCCTGATGTATGCAATGGTCTGTACTAGACCAGACATTGCACATGCAGTGGGAGTATTGAGCAGGTTTATGTCAAACCCAGGGAAGGAGCATTAGACAGTAGTGAAGTGGGTTTTCAGATATTTACGTGGCACTAGTGATTACGGCTTGTGCTACCAGGGAAGACCAGGATTGGAAAGAATGTTGGACATTCGTGGTTTTGTTGATGCAGACTGGGCTGGAGATCTGGACCAAAGAAGATCTACAAGTGGGTATGTGTTTAGCCTATTTGGAGGCGCAGTCAGTTGGATGAGTAAAAGACGGTCTGTAGTGGCTCTTTCAACTACAGAGGCAGAATACATAGCAGCCACTCATGCAAGCAAGGAAGCAGTTTGGTTGCAAAGATTGTGTTCAAGTATGGGGTTGGTACAACAAGCTATAAGGATAGGCTGTGATAGCCAAAGTGCAATTTTCTTGGCTAAGAACCCTGCTTATCATTCAAAGACAAAGCACATTGATGTTCAATATCACTTTGTTAGAGATATGGTTGAGGCTAAAAGGGTGTTGCTGGTAAAGGTGGACACTTTGAAGAATGTTGCAGATGCATTGACGAAGTCTGTGAGCACTCGGAAGTTCTCTTGGTGTAGAGAAACAATGGGTGTTGAAGAATTGGCCCAATGACTAAGCTCTCCTGTGGCCCCCTGTGGAAAGAAAATAACAAGTGGGAGAATGTTGGGTATGTGTTATATTCTTTCCACGATTAGCCCCACGCGTTGTATGTTGCGTCGGGCGTAGCTGGGGGGTCACGAGGGGCGAAGCAGTCCCCACCGTTGGGGTCCGGGGCAGCGCCCCGGCCAAAATTGGTTTTTGTGCAGACCCACTCATAGGCGGATCCGCCCATGGTTTTGTGCATGGTTTTACACATGGTTTTGGGGTTCGATGGTTTTCGGCCCCTGGTATTTTGTAGATCCGGTCAAGGGAACTACGGTTATGTTCTAATCCAGGGTTAATGGATTGGGGTTTATGTATGCTTCGGCATGTATATATATGTGTTATAACACTAAAAGGAATATAATGAAAAATCAAGCTGGTCATCCCGATTTGGGATCCAGGGGAAAATCTCTGTGTTTATCTGTTTTATGTTTTATGCTCTCGCTATTGTTTATTTTCTGTTATAAGATTCGTGTGTAGACAATTTCTGTTCAGGGTTAAAACCTACACATTCACTCAGAATGGTCGAAAATTGAGCCTCCTACACTTTTTACCAATATCTCCGAGGAAAAATCCACTAAATGTGGATAACTCCGGTTAACTGGAGTTAAATTAGGGCTGACTGCCAAATTTGGCACGCCAATATCTGCTCTGCCAATAAATCTGTGCATTAAAATTTATGGTTAGGGTGATGGCCACATGTGCACCCCTAATTGTTAAGAGGCTTGATAGTTATCAGAAACAACGGAGTACAATATCATAATTTCATTACATACATACGCGAAGCAACCAACATCAGATCCCTTTTACAGGTCTTCACAATATCCAACAAATTCGTAACCGTAATACAAGGTACATCGCAGATCAAAAACAATACAATTTCGCAGATCACAGCACTTATGATATTGCGTGTTGGAAAATATAATAATTACCGCCAATTTTCATAATATATATAACGTAAAATATGTGATTTGGCGATTTCACAAATCGTAGGAATTAACTTATCGCAAATCGGTTGTCTCAACATTTAACATATAACCTTAACCATAAACTTATATCAACAACGATGTGCGATATGCGCTTAAGCGCTATATCAACACATGGCTTCTCTCGCATCATCACATCACTGCTTATATTATTTAACTTGCGATGTCTTCCATGTAAATAAAACCATTGTCGATTGTGATGCGTGCAAACTCTCTTGTTGCAATTTAACTCTCTACTATTGATCTCCCACTGTTGCTTTTGTGATCTAATCACCATCGTTTGGCCCTCCCTGTTGACTAGATCACGGTCATCTGTTCCACCTGCAATATTTCCACGATTGTGCAATCCCCGATTCTATATGCAGATTTCAAGACTCCATGACAGCCACCAATTTAGATCCCACTTTGTTGGTCGATCTGGTTCTGAACCTATTTTCCATTTCAAACCCAATCCCGTAACTTGAATTTTGAGAAAAAATTATGAATTCCTGATCATTCCTCCCCATTGGGAAGCTTTTAGACCCCAAAATACTTGATTACCTATTTATAAGATGAGGGTACAACTCCCTCACCTTTCCAATCTCCATCCATTTTTCCTTGCTTGGTTTAGTGCCTTTGAGCCCAACTCAAAGGTAGTCAACACTTTCCCTCTTTGATGCTCTTGTCCTCTTGTCAAGAATTGTATCTTCTTTGAGCTCATCCAGAAATTCTGGAAAGAAATATTCAATAGAAGGTAGCTTAACATCACTTCCTTGATCATCAATCAAAGGAGGCTCATACAAGTGTAATTTTTCAACATTAACAACTGAATACATTTGCATGTAAGAAGGAAAATCAAGTTGTAATTCATTATTACCATCTATTTTTATGATCTTGAAAGGACCATAGCGAATGGGTTTGAGTTTTTTACCTTCCCCTTGCATTCTTTCTTTACTAATGTGCAACCATAACTCATCTCCCTATTGAAACTTGCGAATAACCTGGTGTTTTCCATGCCTCTCTTTGTAGTTGCTTTAACTTTTATCAAGTTGTTATTGAACTTGTTGATGTATCATCTGAATTTTCTCAATGAACTTTTGAGCCTTATCAATATCACTATGGCCATCAATTGAAACATCCTTCCCAAAGATGAATTCTAATGACGATTTTGGCAAATACCCAAAGCATGCTTCAAAAGGTGAGGTTTGTGTTGAAGAGTGCTTTTCCCGGTTGTAAGTGTGTTGAATTTAATGCAGTTTCCCACAACTTAGGATGTTTGCCACAATATCCTCTTAATAGATGCACAACTGTTATGTTCACCACTTCGGTTTGTCCATCTGTTTGTGGATGAAAAGAGGTACTCTTTTTCAATTTTGTGTCCATCATTCTCCATAGATTTGACCAAAAATTCCCAATGAACCTAGAATCCCTGTCACTAACAATAGAAGTGGGAAATCCAAAATGAACCCAAAAATTTTGAAAATAAAGTTCAGCAGTAATTGTCTTCTTACATGGCATAAGTATACACATTTTACTGAATCTATCCACAAGTACAAAAAGATAATCATGTTGGTTTCTTGACATAGGTAGACCTCCAACAAAGTCCATGGAGACGCTCTCCCATGGCCTTGATGGTACCGGTAGTGGCATGTACAATCCAATCTTCCTATTACTAGGCTTACTTGTTTCACACATAAACAACCTCTTATAAAACCTGACACACTATCTATCATGCGAGGCCAATAACATTACCTATGTAGATGCACCATTCTTTTGCTTACCCCAAAGTGTCCAACAATAAGAGAAGAATGAGCTTCTCTCATGACACTTAGTCTCTCTCCTTGTGGAATACATAGATTTCCCAAATGAAACAAAAAATTGTTATGCATGTGATAATCTCTTTCTTCATCTTGATTCCCTTCACTCAAAATAGCATACACATCTTTGAAATCAACGTCATGTGCATATTGTTCTATGTAACTCTCATGTACAACAGAATCATTTTTGAGTAATGTAGAAGCACTAATGATTGTTCTCGAAAGGATATTTGCAACTTTATTGAATATACCTTTCTTTTACCTTATAACCAAGTGAATTTTTTGAAGAAATCCCATCCACCTGAAATGTCTTGATTGCTGCAATTTTGTTTGCAACTGCAGGTACTGTAATGGTTGGTGATCCGTGTGTACAATAGTCTCTTTACCCATCAAGTAGTGTTTCCACTTCTTGAAACTTTGTACCAATGCATATAGTTCTATTTCAGGTGTAGGATAATTAGTCACAGCAACATTAAATTTTTTGAATGAAAGGTGATAGGCTTACCATGTTGCAAAAGGACTGTGCCCATCGCATAGTCACTAGCATCGGTTTTTATCTCGAATGGTTGTCTCAAATTTGGTAGTGCAAGGACTGGAGCTGGAATTATATTGTCTTTTAAAGATTCGAAAGCTTGTTGTTTTTTTCCTCCCCATTGGAAGCCTTTCTTCACACTTGTCACTGCATGCATAGGAGCTACAATGGAAGAAAAGTTAGCAATAAATTTCCTCCAATATTGAGTTACACCTAAGAAACTTCTTACCTCTGTAACTGTTTTGGGTGTGGGCCAATTCACAATGGCCTCCACTTTAGAAGGATCAACCTTCAATTCTCCTCCTCCTACAATATTTCCCAAATAGACCAAAGAATTATTTCCAAACTCACATTTTGACATCTTAAGAAACAATTTCTCTTTCTTCAAAATATCATACACTCTATTTACATGAAAGACACGATCTTCTCTTTTTTTGCTGAAAAACAAAACTCCATCTAAGTACACAATAAAAAATTCATGAAGGAATGGTTGCAAAACATTATCCATAACCCGCATAAAAGTTGTCGGTGCATTACATAAACCAAAAGGCATAACTTGCCACTCAAAGAGTCCTTGTTTGGTTTTGAATGCACTTTTCCATATATCACTTTCTGCAATTCTTACTTGATGATATACACTTCATAAATATAACTTAGTGAAAAACTTGTCTTCTTTCAATTGATCAAGAAAATCATCTATTCTTGGGAGTGGATGAACACACATGCACCAAGTCCCATCTTTCTTTGGTATCAAGACTATGGGTGAACCACATGGCGAGGTGCTTGGCCTTATGATACCTTTATCCAACATCTATTTGATTTGCCTCTTTATTTCATCATTATCCATTATCAACATGCGATACATACCGATGTTTGGAAGAGGACAATCCTGTTGCAACTGAATCTCATGTTGAATTTCCCTTTTTGGAGGCAATCCTGTTGGCTCCTAAAACATCTCATGATGCCCATTAACCACATCATATAATTCTGATTTCAACTTAGGATCACATCCCTCAAAAGATTCATGATTAATATCATCTTTGGGCTTAATCATAAGAAGAACAGAATTCTTACTTGAATCTACCAACCTCTTTACCTGTCCAGCATTTACCAAAGCAATGTTTGTCTTCTTACGATGTGCTCTAACAATGAACTCCTTGCCCTATTTGAATAAATGATACTTGTTCTCATGGCGATAGAAGATCACTTTTTTGTCATACAAGTAAGGAATCCCTAATACAATACCAGATATGTCAAGCGGAACCACATCTAATTCAACTGTGTCAACAAAGCTTGTAGTGATTGCAAACCTCAATATACACTTCCTTGTAACCTGTAGATTTGCATCCTTACAAATCCAACCCAATGGATATGGTTTTGGATGTGGTATGGTCTCAAGGTTAAGTTTTTTGACCAAATATTCAGAGATTAATTTTTCTTGTGACCCACTGTCAAACATTGTGTCAATCTTGGTATGCTTGGATATGACCCTCACATGAAACAATTATATTCTTTCTTCTTCATTTGGAGTGTTTATGTGACAGTTTGATGTACTGGTACTAGGTTTAGTTTCAATTTATTTTCCCTTCATGTTCTTTAATCCCATGGCTATAATTTTAGTCTCATCACCTGAATCATACCCTAAGTCATGTTGAGATGTAGCAACAGTTTTCTATTTCCCTTTGTTATTAGGCTTCTTTGGCCTCAATTCTGGATGCAATTTTCAACAACGAGTTTCATCATGTCCTTATTTTGAACAATGTTTACAAGTCAGTTTTTCTCCCTCTTTCTTAACAGATGCATTCTTTTTGTTTTTACCTTTTGGGGACTTTTCCTTGGCTTTACCCTTAAGAGGTTTCTTCCTACCCTCTTCAGGAATGTTCTTCCCTCTAGCTTCTAGATGTGTGGCCTGCACACAAACTTCATCTAGAATGGTAGAGTTAAACATGAGAATAGTATGTTTTAGGTAGCTATGTAAGCCTCCTATGTAATTTAGCAAAGTTTCTTGGCTTTGCAAATCCACCCCTAATAAAAGAGCTCTTCTCCTAAATTCATGGGTGTATTCTTGCACATTTTGTCCCTTTAACTGCCTAAAGTTCTGCTAGTTCATGATGGCTTTTTGCATATGATCTAATGGATAAAACTGTCGTTTAATAGCAGAAATAAAATCTGACCATGATAGAATAATCTTACCATATTTCTTGATTTCCTCCTATGTCTTGGCTTCCCACTAAACAAGTGCTACATCTTCCATTCTCAAAGAAGCTAATTGAATTTTTGTATCATCATCTTGAAGGTTTTGTGTTCTTAAACAGACCACCAATTGTCGAATCCAATTATCTAGCTTTTCTGCATTTACTTCACCATTAAACATTGGCAATTCGAACTTAACATCAAGTTTTAATAAAGGAGATTTACCAGTGCTCTTGGACTTGTGTGGCTGATGTACTGAAGAAGAGGTAGAAGGTGATGATGATGTTGTTGAGGGTGAAGATGGTGGATCTCCATTGCCTCCATTTCCCTTATTTGACTTCTCTTCATCATGTTGACCTCCTGAAGATATTTGTCCTTCCTTTTGGAGTTTAGATCCTTCTCCTTCCAGTCTCTCATTACTTTCTTGATAAAGAATTCTAACCATCTCAGTCATGTCAATAAATTCTTTCCTAAACACTCTTTCTTCTTCCTTAGGGTCAACTTCGTCATGAATTTCTCCTTCCTCATGAGGCATGCTTAATGGAACTTCTTCTTCTTTAGGAGGTGAACTAGGTGGTGGATATTGTGGAAATCTTGCTCTCCTTTGCTTTGGCTCCTTTTGAGACCCTCCTACTTTGACCAATTTGTCTTCTTCCCTTTTGAGCTTGAGTCTTGTAAGCATCTAAGACTTGCAAATAGTTAAATAATTCTTTTCACTAAACAACACCAGAGAAAAACACTAGCTCTAATACCATCTTATCTGAAATTACTGTATTAGTTTTTCCGTGCTAAGGGTCTTTCAGTTTTAAAAAACATGTGCATAATTGGTTCATTAGTTTGCATAAGGATTAAGGAGGTTTTCCATGAATTATAGATGAATTTTAGTGAATTAGAAGCATAAAATAAGCATAAATAACATTGAAAAATAGTTTAAAATAGAGAAATAATTCACCACATGAAGCTTACACAGCAGGCATGATGAAGCAGTTCACCCCTCCTGGGCTACATCTGCTTGTCCAAGTCCCAATGGCTTGTCCATCTTTCATTGTGCTCAAAATTTTTCTATTAAATGTAGTTATATTTCTCTAATGGATTTTTTCTCTGCACCAATGGCTTTATAATTCTCCAATTAGTCAAGAATGACTCTTCAATCAATCAGAATGGTCGAAAATTAAGCCTCCTACACTTTTTCCCAATATCTCGTAGGAAAACTCCACTAAATGTGGAGAACTTCAGTTAGCTGGAGTTAAATTAGGGCTGACCGCCAAATTTGGTGTGCCCTTATCCGCTATGCCAATAAATTCATGCATTAAAAGTTATGGTTAGGGTGGTGGCCACATGCGCACTTCCAACTGTTAAGAGGCTTGACAGTTAGCGGAAATAGCGGAATACAGTATCGAAGTTTCATTACAGACATACGCGAAGCAACCAACATCAGATCCCTTTTACAGGTCTTCGCAATATAAAACAAATTCACAACTGTAATACAAGGTACATTGCAGATCAGAAACAGTACAATTTCACATATCACAGCGCTTATGATATCGCATTTTGGCAAATATAACAATTACCGCCGATTTGCACAATACATATAACGTAAAATATGCGATTTGGCGATTTCACAAATCGCAGGAATTAACTTATCACAAATCGGTTGTCGCAACATTTAACATATAACCTTAACCATAAAATTATATCAACCATGATTTATGATATTTGCTTAAGTGTGTTATCGACATGTGGCTCCTCTCGCATCATCGCATCACCGCTTATATTATTTAACTTGCGATGTCTTCCATGTAAATAAAACCATTTCCGATTGTGATGTTGGAAATCTCTCCTATTGTGATTTAACTCTCTACTGTTGATCTCCCACTACTGCTTCTGTGATCTAATCACCACCGTTTGACCCTCGTTTTTTACTGGATCACGGTTGTCCGTTCCAACTGCAACAATTATGCGGCTGTGCAATGCTCAATTCTATATGCAGAGTTCAAGACTCCATGACAGCCACCAATTCGGATCCCACACTGCTGGTCAATCCGGTTCTGAACCTGTTTTCCATTTCAAGCTCGATCCTATAACTTTAATTTTGAGCAAAATTTATGAACTCCTGATCTCTTTACATCCCTCATGACTCTTGAGCTCCCATGTGACTTTTGAGCTTCTTTGTGACCTTTGAAATCTTACATGACTCTAGCACTTCATAGTGACTTTTAACATTCGATGTATTACCCTTGGGATTCCACACATTTTACATTTTCTCATTTTGAAAATACAAAATTAGATTCCACCAATAATGTGGAAAAATACATGGGACAAAAAAACACTCTTGCGTTGACACTTTGAATTAACATAATTTGGTGATTGTGACATGAGACTTCATTGTGATGTATCAATTTGAGGTTCATTTCTCCATTGATATGTATTCAAACCTTAATTATTGATCTATTATGTGCCTCATCTTCACCCTCCAAAGGGTCTAGATAAGTATTGGATTCTTCCATTTCATATCAGTCTTCATCCACCTATCATAGTTTAGAGTTCCTTTATCTCCTTGTTTGATGATCCGGGTAAATTCCTTATACCCTTAACCAAGACCTTTTACTTCGGCTGATGTGTTATAATTGTGTTTAATTAAAGCGTTAATGAACATAAATGAACATCTGCATGCTATAAAGAACAAGAACATAACAAGCATGAGCAACATAAGACATTGATAACAGAGTTCATCCAGGAGGGACTACATCTCTAGGCCTCGGTGTCAAGATGATGTAGGCCACTGCATTAAGTGTTGTAAGGAGTGAAGATGTACATGGATGGTGTTTTCTCTGTCATACAAGGAAAAATTCCCTCATGTAGGAGTGGCTAGACCTATCCATGAGATGTTCCACTATGGGAACTCTCATTCACAAAAAGGACTCCTATCAGTATGACAATCACTCACACATAATGACTATGAGTATCCCACCAACATGGCAACAAAGGGATCTCAATCAAAAATACATGTAATAATGAGTATCCCTCCAACATGGCAACAAAGGGATCTCTAACATAATACAAATCAATGATAGAAATTACATCTCACATCAAGAAAAAAACAAGATCCCACATCAAACAACAACAGGGATATGTACAACACAATGCATCTCATTGACAAAGAAGTACATGAAATTAACACATCATATTCCTCACATTGAATATGATTGAAGAATGGGTTGTTCTGCTGCTGGATCTGAAATCACCATCACGATCATGGCGTCGAAAGGTGTGAAATCAACTTCTCACTTACTGAATGATGACACTTGCAAATTCACTTCAAAAAAGTTGCCGAAAAATATAAAGCTCAGATGGAAAATTTGAATATACCATCAGATTTGTGACGTTGGATAATGCAAGATCGACTGTCAAATTTCTGAATTCTGAAAAAGTGAAAATCTGAGCCAGAAAGGAATCTTTTAGATTCCCCCTAGATTCCTCAAAGATAATGCTCCTCGGGCAGACTGGGAATCTACAACTCAAAAGGTGAATCTGACCTTGCCATTGTAATCCCTACAAAAAAAACGTGAAAAATGACTGTAAAATTGACTATATTCCAACATGGAGAAAAATTACTTCCCAAGGAAAATTTCAAGGATCATGGTTCCGCTCCTTGTTTCTGGGCCTACTCATGGTTCCGCCTATAAGTAAAAAATGATTGTCTCAAAATCCGTGCGCGCTCCCGCTCTGCCTTAGCCTGGGTGCACTGTGCCAAAATGAGTTTATATAAAATTGTGGGTGGACTTATCAATGAGCTCATTTTGGTGCGTTGGTTGAGATCTTGCATGTGGGGGACAGGGTCGAGTGGTCAAACCCCGCCCCCTCCAAAATAAGTCGGATTTTGTTTAAATTAATTGTGTTGTCCCATTCTTTTTTAAACACATGCCACTATATAATTTAAGAAAGTGTACGTTGGGGGGCCTAGCCTGCATTGGGCTGCCAACCCCACCATTTCTACCGGCCTCCATATGTACATGAGGTAAGTGGGTTGGGTTGGTTGGTATTTAACCCCATTTATGGTGCTGCCCACTCAGGGGCCGGCCCACGTGGGCCAGGTGGGTTCAACCCTTGCCAACACCTTATATATGTTATATATATAACATATAACATATATATTTCCATTGAATTTGACCAGCGGTGGCAGGGTTGGTGTTCCACCACCCGAAAAATTTATAATTTTTGGTTTTTAAAACTAATGGGATTTTTTTCGAATTTTCAAATTTTTGGCCATAGGAGTCATTTTAAAGAGACCAAAAATTTTCTTGGAATATGGTTGGATTTGGCCAGAATCTGGTGGATGGAATTTGGTGAAATTTTGCCTTCCTTAAGCCTGCTTAGTCACCAAGTCAACACAAAACTTTGACTGCTCCTAACTTTCGCATACGAGCTCAAGTCGACAAACCATTCACACCGTTGCAATTAGGATGACGAGATCTTTGACTTGAACCTGGTTCAATAGAAATCCAAACACTTTTATTTTTGAGCTTCCATAAGCCCCCTTTTGTCCTGTGTGTGTCTTTGGAGCCACCTAGATCAATCCTCCCCAATGAGGAGCTTTTGGTCCTCCAAAATCATCAACAAGAATCTGTAACTGATGTGTACTATGTGTGCACCACAAGCGTCCTGAAAAGGTCACCCTTCCATCTCCTTCACCTTTGTTCTTCAGAGCCTTAAGTGATGAACCGACACCTGCATCTTCTGTAAACCTGTAGTACAATATCCTGCAAATTACATGCTCATATTGACCAAATATGACCCAAATATTCCCATACTTTCCATGAGTTTATAACATGTACTCAGCAGGAAAGTTTACATCGAATGGAAATCACACTCCAACTATCATTACAAGACAAGACATCATTGTCGCATTTCGAAGTGATGGAAAATACATCATCACTTTTACATGAAAGAAATGCATCACACGATTTATAACACAAGGCCGAAATATCATTGTTGCTTAAACGAGTGATAGAAAAACACGTCATCACTTTTATAGTTAAAAATGCAACATATGATTTACAAACACGACCATGACAAGCTAACATATCTAGAAAAACAATCTAGAAAAAACCCTCTTTAGCAAAGTGAATGGGCCATTCCCTCGTGGGGAATTTTCTTATCGATCAGATATTTCAACTGGTTCATGCATGGGCACTTTTTCCATAAGGTGTTGATCTAGGTGGAGCCTCCAACGCATGGCTCTTTCATGGCCACTTCGGTTGCAATGGGTGCAAAATTTCTTTTTCCTCCAAACCTGCTTAACTGATTTATTTCCCCGCTGTGGAGAAGGCTTTCCATGCCTCATCCTCCTTTGTGCTGCCATCCTTTTCCAACACTTAGGAAACACATGGTTATGTAAAACACAAAAATGACATGTTTTTCGATGCCATGATTTACAACCATGGTTATTAACATTCTTATAATAAAAATGAACTTTGGAATAACGAGACTTATTATACCTTCTATGGTGGTCTTTGGTGTGATCATGGTGATGGGAGCTTGCCTCAGCTCTGCAACATGCACCACCATGGAATGATGGTGAAATTTTCCCATCAATCCTCTTCCCTGGTGAGTTCAACAATGTTTGTTTTCCTATGATTTCCTTCCAACATCCTTCTTCAATGTATCCCAAACCTGCATAGCAAGGTATCTGCACAACCTGCAATGGTTGGGTTATGCCTTGGCCACGAATGCCAAGTAATCCTCCTTTGTACCCCATCTTGGTGAGGAGTCTCATGCCGGTTTCTGTAATGGGTATCTCCATACTTCCAACATAAATGATATCAGGTAAAGATGAAACTGAAGATAAATCAACATTTTTTACCTCAGCTGTTGATTTTGACATAGGTGAAGAAGGCTTCTCTGAGCCTTCGTTGCGCTTCACTTCCTCCAAGGCGTCTATTGTGGCCTGTAGCTAAAGATACAATTTCTTCTTCTCCTCCTTCTCTTCCTATAGGAGTGCCTTCAATGCATTTTGATCTACTTGAAGAATTTCGTTGTTGCGCTTCAATTCTTCCAATGCTTCTTTCATGGCTTTCAATTGAAGCTGCAATCGATATTTGTCCTCCTTTTCTTCTTGTAGGAGCGTCTTCAATTCATAATTCTCTAATGCTTGTTTTTCATAAGCCTTGTACAACATGTCCAATTTCTTGGACACCTTGAGCATCGTCTCATAGATGTCCTTGACATCCTCCATTGCTCAACTCAGCAAACGTTCAATGGTCGATGCCTATAATCCAAATCAGAAAGAAGACCACTCTGATACCACTTGATCTAGGTAAATTCCTGATACCCTCAACTAAAACCTTTTACTTTGGTTGATGTGTTAGAATTGCAATTAATTAAATCATTAATGAACATAAATGAAAATTTTCATGATGTAAAGAAGAGGAACATAACAAGCATGAGCAACATAAGACATTGATAACGAAGTTTTTCCAGGAGGGACTACATCTTCAGGCCTCGGTGTCAAGATGGTGTAGGCCACTCCATTAAGTGTTGTAAGGAGTGAATATGTACATGGATGGTGTTTTCTCTATTTCACAAGGAAAAATTCCCTCACGCGGGAGTGGCTGGACCTCTCCACGAGATGTTCCACTATGGGAACTCTCATTCAAAAAAATGACTCCTATCTGTATGACAATAACTCACACATAATGACTATGAGTATCCCGCCAACATGGCAACAAACGAATCTAAATAAAACATACATGTGACAATGAGTATCCCTCCAACATGGCAGCAAAGGGATCTCAAACATAATACAAATCATGATAGAGATTACATCTCACATCAAGAACAAAACAAGATCCCACATCAGACATCAACAGGTATCTGTACAACACAATGCATCTCATAGACAAATAAGTACATTAAATTAACACATCATATACCTCACACTGAATATGACTGAAGAATGGGCTGCTCTACCACTGGATCTAAAATCACCATCATGATCGTGGCGTCGAAAGGTGTGAAATTGATTGCTCAGTTATTGAATGATGACACCTACAACTTCACTTCAAAAAAGTGGCTAAAAAATATAAAGCTCAAATGGAAAATATGAATATGCCATCAGATTCGTCACGTCGAATAATGCAAAATCAACTATCAAATTTATGAATTCTGAAAAATTCAAAATCTGGGGCAAAAAGGAATCTTTTAGATTCCCCTTAGATTCCTCAAAGATGTTGCTGCAGGAGCGGACTTGAAATATGCAACTCAAAAGGTGAATCTAAGCTCGCCATTTTATTCACTGTGAAAAACCGTGAAAAATGACTGTAAACTTGACTATATTCCAACATGGAGAAAAATTCTCTCCCCGAGAAAATTTCAAGGATCATGGTTCTTCTCCCTATTTCTAGGCCTGCTCATGGTTCCTCTTGTAATTAAAAAATGATTATCTCGAAATCTGTGCATGTTCCCGCTCTGCCTTGGCCTGGGCACACTGTTCAAAAATGATTTTATATAAAATTGTGGGTGGAATTATCAAGGAGTATGTTGTGGCACGTTGGTTGAGATCCTACATGTGGGGGAGGGGGTCAGGCGCTCAAACCCTACCCCCTTCGAAATAAGTCAGATTTTGTTTAAATTAACTCTGTCGTCCCCCTTTTTTTTAAACACCTGTTGGTAGATAATTTAAGCAAGTTTACGTTGGGGGCCGGGCCAACATTGGGCGGCTTGCCCCACCATTTCCGTCGCTCTCCATATGTACATGCGCTAAGTGGGTTGGGTTGGTTGGTATTTAACCTCGTTTATGGTGTCGCCCACTCGAGGGCCGGCCCACATGGGCTGGACGGGTTCGACCCCTACCGACACCTTATATATGTTATATATATAACATATAAAATATATATGTCTATTGAATATTGACCAGGGGTGGTGGGGTTGGTGGCTCGCCACCCAAAAAAAATTAATATTTTTTTGTTTTTAAAACTAATGGAACATTTTCGAATTTTTGAATTTTCGACAGTGGAGTCATTCTAAAGAGGCCACAAATTTTCTTGGAATCTGACCGAAGCTGGCCAGAATCCTGTAGCTATATTTTGGCGAAATTGTGCCTTCCTTAAGCCTGCCCAATCACCATGTCAACCCAAAACTTTGACTGCTCCTAAATTTCGCATACAAGCTCGATTTGACGAACCATTCACACCATTGTGATAAGGATGACGAGATCTTTGAATTGAACTTGGTTCAAGAGCAATCCAAACACTTTGATTTTTGAGCTTCCATAAGCCTCATTTTGTCCTGTGTGTCTCTAGAGCCACCTGGATCATTTGATGATCTATTTTTGCTTCTTCTCTCCCTAAGTATCCTCTTGCAACTTCTCCTTGATTTTCTCCTTGATAAAAATCTCACCATGTTGAATCTCACTCATGACAACACAATATCAGTCCCAAATTCACCTATTCTACCTTGTTTTCTTATGAAAGATGTTGCATGTGATGGGACAATGGTTAAGGGATGAGAAAGAGTCCTTATTGGGTGGAGTGTGCAGGATCAGGAGGTAAGGAGTGAGGTACTAGGCACTATGGATTTCACAGTGTTCAATGGAAAAGGATAGGCAAGTCATGGATTTCACAGTGTTCAATGGCAAAGGATAGGCAAGTAATGGATTGTGCATTAGGAAAGTCTACAAGGCAAGGACGACTTGCTCATAGGGAATGCACAATGTGCATTTCCTGAGGAGGAGGGTATTTCTATTGCACAATTGAGCACTACAGGCATAGAAATATGTACCTACTTCTCATTATAAGTGTGTATTGTGCAGTGGGAAAATTTAGGCAACAATATTGACAACATTTGGCACTATGATTGTGAAGCGCATAATTACTAAGGAAGAGACTCTAGGAATTACGTAGTTGGATTCAACAAGGTTCCAGATATTATCCCATTGTCCAATAGAAGTTTGAAATGTGCAATGAAAAGAAGGGTTTGTCAATAATTTCACATTGGGAAAATGTAATCAGCAAGATGAAGTGATTATTTTTTGAGATTTCCCAATGTGGAGTTGAACAAGATTGTCCTCTATGATTTCACATTATGTAGTTTCATGAGGTAGGAACTTTGCCACTGTGGCCTAGGAATGCATAGTGCACAATGGCTAAGGGTTGAAGGATTGGTCATGGATGGCACAAGTTGTGAGGACCAAGAGAAATCCAAAATTGACTAAGTGTGGGATCATTAGGACAAGATAGAGTAAGACTAAGAGCATAAAACATGTATTGAACATGATCACACACTTATAAATGTTCAACTACATGAAAATAATATACTTAGTACCAAAAACCAACAAGCATAGAATGAAACAAAGGTAAAATGACACTTATCATCAAGTGTGACACCATTAGAGAAATTTTGAGGTAAAAAAATGGGCCTAAAAAAAATGTACACCCAAAATCAACTTTATAAGAACCAATAGGATTCAAGATGATGATTTAAACCATGGGGGATGATTCATCATTTTTGGAGTAAAATATTGAAAAGATTAAAAAAATAAAAAAGCTGCCTTTTCAACTCATATTTTAAACTTATCTCCCTATAGTTTTACTCTAATTTCGAGAGAGAGCATTCTTTGGATGAAAAATTTAATTCCTCATCCAAGGAGTACCCATGTTGCATGCTTTTTATAAACCCTAATACACAAAAAAATGAGAAATACAAGAAAAAATGTGATTGCAATCACACTTTTTCATGTATTTATCATTTTTCGTGTAGCATGGTTCATCAAAATTATGCAAAATGGGTACTCCTTGGATCAGGATTTAAATTTTCCATCCAACCAGCACTCTCACTTGAAATTTGACTAAAACTGTAGGGAGATAAGTTGAAAGTACAAGTTGAAAAAGTAGTTTTTTTTCCCTCTAAAATTTGATGATGTAATCTAATCGTTTTTTATTATTTCCACTATTATTTTATAATATTCCTTATGAGGCTCATTTTAGACCTCAAAAAATATTTAATGCTTAAGATGTACCTTTAAAACACAAGTGTCGCAATGCAACCAAAAGGTTTCTTATGTCATAAGATTGTCTCTAGCACATGTTCTAATGATAAATAACATCAACTAATGCAAGAGAGTGTGTTGGAGTTGCATCTAGAAGGTGTGCCCTGGTTCTGATAAGATATGTGAAAACTACCTAAAGCAACACATGCAAGAGTGAAAAAAACACTTACAACACAAGTGACACATGTAAGAACGAAAGTAGGAAAAAACAACACTTGTGAAATATAAAGCAAGAAAAAATGACACATGTAAGAGAAAAAGAAAGAAAAAGTGACACCTACAAAAGAAAAAGTGATTATTGAAAAAGTCACTGAGAAGATGGGGCATTTGGAACCATGGGTGAGAGAATTATCCTTATACTCCAATAGTGCACAGATCTCAAAAGAAAAAGATGAATATAAAGATGACCTCTAGACTGGACTCTCTATAGAGGGAGAGAAAACATGCAATTAGAGTTAGGATTGGTGAGTGTGCTTAGTGCATGTAGGGAAACTAGGAGCCAAGAGTGAATTGACTAACTTGAAGAAGTACGCTCTCATTATTGACAAAGAGTGTGCAATCACTATCTATAGAGGATTCCATTACAGCGTCAGTGAGAAATTCACAATCATTGTCACAGGAAACTATGCAATCAATTGATTACAAGGAGTGTGTAGTGATTGGATTGGCAAATTATGCAATCAATGTCTTTAATAATTGAGTAGTCACTAGCATTGAGGAATTCTCACTCACCGTGGCTAAGGGTTTCACAACAACTATCACTAGGAACTGTGTAGTCACTAGCACCAAGAGTTGCACAATCACTATTGACAGATAGTGCGAAACAATGATACATTTTCATTATGAAGTATGCTTAGCCTATCTTGGGATGTGTGCTTATGAGGTCATGTGAAAGCAAGGAGTTTGACACTTTATAATTCCCAGTGGAAGACTTGAAAACTTAAACAATATCATTGATTCATGACATTAATGGCTTGAAACAAAGGATGGCATGATCATAAGGAGGCTCCGAAATTTGAATGTAGGAAAATTTTGGAGGGTGTTGTAGTAGCGATAACAAGAAGGAATAAGAATAAGTTATTTGTTACAATAGGTTTCTTTCTTGTCCTACTTTTTTACTTTAATAATTTCATTCATTAGATAGGGAAAATGTCTCTTTCACATTTCTTACTATTCAATATATTGATGAAGACACAACCTCATCACTAGTAACTTTGTCTTACCCATTTATGTGTAAAAACCCTTTCAATAGACCTTACCACCATATTGTGGAAGAATTCTATGAATTATTTATTTTTTTGAGTTGTTTGTTTGAAACTCAATAGCTTCAAAGGGTTTTTCCTAGGTTTGTTCTATCATTTCTTCCTTCAAGAAGATTAAGGGTGGGTGAAACTCACAACAAAGGATTGAAACTCTTTATTTTTTTTAGCTCCTTTAGTTTAGGATAGTGACTCTATTTAGTGATAATAAAAATTTGACCATGAGTTTTCTTACACAAATAGTGGTCACACTACAAGTTTCTTTTGAACAACCTACGGTTGTGTCTTGCAATAACCTAAAAAAAAATCACCCTCATACTCTTTTCTTTATAAAATCCTTAGTTTTTTTGGGACTTTTAGGCTCTTGTAACTTATGATAGCAATAGTTATTAGGTAGTTGACTTGCATTTATTTCTAAAAACAAGAAAATAATCACAAATATTTATTTGTGTTTTAGGCATGACAGTGTATATTTTTTTATCTGAATTAGATCATTATATTTTTTTTCAACCATATCAACGTATTTGGAGTGGAGAAAGTGGAGGAATCAACTCACGAGACTATTTTTACCGGCGGGATCTAGTTTGGTGAAACAGGGCCGAAAACCTTCCAGGAGCATTTTGAGGCATGAAATAAATTTTTTCGGGGGTAAAAATTTGTTGCTTTAGCACCACAAATTTTCATGTTATTCTACATATAGAGATATTTCCAACATCGCAATAAGTGCGTCAATCGGAGTCTGTATGCAAAAGTTATGCCACTCAAAAGTTGAGATTCTTGTTTTCACACCTATAGTTTGGTAGGATGTCATGTCAGCCCCCATTATTCATGGAAAAGGGGATAGCCAAGGTTTTTTTATTTAAAAGAATCTAGAAGATTTTATATTGTAACTCTAGTTAATATTTGATGTTGTCAAACTTAGCCACTAGTAGGCTATTGGGCTTTGTTATAAACGAGCCACTGGGAGGAAGAGGCATTCCATTCTTTTGACAAAATTTTGTTCCATAGCTGAGAAAAGATAGCTAGGAGAGATAGGAGGTAGAGAACGGGGAGAGAATTTGTGCATTGTAGTATCCCATGGGCATATACATGACTCTCTATACTTGCATCCATATTTCCAAACAAAGAAAGAGAGAGAAGCGGCCTCACCTTGCAATTAGGTTTTCTCCCGAAAGGGTTTCCCATAGAGCATATCTTGTGTGTGATGTGTGTGTGTGAGAGAGCTTATTTTCCTTTCTCTAATTTTCTGCATAATTTCCATTCGCATGCATGCACTCATTACAGTTAAAATCTACAGATCTTAAATTTTAATAAAACTATAATAGTGTAGAAATAATGCATTTTAATATTTTATTATCAGATTTGTTGTGACGAATTGTCCAGTGGAAGACCCCCAGAAATTTACGGATCGATTTTTTAGTTGCATTTTGGCTATTAGTGTGCATTGGTACAATTTTAAAAATGTGAGATACATTGGATATGTAGTTAATATTTTTTCCTTATTATTTTCATTTCAAGGCTCATTAAAAATTTCATTGAAATATCAAAATAAGTGCTCCATTATATTTGTCAACGTATTTAAAAATTATAACATTCTTAAAATTTGAAAAACATCACACAAAGTTTCATTTCATTCCTCTTTTGAGTAAAATATAACCTTCGAATTAACAATTAATTCCTTAAATGAACTACACTATTTTCTTCATAGAAGACACACATAATCTAAATTTAATACCTTGGTGGAGGTTAGAGATTAAATTCTCTAAGGCTAAAAAAAATAGAACCATTAGAGAAAATTTTAAATCCAATGGTAGCAAAGACACTAATTAGGAAAATGCACCTCAGAGGCACATTAAGCACAATGTCTATATGAGAAAGTGTAGCTATTATCTCCTTTTTCTTGTTCAACAAGTTATGTGTATATGTGAGATTTGGTAGAATTAGCAAGTCTCAGGGTGACATATTTTCTCTCGAATATTGTGAGTAAGAAGAAGTTATATATTCATATCCGGACACCTAATTCGTGACTGATATTCCCAACTACCTTTCATGAAATGGTAGTTGAGGTGCCTATTCCTAATTTTTTTCCTAAGTGAATTGTTAAGAACCAAATAATTAAAATATCAATGTAAATACACAACATATACACAAATGTGAGCATGGATCACAACAACAATATAGATAAGAGAGATAAGTTACATAATAACTCCTTAAAATATAAGAGAACCTCCTCCAAATAACCTAATACATTCATACATATACATATACATTTACATATCACATGTATATTTAACCCTATATATTCATGACAATGTCCTCAGCATCTAATGATAGGGTAAGTGTAGTACATAGTGGGAATGGATAGCTACAATTTATGATATATGTGATGATTGTAGCAAACATTTCTTTCCATTCATTTTAGATTACCTTTCACGAGTTCCAATTTTCTTGCTTGCTTATTCTCCAAGTGTTATATCTTATGATAATGCTCAACTGCCCTTTTTTTCCTATTCTGACTTATGTAGCTTGCACAAACTGATAAATACTCATTTTATCCTCAAGCATTGTTGATCAATTTTTTTTGTTGAATTACCTCTTTGGTTGTTTCTTCAAAAGGCTACTCACAGTTTGGTACAATTGCACATCCTCCTTCATATTTTAAAATTTTGATTATGGTATTCCTTCTTAGGCATGGCTTGGAGGTAGATCTTTCTTACATTTAACTCTAGAATGAAGAATAATGGTTACTGATAAATAATATTATTGTAAGTTTTCATGTACTCTTTTGAAATTAAGTTGAATTTCATGGTAAATAGGTGCATTTTTTATAGAAACTGGTGTGATTCATTTTTTAAGCTTGAATTGTTGAGAAAATGGCTCTGTTTGTATAATTATTGGAGTTATCAAATAATATACTACTTTCTACTATCGATAATATAGTCACAATCAATAAAATAACCCTCACTAATGTTCTAACACATTTTCAAGATTCATAGGGAAAAAAAATTCTCTAGCTTGAATCACAACAATATGAAATACAACAAAAGAATCAACATTCTGAATTAGTAATTGTTCAAAATAATTATTTCTTTAACTTTGAGAAAGATTATTGTCAACAACTAGCACATGATCAAATCAACAGAGCTAATTTAGAACTATATTCAAATGAAGATTAAATTTTTCGTAAGCAAGTTCCACTTTCACTTTCCAAGTACATCATTAGATTCGGGGATGAAATAACTAACAACAAGTGTAGAACAGGTTTTGGATGATTGAATGATTGACTATTTGAATTCTCTTGAAGACAAATTTAGTGGTTGTTATAAATAACGTATGGAGAATATTTTTATGCATACGAAACTAAAATCACGCGACTGAGTGAAAATGCAAAGTGTAAGTAGAGTGCCTTGAGTATGGCATGGAGTCTAATCTCTCAATGAAGGATAAGAATATTATCACATGTAAGGAATCCTCGGTAAATCAAATCACTAGAATGAATTTGGACAAAGAAGGAGATTTCATAAACCTAAAAAGGTGAGTGGCTGCAAGGACGAAGAGACTTAAATGAACTAGCTATGAAAATCTTATGGCATACATCCATTGGATCATGAATGTGAAAGGATGTATCTTATATAAGCAGTGAGAAGAACTTGCTACATATGGAATCCCGATGAAGCAAAGAACAACCATACAAATAAGTATTGAGTTGGAAACTTCTTTTTTCAAAATGCAAGATGTCCTATGGAAAAAATTATTGTGGTTGTAACAAACATGTGTTGTTGGTTTTATGATGTAGGAATTTAATGGATTGCCATAATATAAAGTTGACTAAAATGTGAAGACAAATTCCATTTTTGAAGCCATGGGAAAGGAAAAGGACATGAAGGATGGAATAAAATTGCAAGAATAGTAATGTTGGTGTAGTTGAAAGGAAGCATTATACATATTGTTGCAATGAAAAAAATACACCTGGAATGGTGTGCTATTGAAGATGACACCTGAAATGGTGTGAACACTAAGGAAAGGGTTACTTTAAGGGGGAGGGAATTATAACACCTAATCCCTTAATCCCTCATTAATATTGTAATTTCAATTAATTATGTTAAATAATCCTATATGGAAAAGTAAACTTAAATGGGTAAAAAGGCCTAGAACAATTGTAATATTCATATTTGTTAATATATTTCCAATGAGTGAATAAGAGAGTAGCCAAAATAGACAACTATGTCTAAGAGGGAAGTTGTAAGGGGTATTTTGGGAATTTTCTTATCTAACCCCGAATTAATTCTTCTCTTTTTTGACCTAGTAATTGAACTACTCAACTCTCAATAGTTGTGGGAAGAATGGATAAAGTGGTATTGAACTACTCTGAGATATAGGCTAAGTACCCATTCTAGAGAATTTAGATTTACCATACAATCCAAGGGGAGGGAATCAAACTATCATGACTTGTAGTGAATATGATTGAGAAAATGTAAGCACTTGTTAGGGCGATAAAGGAGAGAATATAGAGAGAGAAGCACGAACAAAAGAGAGAAAGAAGCACTTATGGGGGTACACGAGTAGAAAGATATATAAATAGACATAACGTTACAAACTGCATGGAGTGAACCAAAACAACACAAATATTCTAAATCTATGAATCTTAATAAAAGGTGAGAGAAAAATATTTTTGAGACACAACAACCCATGTAGACTTGTGGGTTACCATATTTGGCTAGGGAATTTAGCATTGAATCCATTACCTTGAGAAAGAGGGCCACATAGAATTACTAAAATATATTGTTCAAAAATACCTATAAGGTGAAGCACGAAGGTACTATTGGCTTAGTGAAGGATTACCTTTATGTTGAGTATACCTAGATTGGCCATACTATGATAGATAATAGGCCCTAGCTCAATGGCTAAAAGGAAACATACTAAATCCTTGTGATTGAAGGAGAGTATCCTTCATGTTCTCTTCCTTGTTGTGAACCTTGTTTAACTCGAAGTGAGGTTTCCTATTAAGGCATTGAATCTAGCTCGAGGGTGGATAGCTAAAAGAAATATTGTAGTGTATTTAAGCCTATGGTTAGGTGGAGAGTGGCTCTCCCTTCTTGTAACAAACCCTGGTTGATATTTTCCATGTAAAAAAAAATAAGACCTAGCTCATGGGACACAAATTGCAAGTTGTATGTTTGGAAAACATTATATTGGGCATCATTTGGGGTTTATTAATAGCCATGGAAATTAGAAAAGGCAAAGAGGCAATAAATTTAATTTAATTAAGGAAATAAAGGAAAATGAGAGAAAAGGGAGATGAAGAGACACAAATATTCATGCAAGGGAAATTAGAGAGAAAATGAAGGAAAATAAAAAGGAAAGGAAGAGACTGGACATTAATGATAAAAAGGAATCAAAGAAAAAATTCACAACTTTTGGTCATTACAACTTTGGTTAGTTTAGTTTCATATCTCTTCTTCCATACTCTTACACTCTTGCACACTTAGAGTATTCTTGTAGCATTCTAGCATTCACTTGGATTGGATAAAGCAATCAAATAACATGTAAGAAATTGGAGGATAATGGAAAAGAAGGTTGGATCAGCAGCTACAACAAGAATATTTTTTAAGTAACAGGTTGCATGTGTGATTTCCTTATTGGTTTCTAGATGCATGTTACTTGCATGTGGTTCTTTGGTTATTTTTTTTTTCATTGGAATGAGATTCGCTTAGATTGATAGTGGTTTCAACCTTGCCTTACCATTTCCTGGATAGTCATGGTATTGTGGGTGCCTTGTGTTGGTTTAAGCCTTGGATGTCCGATAAACTTTGGATATTAGTGAGGTGTTCTTAGGAAATTCCCAAGGTTCAATGGTGGATATAGGCTTTCTCCTAGAACTCTTAATGGATGGGTGGAGATAGGAAAATCCCTCTGGATGTGGTGAAGAAAGGTGGAAGTATCAAAGCTTGTTTTGGTGTTAATGATTTCTAGATTATTTAGGTGAAATCACTATGGTTGAGGGTTGACATCTTTTTTCCTCTATAATCTCGGGTTGGTTTTATTTTGGTTTAACACATATGATCCCACATTCATGCTTCGAATATGGCACAGGGGTGATTAGTTGAAATAGATATTTATTTCAACCTAATATATGGTTGGGTGGTACGTGGAAGTCCCTGACTTGTTTTGCTTTTACATATGTCAATATAAGTTATTTTCCTATTATGACCTATGAACACTTGTACTAGTTATTATGGTGATCTTATGGTTGAATTTTCATGGTTTCTATTCTGGTTATATGCTAGTCATATGCACGGTTCTATTATGTGCTCTAGTTATGGCTCTTGTTCATGATTTGATAGGTTATTGGATGGTTGATGAATGCAGGGACTAACAACTATTATTGCAGCTAGATAGAGAGGGAATAGAGCCTTCTTGGTGATTCTTAGATGAAGTTCAAAAGTTCATGATCATATATGCATTCATAATATGTAGCTTCTATGCTTATCATGTGTTTTATGAAATTTTTATCATGTATTAGGCGTTTCTATTTCAAGATCTTGTTCAAGTTTTAATTATTTAGCATTGTTATCATCATTGTCATGATTTTGAAAATTCACAGGTAGTTATGGGCAGTGGTCTAGAGGCTAGCCTGAAAAAGTGGCATAGATATTGTGATTGCATGCATAGAACAAGGGATTTTGGGTCATAACCACATGGAGATAGGATTGTGAGTGTATTTATATCCTCTCAACTGCATGCATGAAGCGTTATGGGTGTGGTTGGAGAGTAACCCTAGTGAAAAATAGTTATTTCTTAGGGATTGATCACCTGGGGTGGTTGGTAGGCTCCTAAGTGATCTGTAGTCTCTAAAGGGTGTCATTTTACTTCCGGTTTTAAGCCCCACTTCCATAGCTGGAACTTGGAGGTCAAGTCATATCATTGTGACACTTAGCTCATGCTTACCCTGGAGAGCTTTTCAAAGTGGGTAAATATGGGAGGAGAAATTACAAGGTGGTATCAAATATTCCAAGTTCAAACACTTGGATTGGATGGGCTAAATGTGATTGTTATGCATGCATGTTAGTTTCCAATGTGTTTGTTGTACATGCATTGTTATGGTTATGGTTATGATACTTATGTAAGAATTTATATTCGTGTGTTATCATGCTAATCTATATTTACATGTGGAAATGCAATAGCAACCCCTGAGATAAATTGAGGTATGATTTGATTATGTATTCTATTTGGTTTATCTAACATGGTATGTTTGCAGGAAATAGAAGATCATAGATGAAGAGTAGAGTGGTGGACTACAATTCACATGACTCCCCTTACATCCTTGATGCGAAGTCAGTGGAATGGGAAAGGTAAGTTGAGCAGCAAGGAGAAGGGTATTCTCTTGATTTAGCTGATACACAGAGGAGTCTGAGGGTAGAGATGAGAAGTTTCAAAGTAGATAATAACAAGTTGATTGAGGCACAGGAAAGACTTACAAGAGCTCAAGAAAAGAAAGCATAAGTTAATGTAGTCATCCTTTAGAGTCTCTGAATTTGCAGAAGCAGGGACAACTGAGGATCGGTCATGGATATAGAAAGGAGGAAAATACTAATGGGGCATATGGTAGCAGGTCACCGAGGAGATACATGATAGATAGATATGATATAGTCTTAGATGGTAGATCTTTGGATGCACCTAACACGCGAACTAGAACTCATGGATTTTATTCCAACTCTGGTTCTAAGAGACATCATCATCATTACTGCCATCATCCTTATAAGAGGAGTGAGAGGTGGTACTTTCCATATGATTTCAGGAAAGCCAGGCCTCCTACTTTTTCTGGGGAAGTGAAGAAATCAAAATATGCATAAGCATGGTTGCTTGGGATGAATTTCTTCAAACTACATGATTGTTCTAGATAACATGAAGGCCAAGGTAGCTATATTTAGTCTCAAAGGAAAAGAAGATATATGGTGGGAATATGATAAGTGGGTCAGAAGAATTAGGGAAGAGGAGATAATTTGGCATGATTTTAAAAGAGTCTTCAGGAACAATTACTTGTATGGAGATATTATGACGGGAAGGCCAAGGAGTTCTATGAGTTGAATATGGGTTCCATGACAAATGAAGAGTACATGAATAAGTTTATAGAGTTTTTGAGGTAGGTGCCCTACCTCAAGGATGAGAAGACAAAGGTCCAAAGGTTCATTATTGGATTTCCAGTAGCATTCAAGGATCAGATTGAGTATGATGAGCCTCGGTCATTGGAGGAATTCATCAGGAGCCAAAGAATTGTTATGAGAAATATAAGCGCAAGTATGAGCCTAATCGAGATTGGAAATTTAATGATAAGACTAAAGGGAAGTGGCCTTAGAAGCATGGAATACTTCAAGATGCAGGTGACAAGGAGAAAGTGGGAACTCATAAGAAGTTTAATGCAGTTGAGAAAGGACATGGGTCTGAGCCTGAGGAGAAAAATAAGGGTGATGGAAAAAATCCTTTGTAGTGTGGAATTGTGGTGGAGAGCATCGCAAGAGATATTTTCCATCACATCAGGTTGGTGGGACTCAAATTTACAGTTCTCATGAGGAACATACAGTTGGAGATGTTAGCCATAGTATTATTTGGATTTATTCAATAGTGGATAGCAGGCAAGAAGATCCACATGAATCCATTATTGATATGTAGGGTAAGCTCCATGATCAATTTGTTTCCATTTTGATTGATCCAAGATCTAATTATAGTTATATCAGTATTGACCTAGTGAATAAGTGTTTCTTGAATAAAAAGGTTGATGCAAAATATTGGTTGGTGAAGTTGGCTACAGGGACCAAGAGAAGAGTTCGTCATTGGGCGAGATCTTGTATATTTGAGTTGAATGGTATGCCTACATCAACACATATAAATGTGCTTCCTTTGGGTTCATATAGTATGATTTTGGGCATGGACCAGATATTCATTCACAATACTAAAGTTGACTGCTATGACAAAGTTATTGAGTGTATGGATGATGATAAGGAAATAAGAATTTTGTAGCGAAAGAAGAATCCTAAATCAGTGAGAATGGTTACAGCTATGCAAGAAAATTGTAGCCATGGGAAAGGATGCTTATTATTTAAAATGAATGTTTATAGTGATAAAAGGAAGGATGTTGAGGATGATGAATTCCTAAAGAGGTACCCTATTTTGCAACAATTTTAGGATGTGTTTCCTATAGAGATTCCAGAGTTACCGCCTCATAGGGAAGTGGATTTTTCTATTGAGTAGATGTTGAGAGCAGCGCCACCATCTAAGGCACCGTACAGTATGATAAATTCATATTTGGTTGAATTGAAGTTGTAGCTTAAGGAAATCCTTGATAAAGGATACATAAGGCCAAGTGTGTCGCCTTGCAGTGCACCAGTATTGTTTTTCATGAAGAAGGATGGTACTCTCATATTTTGCATTGATTATAGGAAGTTGAACAAGATGACCATTAAGAGCATGTATTCATTGTTGCATATTTATTATTTGTTTGATTAGCTGAAGGAATTTGTAGTGTTTTCAAAGATTTATTTGAGATCAAGATATCATTAGGTGCACATCAAAGAAGAAGATATTTACAAGACTGCATTCTGTACAAAGTATGGGAATTACGAGTTTGTGGTGGTTCCTTTTGGTCTTACCAATACTCCAGCCACCTTCATTTGTTTGATGAATAATGTGTTGCATCCCTACCTGGACAAGTTTATGATAGTGTTTATTGATGATATATTGATATACTCCAATAATGAGGAGGAACATGCAAAGCACCTGGTAGCAATATTTAGATTGTTGAGAGAACATTAGTTGTATGCCAATGTCAACAAGTGTAGTTTCTTTTAGACTTAGATTAATTACTTGGGACATGTTTTTTCCAAGGAAGGGATAGCAGTGGACCCAGAAAATATTAAATTTATCATGTAGTGGCCAACTCCAAGGAATGTGGATGAGGTTAGACCATTCATGGGACTAGCAGGTTATTACAAGAAGTGCATTAAGAACTTCTCAAGGATTAGCTATCCTATTACATATTTGTAGAGGAAAAAGAACAAGTTTGAATGGAATGAGGAGTGTGCAACTTGTTTTGAGCATTTGAAGCATTTTCCTACAAATGCTCTAGTTTTGAAGATTGCAGATCCTAATAAGGAGTTTGTGGTATGTACAGATGCTTACAAGGAGGTACTTTTTGGAATCATGATGCAAGAAGGATAGGTGCTTTGCTATGGGTCAAGGAAGTTGAAAGAGCATGAGTGGAACTATGTGACTCATGATATTGATTTGGTAGCTATCATTTATGTATTAAATATGTGGAGACATTACCTCCTCGGTAGGAGTTTTTTTTAATGAGTGATCATAGTGGACTGAGGTATCTATTTGACCAACCCAATATTAATGTCAAGCAAACTAGATGGTTTTCTACCCTTAGTGGGCTTGAATTTGAGATCGACTACATTAAGGGAAATGAGAATCAGGTTGTGGATGATCTTAGTAGAAGAGTGCAAGTGAATCATATTTTAGTTGTGAACTCTTATGCGAAAAATTTTCAGGAGTGGATTTTTCATGCAGGGCATCGTGATGATAAGTACTAGAAACTGAAGCATAGGTTGTAATAGAGTGAAAGTGATAGGGATGAGCAATATCACATCACATCATATGGCTTGGTGAGATTCAGGAACAAGATTTATGTGCCAGATAGCAATGAGATCAAGAAGCTTATCTTGAGGGAGTTTCATGTCAAGTCATATTCAGACCACCCGGGCTATCAAAATACTTTGAAAATTGTTAAGAAGTTCTTCTATTGGCTGAAATTGAATAAAGAGTTGGTTAATTTTGTTGCAAGATTCTTGGACTGTCAGTAGGTGAAAGTTGAATGCAAGCATCCAATTGGTTTTTTACGACCTATTTTGATTCCATAACGGAAATTGGAGGTCATTTTCATGGAATTCATTACAGGTTTTCCGAGGACATCGAGATAAATTGATTCCATAATTTTTGTGGTTAATATGTCGAGCAAGGTGTTTCACTTCATTGTAGTGAAGTCTTCTAATTCAACTAGTAAGGTAGCTCAGATATTCATCAAGGAGATAGTGAGGTTGCATGGAGTTCCCAAGAAGATTGTATCAGATAGAGATTCCAAGTTCACTTCGAAGTGTTGGAAAGAGTTGTTTGTAGGCTTGGGGACATAGTTATATTTCAGTACAAATTATCATCCATAGACAAATGGACAGACGTAGAGGGTTAACAATATTCTTGAGGATATGTTGAGGATGTATTTCATGCATTGGTAATGGCAATGGGAGGAGTACCTTATACTGGTATATTTTGGATATAATAATGTGTATTATGAATCCTTAAGGATGAGTCCATTTGAGTCTCTTTACAGATGGAGTTGTAATACTCCTACCAGTTTGAGTGATATAGTGAACGATATTTTGATTAGACTAGATATGTTGGTTGAGATGGGGTAGTAGATGCAAGTTATTAAAATGAATTTAAAGGCAACAGAAGACACGAAGAAGAGGTATGTGGATTAGCATAGAGCATTCAAGGAGTTTCAGGTTGGGGATGATGTTTACTTATGCATCAAACCCAAGAGGAGATCCTTGAGGATTGGTTCATGTGCCAAGATGGCACCTTTATTGTGGACCTTTTGATATCCTTGAGAGGTTTGGACTAGTGGCCTCCAGACTTGCACTACTGCCAATAGTGAAAGTCCATGATGTTTTCCATGTTTCCTTGCTTAAAATATATGTGCAAGATGTTAATCATGTGATTGATTGGTATGTATCAGAGGTGGAACCAATAGGAGAATTTTAGCTAGAGCCACAATGCATATTACAGCGGAAATAGCTCATGCTCTGGAATAGACTAATAAAGCAGGTCAAAGTGCAGTGGAAGCACTTTGGGTTTGATGAAGCTACATGGGATATGGTTGATCATATGTGGGATTTGTATCCTTCCTTATTTGTTGGTTGAGAATATGTGTTTTTTTTACGAGTTTTTGGTATGTGTGTGTGTGTGTGTGTGTGTGTGTGTGTGTGTGTGTGTGTATATGTGTATCATTGTCATTATAAATACTGCATTGAGTTATGTTATAAAGCTCTAATAAGCGGTATGATTTTCATGTTTGTCATGTTGGTAATGGTTTTAAGTAATTGGTCATTGTAAATGTTGCATCAATTTGTGTTATAAAGGTCCATGGGAATTATTTTTTACTGTTCAAAAGCATCATCGAACATCAAGGAAGGTGTTCCCCCAAGGGGGAGGGGTTTGTAACAACCCTTGTTTGATTTTTCCATGTAAATAAAAATAAGACCAAGGTCATGGGACATGTATTCCATGTTGAATGTTGGTAAAACATTACAATGGTCATCATTTGTGGTTTATTAATGGCTATGGAAATTGGAAAAGGCATTAGAAAACACAAAGAGGAAATAATTAAGGAAATAAAGGAAAATATGAGAAAGGGGAGATGAAGAGAAACAAATATGCATGCAAGGGAAATTAGAGAGGAAATGAAGGAAAATTAATAAAAAAATGAAAAGGAAAGGAAGAGATTAGATATCAATGATAAAGAGGAATCAGAGAAACAATTCACATCTTTTGGTCATTACAACTTTGGCAGTTTATTTTTGGCTCTCTTCTTCCATACTCTTACACTCTTGCACACTTAGAGCATTCTTGTAGCATTCTAGAATTAACTTGGATTGGAGAAAGAAAGAAAATAACATGCAAGGAATTGGAGGACAACGGAAAATAAGGTTGGATCAACATCCATAATCAGAATACTTTGCAAGTAACATGTTGCATGTGTGATTTTCTGGTTGGTTTCTGGATGAATATACTTGCATGTGGTTCTTTACTTATTTTGTTTTCATTGGCATGATATTTTCATAGATTGAAAATGACTTCATCCTTGCCTTGTCATTTCTTGGATAGACATGGTGGTGTGGGTGTCTTATGTTGGTTTAAGCCTTGAATGGTTAATAGACTTTGGATCTTGGTGAGGTGGTCTCAAGAAACTCTCGAGGTTCAAGGGTGGAGATGGGATTTCTCATGGAACTCTTGATAGATGGGTGGAGACAGGAAAAATCCTCTATATGTGGTGAAGAAAGTTGGAGGCATCGAAGCTTGTTTTGGTGTTAGCAATTTATGGATTAGTTAGGTGAAATCATTGTGGTTGAGAGCTGAGGTGGTTTTGCCTCTGGAAGCCCTAGTTGGTTTAATTTTAGTTTAACTCATATGATCCCACGCTCATTCTTGGAATATGTCATAGGAGTGATTGTCTAAAAGAGATATTTGGTTCAACCCAATATATGTTTGGGTGGTACGTGGAAGTCCATGACTTGGTTGGATTTTACATATGTTAATATAAGTTATTTTCCTATTGTCATCTATGAGCACTTGTACTGGTTATTAATCTTATGGTTGATTTTTCATGGTTTATAATTTGGTTATATGTTGGTTATATGAATGGTTCTATTATGTGCTCTAGTTATGGCTCTTGTTCATGATTTGACAAGTTATTGGATGGTTGATGAATGCATGGACGAACAAGTGTTATTGTAGCTAGCTAGAGAGGGAATAAAGCCCTCTTCGTGATTCTATGATGAAGTTCGGAATTTCATGATCAACTATGCATTCATAGCCTACATATTTTACGTTTAACATGTGTTTGACGAAATTTCTATCATGTATTAAGCATGTCTAGGTTAATATCTTTCTCAAGTTTTGATTGTTTCGCACTGTCATTAGGGGAATTTTGAGGTATAAAATGGGCCTCCTAAGGAAATTATAAAATAATAGTGGAAATAATAAAATAATATTAGATTACATCATCAAATTTTAGAGGGAAAAAATAATAAAATAATAAAACTATTTTTTGAACTCGTATTTTCAACTTATCTCCCTAAGTTTTAACTCAAATTTTGAGTGGAAAATCTCGTTGGATGAAGAATTTAATTTCTCATCCAAGGAGTACCCATGTTGCATACTTTCGATGGACCCTGCGACACGAAAAATGAGAAATACATGAAAAACATAATTGAAATCACGTTTTTTCATGTATTTCTCCCTTTTCATGTAGGAGGGTCCATCGAAGGTATGCAACATGGGTACTCAGATGAGAAATTAAATTTTGCATCCAATGAGTACTCCCGCTGGAAATTTGAGTAAAAACTTAGGGAGATAAGTTGAAAATATGAGTGGAAAAAGTAGTTTTATTATTTTATTATTTTTTATTCTTTTAACTTTTTTACTCCAAAAATAGTGAATCATCCCCCATGGCTGACAACATCATCTTGAATCCTATTGGTTCTTATAAAGTTTATTTAAGTTGTACGTTTTTCTTAGGAGGCCCGTTTTAGACCTCAAAATTCCCCTAATGTATCATCATTGGCATGAATCTGGAAAGTTACAAGTAGTTCTGTGTAGTGGTTTGGAGGCTAGCCTGAAAAGCTGGCATAGATCCCGTGACTGTATGCATAGAACAAGGGATTTCGGGTCATAACCACAGGGAGACAAGCTTGTGGGTGCAGTTATAGCCTCCCCAACCCCATGCATGAAATGTTATGGGTATGATTGGGGAGTAAACATAGTGAAAAATATTTTGAACTTAGTGATTGATCACTTGGGGTGGTTGGTATGCTCCTAAGTTCTTTGTAGTCTCTGATGGATGTCATTTTACTTCTGGTTTGTAGGTGTCACTCCATAACTGGAACTTGGAGATCGATTCATATCATAATGACACTCAACTCATGTTTACACTGGATAACTTGTAAAAGTGGATAAATGTGGGAGGATACATTACATTTTTTTAGTTTAAAGCACTATTGAGTAAATAAAATAAGTGTATTTACTTACTTGTCAATGAAATGAAATTGGTATTCAATGTTTCATGATTATTGCTATGTTTAACTACTATATATGTGTATGTAATGAAAAGATAAACATTGTGGTGAATAGTTTTGGTTAATAGTTGTAAATTAATTTAATATAAAATTTTGTATGTATATAATATTTCACATATGTTACATGTAAATATGTGTTTCCTATTCATGAAATGAAATGGTAAATTTGATTGTAATGATTGCATTGGTTCAAAGCTCCAAGAATGTTGTTGTGATGGGTTAATAATTATGTATGAATGAGGGGTTGGGAGTATATTTTAATTTTGTTTTATTAAAAAATATGAATACTTATAAGAGTGGACTCTATATGTAAAGGTACTCATTAAATCATGTTTCTTGTAATATTTTGGAAGCATTTTGTATTTTGAAATAGAAATCAAAGGTTGAAGGGGTCTTCTAGTTTATTTATGTATATTTTAATGTGAGTAACCTTTACTAAGCCAACAAGTACATTGAACAATTTTTTTGTATTCTTATTGGGCATAAGAATACTTGGAGGTTTTCTTTGACTTGAGGCCTTAAAAGGGGTATGATAAAATCCTAATTTGAGACAACTCTAAAATCTAGTTCTTTAATTTGTTGTAAAGTTGCTAGAAGTCTTGGGTTGTCTTATATTTTTTTGATAAGTCTTCCAAGGTCCCTAATATCCTCTTTATCTTGTATAGGCTTCCAATCTCTAGCCAATAACTAGGAAACTCTTCATAAGAAAAACAAGAGATGCCCCTTGGGTAAATCAAGAATTTCACCTAGCTAAAGGAGAATTCTTCTCACTCCTTGAAAGTCGAACACTTCATATAAAAATTCCAACACTTATACTTGAAGGCCAGAATTTTGACTTATCTCTTAAGAGAATAGGTCCACTTAAATAATAACAACAAATCATGTAGATACACATAAGAATATATACATGAATAAATATATGCATACACACACACACACACACACACACACAGATATATCCTGAAACCATCGATACTTACAAATCCCAAGATGTATATCAAATAATGAAGATCATACTCATAAGTCAATGGTCCATCGATAAGATGTCAAGAATTTGGTCATTGAAAATTAAAAATTTGGGTGTTTGGAAGAACTTCAATCAACACATGACAAGAACCATTGATAATGACAGGTCCCACACATCTATTGGCTAACATGGATTTCTCTTGGAATTCAATGGTCTATTATTAGGAATTAGGTGTCAATAATATAATAGATAACCCCTATCACAAATGTCTCGATATTATGCATCCTAACAAGCCCATCTATTAATAGAAGTGTTCTCATCGATTTGCATCTATCAATTGGATCAAATGAGTGGTTGTGACTAGATTTTTATGTTATTCTACTAGTCTAGTGACCCAAGAGATAAAAGGGCTAGTTGATGGAAAAATTGGAGTTATGATAACTGACATTAAGTATCAAGTATTATATTATGAGGATACCTTGCCATTTATTTTTGAATTATCCGTATGTTGACTTGCTGGGATTCATCCATTAGTTGTTAGGATTTCAATGATTAGGCCTATCAAGAGGTCGAGACACCATCTATCAGTTTTTCCTCTTGATAATGATATAACCTGATATTTCTTTATGTGCCACAATGCAAGTTTAGGTGATGTAGCATGCTGACATGGAACCAACATGGCATGTCGATGTGGCAAGCCATAGGGGAATGGAATAACATGGATCAAAGTTCTCAAGTGGATGTTGAGGTGGCATCTAATGTGGTATGACTAAGGATGTGATCCTTTCAGGTGGTGACTTGTGGATGAGGAAAACCACATGTGTACCATGTGGCATGGTATACATACTGTCATGGAATTTGGAGGCCAGATTTTCAAATGGGCATAACTTTGAATATAGGGATCAGATTTGGGAGAACTTTGTATTTTTGGAAATCTCTTGATGAGTAGAGGATAATGGTGGCATTAAAAAAAATAAGCTAGTTAAAGGAAGATAATTTGGATAACCCCCATCTCCATAAAGTATATTTGGAGGTTAGGTTTGTATTCCTTGCATCCTTAATTAGGAATTAAGGGGTTCATTATGTTACACCTAGAAAATATTTCTAAGGAGGATACATCACCTCAATATCCTTATATGTTCATATGGTGCAAAGAAATTTGATTTTTCAAACCCTCTTAGTTTTTATAGTTATTGTTGAAGACAAATTAATTTTTTTAGTGATGATAATTTGGAAGTATAAGGATGATATGATTCACAATTTGTTATAGAAGAGTGATTCTATAAAGGTATGGATATCCTTCAAGCCTTGTTTGCTTGTACTAGTCACTAGTATTTTCTTAGGATGACAAACATCCCTTAGTGTAGACTACTTGGATCTTGGATAAGAGGCTACACAAATGGTCATTCACTTCCTTAGAGACTTGCATGATAATAAAAACAAGAATTCGAAGAGTTAGGAACTAAAAAGGTCCAAGTTAATCACGACCACTAAAGTTACTCTAGAATAATGTAGAGACTAATTCCATATAAACATTTTCCTACAGTTAGTTTTCTTATGCCCACAAGCTTGGTGAAAGGAGTGGAGGTGGAATCAAAGGAAATGGTTTGAGAAATATAAGTCTCTTTTTGATATAAATGGTTATGATATAATACTAGGCTAGATTCTAACTAAACAAAGTTTGGAGGATTAATTCAAATGAGAAAATTTAGTTGCATAAACTAAATTATGTTGAGATTCAACAAGAAAATTTCAGCACCCACGCCTAGTTTCATTAAGCACCCAAACTAGGGTGGGGCCTATTATTGCCTAAATCTACCTCAGGCTGAAAGAAGGCAGAGTTCAGGGTAACATCAAACCACGCTCAGTCTGGTAGCTAGCCCTACCGGATCAGGAGAGGGCTCTCTCCGGGTCAATCTCAGCAAAAATAATCAATAGGGCTTGAGATGACTTGAAATAAAAGCTAATTTTAGGCTAGGTATATAAGTAAAGGAGTTTTATTTTATTTTGGGGGTTTTGTTGGAAACAAAGGGAAAGGCAGTTTTGGGTTCGGGGATGAGGCCTAGTTTTTGCAGAGTTCTGATTGGGGTAAGGAAGGAAATTGTTTTGATGCTTTAGATTGAATGAATGGATGGATCAGACTAGTGAGGAGCTGAAGAGGGAAAGAGGCTTTCAAGAATCCTCTTCAAACAGATGAAAACATGGAAAATTAAACAAAACTGAAGGCAGAGCAAAGAAAGCTAATGAATTCCACCTTTATCACTCATTTGTTTAATTTAAGAAGAAAAGAGACGGGAAAATGATACACATAAATCAGTGAACTTACAATTACATGGAGAAAAACACCATCAAAACACAGAGCCACATGGATCCCAAAGAGTTATGCAAACCCTGGTCTATTCCTTTGCCAAAAGTGCAGAGATGAAATGTACAATGAAGTGCCAAGCAATCCCAAGTGTCCAACCCTGAAAATTATTGAGAAAATACATCATATAGACAAGCCTAACTCCTCCCCATGCCTCTAGGGGTCAAGCTCATCATTCTAGGAGTTGTTTCAACCATATCTAAACTAGGAACTAGAAAATAGGCAATGAAACAACTTGCCTCTATATGCTAGGAAACTGATCCATTCACTTACATTTCACCTTTTGGTGAATGAATCTTCTAGAATGAGTAAAAATGTGCAAAAATTACATCATGGTTATGAAATTACATCAAGGTACATCAAAAGTTACATGAAAAAGTGAAACTGGCCAAAACTAGGCGAAATTATGAGCTGTTGAGTGAAAAATAGGCCAAATTCCTCTATGCGCCGCGCGTGGAATCTCTATGCGTAGCACAAGTTTGGAGCTGATTTTGAGGCCCTTCCCGAAGTCCAAATTGAGCATAGGATAGCTCATTGGAAATCCCTACCTGTCTACTTTCCAACCCAAGTGGAATTTCTAGATTTGGTTGCCATTTTCCCCTCCAAAAGTTCAATCTCCCAACACTGCTTCCTGTGTGCGCAAAAAGTGGCAGAAAGGCCATTTTTAGGGTGTTTTTGACCCTTTAAGAAACCCATAACTTGATGAAATCCTTAGGTAATCCATAGGCATGCATAAATTTTGATGAAAAATCTATAAATGCAAAGTTTTCCCCCTGAAGAGCTGCCAATTATAAGCGTGCGCCAAGTGGCGCTACACGTCGGGCAGGAAAATCTGTTTTGTGACCAAAAAGATCAAAATTGACAAAAATTTTCCCAAATTTGTTGAAATTTGGGGTAAATTTCCCTCATAAAGTGATATTCTAGGCCAAAGAAGCTTCGGCCAAAATTTGGAGCCTATCATGCCTTTTACGACGCTTTAGTGCCCTCCTTAGCCTTGCCTTCAGGATTTTGATCCTCACTTTGCAAACGTGATTGCGCACCCAATAATGGTTCTTCATGTGCCTGAGCATGTTCTTCTCCTTTTTTGCCTTCTCCAACAGCTTCTCAAGATGAATTTTGACCCTCTCAAGCCAATTTTCTCTATCAGCCTCAATCTCCCGCTCAATGGACGTCATTTCGATTGGGCTTCTTCGGGCAGCTTGCCGGTTCTCATGGATGTTTTGCAACTCCATGATCGTCTGCTGATCCTCCAATTGTTTGTTCCCCTGATCCAGATATTTTATGATCCATTGAGCTCTCTGCAACTTGTCGTTCAATGTTTCTATTTCGACCTTCTGCTCCTGAATGATCTCTCTCAACTTTGAGCTTAGAGAGCTCAAATCCTCATCAATCAATATGAAATCAGTATCATGGCCTCCTGAAGGGCCCTCATCCTGCATAGGCCTCTTACCTCTGACCTGTACCTGTACCTGTGCTGCTGATGATGGTAACAAGACCCCTTCCACCCCGATTGGAGATAGTACTCGTCAGGCTGCTGCAAATAATACTCTCGTGCCTCTCTGATAAGTGACATACACTGGCACACTGATAGGGTCTATCTCGTGACCTTCAGGTTGATGTGAAGGTTCACCTGCATCATGAACAATCTCTGGAGGAGGCTGAGGGGCTGTGAAGAAGTCACGGGAAATGAAATCTTCCCATGCAATGCCCTGCAATCCAAGCTAATGTACAACAACGATCTTGATGAGTGCATAGTGATAAATACTGTTGTACTGCTGCTCGGGAGTCTTCTTCTACACAAGAGTGGTAATTCGCTCGATGTTCTGGCACATGAAATATGGTATTTTCATCATCCTCACTCTGGTGAAATGCATCAATAACCTAATGTGGTAGGCATAGAGGCGTGAAAACCGGCCCTCACAACTGAAGTATCTGATAATGAGTCTCATCAAAGGCACATAGAATTCTTTCAGAAACTTGAATGGGAATACCCTGCTAAGCTGTCTCACATAGCTAGGGCTGATGTATGGTTCATAATGCACTCTATCCACCTGCTGTCTTTTCTTCCACTCCTCACCTACATTCGGTATTCCTGTTGCTTGAGAAATGGATTCCGGCGTCAAGGTGAAATTTACACCAGCAAGAGTTACCTGACCATCATGCAAATGTAAAACAAACAAACGAGCCAACTCCTGATGATGCTGAATCCGAGAAATCATCTCACAATACTGATAGCATGACTGCTCTCGAAAACATGCCATGGCAAGTGGGCAGGCCTGCAACTGAGTCAATGAGGTGGGCTCTTCTCTCACATGTTTGCCACCTTTACGAGGCCTTCTCGATGCATGTAGCTCAGTGGTAGAATCACTGTATTGTTCATATGATGTTTCAGTGTCTGTCTCCATAATGTCCATGCAAGGTGTATGTTGATTTTGTTGAAAATGAAAATTCGGTGCTTTGTTTCCAATGGCAAAATGTGTGCCAAAGGGAAAGGACTATGGGAGAAATAAGGCAGTGAGAATGATGTGGTTTTGGCAAGTGAATTTACAGTGTAAAGACAACCACTTGACTATGTTTGGGAATTTGGGATTTAGGAATTTTTTGCGAATGATATGGGGAAATGGATAATGATAAGAAAGGAAATGATTTATGGATAGGGATAATGGGAATGAGTGACTTGGGATATAAGGGAATAGGAGAGGGATTATAATGATAGTATGACAGTGATGGGAAAGGAATCAAAAGTGGGAAATGGAGTTGAAGTATTTTGGCACCAAAACCAAACTTTAAAATTCCAATTCAAACCCTAAGGGAGCAATTTTTCACAAAAAGATAGGGTTTATATTTTCAACATTCAAACTCTCATAATCCACTTTCAAACAATACCAAACTCTGTTTAATAGCAATGCAAGATCAATCAAACTTACTCGGAGCAAAAGGGACCGAAAGATTTGGAATTTGTTTGGAGGCAGTGACCAAATTTCGTGTGTCGGCCCTGTGCGCCGCGCGCACCACCCAGTGCACCGTGACCCTCCTGTGCACTGTGCACGTTGTATTTTGCATGGTGGAAAATGGTTGTATGCGCCGCGACTTGCCAGTGCGCTGCGACTACCTCCCAACGCGCCGCGACTGTAAACTCTTCAACAGTTCAGCCTCCAAACTCAATTTCGCTCTCCTCCACGACTTTTCTCTGCTCTATGATAATCCTTGCGTGCAAATGAAATGTTTAAACACCAAAATATCTTTTATGGCCATGGACTTTGATTTTTTTTTTTGAAATAACCCACTTTCTTATGTTTGAATTTTGACACTTTGCACTTTTTAATATAAACTCTGTTTTTTTTTTTTCCACTTTGATTTTTAACTGAATGATGAAACTCTTGTCTATTTTTTGCAGGGATAGCTGGCATGGAATTTGGCAAAGGCGACCAAGGTTGCGCTTGAAGATCTTCACAACTGAGAAAACTTTTGAAAATTACATGGCATTTATTACAAAAGACAAAATTGACGATTTTTCTTCAAAACAGAGTTTTGAGGAAGAATCATGATCTAACATTATGACGATGAAATTTTTGAAATGAAAACTTATTTTGAACCTCCCTCATGTGCCTACTGGCATTATTAGACACTTTGAAGACTAAATTTGCGAAACCTTAGACCTAATGAGACTGAAAACCCTAAAAAGACTCTTTGCGCACCAAAAGACCAAACATTGACTGTGAATGAATGTAAAATTGATTTTGATGGACTTTGATGAACAGATATGGACCAACAGGTACATGACATGAGGGATATGAGTGAAAATACCCTTCCGTCAGATGATCCATGCTCCTAATGGAATGCAGCTGACTAAACTGGATGAGACACCTAAAATGAAATGCAACGAAAGAGATTTTGATCTCTGATGGAGGGATGAAGAGACCGACTCTAACATTGGCTCCAATGGGGATGGTAGCTCCTTGGAGGTGCCAAGAACTTTAGATCTTTGGGAGAGAAGACAGTGCCTTCATCCATTGGGAAATGGAGTCAAAACACGAAAAATGACATTATGCAGACTGACTCTGACTTAAGGCTAAAACTGAAAACCACAATAAAACCAAACATGACTAAAACATGACTAAAAAACTGGAAATATGCTCATAATTGAGCTTATTCATCAAACCTACTATAATTGTTCTTTTCACCACCCGATCAAGTGAAATGGAACAGCCAATGCAACCATGTAAGCATCCTGGCTGCTATTTGATTTCTTCCCAAATGCTTTCTGATGCGCAGGAAAAGGGAATAATCGAAAGGCAACTCCCATGGAAACTTGGAATCAAGTTGACTACTGATAAACTTGCAAAGCATGAATTGACTGGATGAATTCAAGAATACTGCGAAAGGATCTTCATAAACATAACTATTGATTTCCATTAACACATTACTGCTTTGGTCCAGGTAATCTTCATAGTTGGATATTAAGATTTTCCTCACATCTGTGCTGTCTTTCTTTGGTGACAACAGCAGGCTATCAAAAGGATCCTGAATTTAGTGAATAACCAAACTCTGTTGCTGATTCCAAACAAAACAAAAATCTCCTTTATCAATCTCCTCATATGACTGCAAATCTTGGTATGGGCTTTGTAATGAAAAATATGTTAAACAAGACAATGAAGGCGAATTTTGAATAAGATTATTATCAACATTCTTTTCTGGCACATGATTAGCCAATGGAGAAGAACTTTTACAGCAAACATCATCCAACACACGAGCAATAGGATCATCAAAAACTTGAGAAGACTGCTGCGACGTATCCATTGAAACTGTATGACATCCTACTGGCTGTTCATCTTTTTCTTTAGAGATATTACAAAGATTCTGCTTTATAAACTAAATTTTTTTGAAACAAAAGGGTACAAAATCCTCTTGCATCATTAAATCATGTATTTCGGCTTCCACGCCTTCATCTTTAATCTGACCTTCAATTGTGTTTGGTGGCTGCAAATCTAGTGCTAGGGAGGGTTTTGTCTCCGAAATGATTTCATCAGTCGTTTCAGGGGAGGATTTCTCATTAACAACTTGCTCAATAATTTCGCTATATGTCTCATCCTCAACATTAAAACTGAGAGGTTTCTGATTTCCTACAGGCCGCTCATTTGAAGATTTAATATGCAATTTACCCTTCAAAAACTGAAATGATTCAAAGAAAAATGGCATGGAATCATCTTGTTCATTTGATCGTATCTTCCAGCTTCCATGTCTTCATCTGCAACTTGAAAATTAATGGCATTCGGGGGCTGCAAATATAGATATGAGAAGTCTTGAAAAAGGTTTTTATTGCCCTCAAGATGGTCCAAATCAAGACTTGTTGACAATTGATTTCTGATTGCATGGAAATTGTCTATGATGAACTGAAACGAATAAAAACAAAAAGGCAAAGATCCTTCACTTACTTCAAAATTTTTTGCACTTTCCTCATCACTGTCATAGCTGATATGCATCGGTTGATCACTGTACTCGAGCTGCTGAAAGTGAACTTCCTCCTTCCACAAAATAGCTGCTGATTTGTCTGCAAGATTAGCTTCTGTTTGGAGAACATAATCATCATCATACTGATCAAACTGAGGCAAATCATCAGTATAAAACACATCATCAAGCATACATGTCAAATCAACAGATCTCTCTTCTCCAAGATGATCTACAAAACAATCATTATCAGATCTATGAAAACTGGGATAAGAAACAAAATGTTTTGGATCAACAACTTGTTCTTCTTCAATCATCGAGCCATGGGCTTGAACATTATACTCATTCCTTGTGGTGATATTTTGCATCATCTCTTCTACTGCACTTACCAACATGTCAAGCTTTACCTCTAGAGATGTCGATTTCTCCGGATCTATGTTTTTCATCTCTTCTTCCTTCAACCTTGCCCTTCAGATCAACAAATGAGCCTCTACATCTACTGCACTGTTCTGCATCTCTTCAAGTGTTGCAAGATTCTTTTCTCTCAGCTGAAACTCCATTTCCGGATCAAAGGCACCCGGGTAGTGCAAGAGAGCAGATCTAGGAGGAGGCATTATATCAACTGGCATCGAATAATAAAATCAGTTAAATCTAGCATAAAACTGTTGTACTGTCTCCTCTGGCAGTCTTTTCAGCTGGTTATACTCTTCTATAATCAAGAAATGGTTTTTTCTGATCACCCACCTGTCGAGGACAACTTTGACAAACTGCTGGAAATATGAGATGCTCGCATCAGGCAGGGTTTTGAACCAACTCCTGACTTTTCCTTGCAAAGAAAGAGCAAAAAGCCTAATACTGACATCCTCTTCATCAACTTCAAAAAGGTCAAGAAAAGACTCAAAATTTAGAACATGTCTCTCAGCAGTGATTTTGTCGCATTCACCATCAAACCTCGGCAAGTAAAGATAATAATTTTCAGGGAAAGCATGGAGTATAGGAGGTAAAATCAGAGGCTTGTATCGATCTAGAATTTTACAAGGTATAGGGGTATGTACAGAAGGTATAGAATCAGTCTTGGTCTCTTGAGGTTCATCAGTTTGAAGACGGCCATCACAAGATTCGGAAGAAAGGTCTTGATCAAGCTCAAAAGCATGCAAATCTTTGGTATTTACAGTATTCCAAGCGAAGGAATCAAATGCAGGCCGAGGATCTTTTCTCAAATACAATATACTTTGCAAAGCCTTCTTGATATTCTCGGGAAAAGAGAAGAAATAATTTATGACAAAGTAAAAAATGTCTTGGATGAAATTCCAACTTGAATACCTGATCTTTCCATATTGTCCTTTCATGTTTCTGCTAGTCAGGTTCATCCTCCAGTGGAGTCCTTGGATCTGATCTCGAAACAGATTTAGAGTCGCCAGGTGAATGATTTCAGCCTTCTGATGTCTGACTGTTGTCCACCATCAGCATCAGATCTAACTTGATACTTGTACTAGGGCAATTTGCAAGTCAGATGTTACGTTTACAAACTAGACTGGAGATTGACTGAAGCAGCATTTATCTACTTTCGCTAATGCAAAGAAAGAGCGTTTCGAAGGCTACTTGGCATAACTTCAGGCTCCATCTATAGTTTATAAAACGAATAACACTAAAAAGCAAACAATATTCCCCAGTATGGTCGCCACTATGTTATTTCCTAAATCTACCTCAAGCTGAAATAAGGCAGAGTTCAGGGTAACATCAAACCACGCTCAGTCTAGTAGCTAGCCCTACCAGATCAAGAGAGGGCTCTCTCCTGGTCAATCTCAGCAAAAATAATCAATAGGGCTTGAGATGACTTGAAATAAAAGCTAATTTTAGGCTAGGTATATAAGTAAAGGAGTTTTATTTGATTTTGGGGGTTTTGTTGGAAACAAAGGGAAAGGCAGTTTTGGGTTCGGGGATGAGGCCTAGTTTTTGCAGAGTTCTAATTGGGGCAAGGAAGGCAATTGTTTTGATGCTTTATATTGAATGAATGGATGGATCAGACCGATGAGGAGCTGAAGAGGGCAAGAGGCTTTCAAGAATCCTCTTCAAACAGATGAAAACATGGAAAATTAAACAAAACTGAAGGCAGAGCAAAGCAAGCTAATGAATTCCACCTTGATTTCTCATTTGTTTAATTTAAGAAGAAAAGAGACGGGAAAATGATACACATAAACATCATTGAACTTAAAATTACATAGAGAAAAACACCATCAAAACACAGAGCCACATGGATCCCAAAGAGTGCTGCAAACCCTGGTCTATTCCTTTGCCAAAAGTGCAGAGATGAAATGTACAATGAAGTTGCAAGCAATCCCAAGTGTCCAACCCTGAAAATTATTGAGAAAATACATCATATAGACAATCCTAACTCCTCCCCATGCCTCTAGGGGTCGATCTCATCATTCTAGTAGCTGTTTCAACCATATCTAAACTAGGAACTAGAAAATAGGCAATGAAACAACTTGCCTCTATATGCTAGGAAACTGATCCATTCACTTACATTTCACCTTTTGGTGAATGAATCTTCTAGAATGAGTAAAAATGTGCCAAAATTACATCATTTTTATGAAATTACATCAAGGTACATCAAAAGTTACATGAAAAAGTGAAACTGGCCAAAACTAGGTGAAATTCTGAGCTGCTGAGTGAAAAATAGGCCAAATTCCTCTATGCGCCGTGCCTGGAATCTCTATGTGTAGCACAAGTTTGGAGCTGATTTTGAGGCCCTTCCTAAAGTTAAAATTGAGTGCAGGATAGCTCGTTGGAAATCCCTACCTGTCTACTCTCCAACCCAAGTGGAAGTTCTGGATTTGGTTGCCATTTTCCCCTCCAAAAGTTCAATCTCCCAACACTGCTTCCTGTGTGCGCAAAAAGTGGCAGAAAGGCCATTTTTAGGGTGTTTTTGAGCCTTTAGGCAACCCAGAACTTGATGAAATCCTTAGGTAATCCATAGGCATGCATAAATTTTGATGAAAAATCCAAAAATGCAAAGTTTTCCCCCTGAAGAGCTGCCAATTATAAGCGCGCGCCAAGTGGCGCTACGCGTCAGGCAGGAAAATCTGTTTTGTGACCAAAAAAATCAAAATTGACAAAAATTTTCCCAAATTTGTTGAAATTAGGGTTGAAGGTCCCTCATCAAGTGCTATGCTGGGCCAAATAAGCTTCGGCCAAAATTTGGAGCCTATCATGCCTTTTGCGATGCTTTAGTGCCCTCCTTAGCCTTGCCTTCAGGATTTTGATCCTCGCTTTGCAAACGTGATTGCGCGTCCAAAAATGGTTCTTCATGTGCCTGAGCATGTTATTCTCCTTGTTTTCCTTCTCCAATAGCTTCTCAATATGAATGTTGACCCTCTCAATCCAATTCTGTCTATCAGCCTCAATCTCCCGCTCAATGGGCGTCATTTCTATTGGGCTTCTTCGGGCAGCTTGCCGGTTCTCACGAATGTTTTACAACTCCATGATCGTCTGCTGATCCTCCAAATATTTTTTCTGCTGCTCCAGATAGTTTATGATCCATTGAGCTCTCTGCAACTTGTCAGTCAATGTGTCGATCTCGGCCTTCTGCTCCTGAATGATCTCTCTCAACTTTGAGCTTAGAGAGCTCAAATCCTCATCAATCAATATGAAATTAGTATCATGGCCTCCTGAAGGGCCCTCATCCTACATAGGCCTCTTACCTCTGTCTTGTACCTGTACCTGTGCTGCTGATGACGGCAACGAGACCCCTTCCACCCCGGGTGGAGATAGTACTCGTCGAGCTGCTGCAAATAATACTCTCGTGCCTCTCTGATAAGTGACATACACTGGCACACTAATAGGGTCTATCTCGTGACCTTCAGGCTGATGTGAAGGTTCACCTGCATCATGAACAATCTCTGGAGGAGGCTGAGGGGCTGTGAAGAAGTCACAGGAAATGAAATCTTTCCATGCAATTCCCTGCAATCCAAGCTGACGTACAACAACGATCTTGATGAGTGCATAGTGATAAATACTGTTGTACTGCTGCTAGGGAGTCTTCTTCTGCACAAGAGTGGTCATTCGCTCGATGTTGCGGCACATGAAATACGGTATGTTCATCATCCTCACTCTAGTGAAATGCATCAATAACCTGATATGGTAGACATAGAGGCGTGAAAAGCGGCCCTCACAACTGAAGTATCTAATAATGAGTCTCATCAAAGACGCATAGGATTCTTTCAGAAACCAGAATGGGAATACCTTGCTGAGTTGTCTCACATAGCTAGGCCTGATGTATGGTTAATAATGCACTCTGTCCACCTGCTATCTTTTGTTCCACTCCTCACCTACATTCGGTATTCCTGTTGCTTGAGAAATGGCTTCCGGTGTCAAGGTGAAATTTACACCAGCAAGAGTTACCTGACCATCATGCAAATGTAAAACAAACAAACGAGCCAACTCCTGATGATTTTGAATCCGAGCAATCATCTCACAGTACTGATAGCATGACTTCTCTCAAAAACATGCCATGGAAAGTGGGCAGGCCTGCAACTGAGTCAATGAGGTGGGCTCTTCTCTCACATGTTTTCCACCTTTACGAGGCCTTCTCGGAGCATGTAGCTCAGTGGTAGAATCACTGTCTTGTTCATATGATGAATCAGTGTCTGTTTCTATAATGTCCATGCAAGGTGTATGTTGATTTTGTTGAAAATGAAAATTAGGTGCTTTGTTTCCAATTGCAAAATGTGTGCCAAAGGGAAAGGACTGTGGGAGAAATAAGGCAGTGAGAATGATGGGGTTTTGTCAAGTGAATTTACAGTGTAAAGACGGCCACTTGACTACGTTTGGGAATTTGGGATTTAGGAATTTTTTGCGAATGATATGGGGAAAGGGATAATGATAAGAAAGGAAATGATTTATGGATAGGGATAATGGGAATGAGTGACTTGGGATACAAGGGAATAGGAGAGGGATTATAATGATAGTATGACAGTGATGGGAAAGGAATCACAAGTGGGAAATGGAGTTGAAGTATTTTGTCACCAAAATCAAACTTTAAAATTCCAATTCAAACCCTAAGGGAGCAATTTTTCACAAAAATATAGGGTTTATATTTTCAACATTCAAACTCTCATAATCCACTTTCAAACAATACCAAACTCTGTTTAATAGCAATGCAAGATCAGTTGAACTTACTCGAAGCAAAAGGGACCGAAAGATTTGGAATTTGTTTGGAGGCAGGGACAAAATTTCGTGTGTCGGCCTTGTGCACCGCGCGCACCACCCAGTGCGCCGCGACCCTCCTTTGCACTGCGCACGTTGTATTTTGCATGGTGAAAAATGGTTTTATGCACCGCGACTTTCCAGTGCGCCGCGACTACCTCCCAACGCGTCGCGACTGTAAACTCTTCAACAGTTCGGCCTCCAAACTCAATTTCGCTCTCCTCCACGATTTTTCTCTCCTCTTTGATAATCTTTGCATGCAAATGAAATGTTTAAACACAAAAATATATTTTATGGCCATGGACTTTGATTTTTTGTTTTGAAATAACCCACTTTCTTATGTTTGAATTTTGACACTTTGCACTTTTTAATATAAACTCTATTTTTTTTGTTTCCACTTTGATTTTTAGCTGAATGATGAAACTCTTGTCTATTTTTTGCAGGGATAGCTAGCATGGAATTTGGCAAAGGTGACCAGGGCTGTGCCTGAAGATCTTCACAACTAAGAAAACTTTTGAAAATTACATGGCATTTATTACAAAAGACAAAATTGACAATTTTTCTTCAAAACAGAGTTTTGAAGAAGAATCATGTTCTAACATTATGACAATGAAATTTTTGAAATGAAAACTTATTTTGAACCTCCCTCATGTGCCTGCTGGCATCATTAGACACTTTTAAGACTAAATCTGTGAAACCCTAGACCTAATGAGACTGAAAACCCTAAAAGACTCTTTTCCCAGCAAAATACCAAACATTGATTGTGAATGAATGTAAAATTGATTTTGAATGACTTTCATGAACAGATACGGACCAGCAGGTACATGACATGAGGGATATGAGTGAAAATACCCTTCCGTTAGATGATCCATGCTCCTAATGGAATGCAGCTGACTAAACTGGATGAGACACCTAAAATGAAATGCAACAAAAGAGATTTTGATCTCTAACGAAGGGATGAAGAGACCGACTCTAACAGGGCCCACAGTGCTATTTTTGGGTGCATGTCTATTTTAGTTATCCCTTAATTAAGATGGATAATAAACTATAATCTATTCTCAATGTAAACTTGAAATAGTTAACTAAAAGTGATAAACTCAGTTAGCTAGTGGATTTCGAGTTAGAGGTAGTTGGTGAGGAATGCAGAGTAATTCTAGTTGTAACAGAGTTTGGACTGTAGTGGTGCATTAGTTAATGCAAGTTGTAATAATTTTAACTCAGTTAAGTGAGTTAAACTCAGTTGTGCAAGTTTTAACTGTTAGATACACTAGTGAGAGATCAATTGAATTAAATATTAATTAATTCACAATCAATGATCTCACATGCAATTGAGGATTTACTATTATTAGCTGCATGCATGTTGGATCCAGTGGAGACCGAGTTGAGTTCTAGGTGAAAGGGAAGTTGACTATCAGTTGTAGGATTATTGGGTTTCACACATGAAACCAAACATCCATTTTAGTGCCCATGATACTTGTGCAGTCAAGGAAGGAAAGAATTCCTATATTTTAGGGATTTCAATCATCAGGGATTGCGCAAGGCAGGCAGGTTGTCTAGAGGATGATAATTGGCTATGTGTTGGTCAGTTTTGTTGATGATAGTGTGAGACAATTAGCTAAGTATTGGAGGGCTCTTGTGAGAAGAGTTTTGTATGTGATTTTTTCATGATCCATGCTGAATATACAATAGAAGATAGTGGGGTTTATAGCTGTAAGATTTCCCTGGGAAATTATTTGTGTTGTGGTTTGATTGATTCTTCATGTTCATGTGATTAGCGATTGTGTTTTTAATTCCCAAAATATTTGTAGAAGCGATTCAGTATTTAACTTTAGTACATTGTTAGATTAGGTGAATCCAAGATATACATGCATGTTGTATAATTTCTACATGGTATTAGAGCACAGGAAATTTCAGAAGTGAAGCACGAGCTGAGTTTGTGATTGGATATAATTTGAATTTTTAGAAAGACTTTCTTGGTGCTACAGATGATTCAAGATCGAAATGGCTTTCAATGGCTTGAGGTTGGAGTATGCACTCGAGGGCAGCTCAAACTATATTTCTTGGAAGGACAAGATGGAGGCAGTACTCAAATATAATGGCTTGAAGGAATTCATTGACAATGATTTTCCTAAACCCGTTGTGGCAGATGTTGCAAATCTTGAAGCATGGAAAAAGAAAGTGGCAAAGGCTAGGAGGATCCTGTTGGAGGGAGTAAGAGACCACATTTTCTCAAGCCTCCATGGGAAAGCCACACCATATAAAATGTGGAAGGCTTTGACGGATCTATTCCAAAGTAGCAGCAACCATAGGAAATTGGTGCTCAAAGATAAACTCAAGAAGATCAAGATGGAAAAGGGCAACACCATTCCAAAATATCTAACAAAATTTTTCCAATTTCGAGATGAACTGGGGAACATTAGAATAATAGCCGCTACTGATGATATGGTGAGCTTGGCTCTCCTATGACTTCCCAAGAGCTGGCACAATTATCAAGACTCTATCATTGGAAGGGAAAAATTGCTAGAATGGGAACGACTGTGGTCGGATTTGGTGCAGGAGGAGTTCAGATGAAACACCAAAGATGGATATTCATATAAGAATGAAGATGAAGAGGATTGTGCTTTGGCTTCCAAGGCGAGGAAGGGGAAGGGGAAGAAATTCCATTCTAAATCCAAGTCCAAGAATGGAAAGAAGCAGGACATGTCCAAGGTGAAGTGTTTTCACTGTCACAAGCATGGGCATTTTGCTACTAACTATCCACAAAAGAAGAAGAACAAGAAGGCTGGAGGATCTATGGATGATGAGGCCATTGCCTTGCAATTTGATATTGAATTCTCATTGATTGAATGCATGGTGTCCAATGCATTTGGATCTGTGTGGTATTTTGATAGTAGCGCTTCCTTTCACATGACGGGAGATAAGGAACTTTTCAATTAATTGGAGGAGAAGGATATCCAGATTCATATTGAAATGGGTGATGACAGGAAGTAAAGTGCTACTGGGATTGGTACCATTACCTTTCAGAGGCAGTCAGGTAAACCCTTTCATTTAAAATATGTAATGCATGTACCGGGTTTGAAGAAAAAATTGGTCTCAGTCGTAATGTTGGAGGATAGAGACTATGATGTTGTTTCTAGTGAAGGAAAAAATTTCCTACGACATAAAACAACAGGAAAATCAAAGAGGATAGGGATTTGAGTTAAGAATCTCTATAAGTTGGAGGTAGATGGTTGTGCAACAATGATGAGCAAGGTAGATCAAGTGGTGAGCTAGGATGAGGTCAAATTATGGAGATTGGGCCATCTTCACCATGGAGCCTTGAAAGTAATGCAACGGATTTCTATTGGTCTTCCCAGGGGTACACTTGTGCAATCAGACACATGCAAGGGATGTACTATGGGAAAATATGTAAAGACCACCTTTCATAAGAAGGAAAAATGAGCTTCGAGGATCCTTGAGAGAGTTCACACAGATGTGTGTGGTCCTTTCTTTGTTGCTTCGACAAAAAAACATAAGTAATATTAATATTTGTTGATGACTTTTCTCGTAAATGTTGGATCTTCTTCATGCAGAAGAAAGATCAGACATTCTATGTTGTATGAGTTCAAGGAACTGGTGAAGAAAGATTCAAGGAGGCAAGTGAAGGATCTTAGGAGTGATAATGGTGGATAATACATCTCTAACAAATTCAAGAACTTCTACAGCAAAGAATGAAATCGAAGAAAACTCATAGCACCTCATAACCCACAGTAGAATGGGGTCACGGAGAGGAAGAACAGAACTATTGTGGGTGCAACATGAGCAATTTTGCATGATCAAGGCCAACCGATGCATCTGTGGGTGAAAGCATGCAACACAATGGTACATGTGCAAAACCGTTTTCCTCATAGAGTACTTGGCATGAGTACACCTGAAGAGGCTTTCACTGGTAAGAAACTTGATGTTTCACACTTTAAGATTTTTGGCTCATCTGTTTATGTGCACGTGACCAAGAACGCTAGGAAGAAGATGGAACCAATAGCTGAGGTTGGGATTTTTGTGGTGTACATTGAAACACGCCATAATTATTGACTCTATTTTCCAAATAGGAGAATAACCATTGTGCGACGAGATATAAAATTTGATGAGGAGAAAGTCATGTGGTTGTCCCTTGAGAGGGAGATGGACTTGCATGCAGAGAAGGAACTGTTGGTTCCCAAGGATGAGTCTCAATATGTGGATCAACCATATGAGGAGGTTCATGGAGTGGAGGAAAACACTCATGTAGAGCCATCCATCAGAAATGGTAGAAGGCGCACCACAGAAGCTGATATATTGAAACTTGATGTTGCGGAAAATGTAGGAGCCCCTACTTCACAGCACAGATAGAGACAATATCCTAACCAATTTACTGGATACATGTCTCTTATGAGCAAATGTATTGTGACTGAGCCATCTTCCTTTTAGGAAGAAATGTAACAACCAACTTGGGTTGATGCAATGGTGGAGGAGTATGACTCCATTGTCAAGAACAGTGCATGGGAGATAGTCCCAAGACCGATCGACAAATCAGTGGTTGGATCAAGATGGATTTACAAGGTAAAGAAAGTTGCAGTTTTGTATCAAAATTACAAAATGACCAAGATGGTCATTTTCAACTAATTAATCATCAATTTTGTAATAAATAGGTGGTGTCGAAATTGTATCGACCAAGGTGATTTTATGAGCAATGGTTCATCAACTCAAGTCGTCAAGCAGAATCTTGTCAAAATTGGTCAGCGACCAAGATGGTCACATTCAGCGTTCTTGCTATGAGAAGGAAATTCAAGTTCAAAATTTCGTCATCAACTTCAACATCAGCATCAGTGACTTCGACAACATTCATCAATGTTTTTCTCTTCATGAATTGAAGTCAAACTATCGTCATAAGAAAAAGTCATCATAGTGAATTATGTGTACCTGTGATATTGAAACAATAAAGAGCATTAGTCATGATTGTAAAGTGCTAATTCCATGTAAAGACTTGAGGAAACAAAATCCTAAGTCTAAGCGTTAGCACTATAAGTCTAAGCCAGCTAAAGTGTTAGTGTTAGGAAAAAATGTTAGTCTTAAAAACATTTGTTAAAGACTAAAATCCTAAAAATGCCTAAGTGACTATGGAATTGATGTTATGGTGCAATGAAGATGTAAATGGTGATGCCTAGGTCTAAGTCCTAATTGTAAACCTAAGATGAAATCCTAAGGTGAAAGGACTAATCCTAAAACCTAGTGCTAAAGTCTTAGTTCTAACCTAAGTCTAGGTGCATGGTATTAAAACTATGCAATAAACCCACTCTCGGGATTAGGACTACAACCTAATGTAAAACCCTCAGCAACCAATGTAAAAGCATTAAAAATTAAATGTAATTTTTAAACAGTCGATTAAACCGTATCGGAAGAACCGTTGTCATGTGACAAAGGTTAACTGTAGCGGAATTATGTCAAGTTTGGATAAGCATTCTAACCGCATCAAGAGACCACGTCGAAGGAAGAAACCATGTGAACGCAAAAAGGTCACCATCAGTACAAAACCGTCAGTCCATAGACTACACATGTAATGGTGGAGATGTTAATAGTGACAGTTTAAGCTAACTGCGTCAGTGTTACAAAAACCATGTGATCACGCGAACAACCGTCGGGAATCATGTGAGTGGATTTGGAAAGCTGTCAGCCCAAAACCGCATATGGTGACTATTGGAAAACCATGTGAACAGAGTTAACCACAGCGGAAAATTCTACCACAACAGTATCCGCCAGCTCAATCTGACTGTCAAGGAGTCGCATGTGAACAAAGAAGAGGTTAAGGGATAAGCCGCAACTTTACCGTCGGGTTTTAAAACCGTGACTGCCAGTCAGATCTATTGTCACATGAAGATGTTATAGTAAATGTCAGAGTCAACCGTCAGATCCAAAACCACAGATTTAGCCGCCAGCAAATCCAACTAATCACATGCCGATGTTTTTCCTCCACACTGTTTTCCAGACTGCCAGCGGATAACTTATATCCTAAAGTATAAAATGGGTTTTAATTCATGAAAAATGGTGTTGTTTTAAATGAACACCTTATCCTAAGACCTTAGGTGTCAATAAGACCAAGATCAACCTATATATGATTATTGTTGTGGATAATTTCGAAGAGATCCATGATGGGATAAGAGGCTTGGAAAGGGTAATGATTCATTAAATAATTGTTGAAAATGGAGTCTACATTAAAACCAATAATGTTCGAGATATGAAGATAAAGATAGTGGTTTAATGCCATTTATTTTCCCTCATCTTATAAAAAGAAGATAAAGAATGTTTTGTAAGGCTCATGAGAGGAGGAAGAGAGAAGTTCTCAAGAAGTTAAGAAGAAGTGCTTTTTGAAGAAGCACTAGAAGTTTAGAACACTTGGTAGAGAGAGTTTTTGGTTTTGCAGGTATATTATGGAGTATGAGAGCTCTTTTTCCTTCCTAGATACAGAACTGAAGTTTGTTGTCGAACAACGAGATCCACTTCAATCTTCAAAAACTCAGTTTAGCTAACATTGTGCAGAGGTCCATACGCTTCAGTCCATCAGTTAGAGTGTGCACATCATCATTAGATTTTCTCGGTCGATTAAAGGCCCATCAAAGAAAAGATAATGTATTTGTAAAGCCACATCAGGAGAATTTCATTCTACAACATCAGTAGTGCTATTTGGCGCTTGTCAACTGATAGATCATTGTATTCCTTTTTCTCTTTGTTTTATCAATACAACAGTCGCACACTTCTGAAGCGGACCTGGAGACGTAGTCCAGGAGGGAGGAACTCCGTCACTAATCCTTGTTGTCTTATGGTTTTATTGTTATGCATGATGCGCAATTGTTAAAATTTAACATTAACAGATTATATCTAAAAACACTTTGAGCTAAGCAATTAAAATCACTTACAAACAACTCTCTTAGTTAATTTACTTGCCATTCTCATTTTGTCAAGAGTTAGTTAGATCTTGGCTATCTGCTTTCAAATCAGGAGTACCTGTTGCAAGGTACTCTTCCATAAGATCCATCCTTGCACTTCAGCGTAAATGGGTTTCCAGATTCATCAGATGGATGTGAAAATTATGTCTCTCAGTGGGATCATTAAGGAAGAGGTGTACATAGAGCAGCCTAAAGGTTTCATTAGGGGAATTTTGAGGTCTAAAATGGGCCTCATAAGAAAAATGTACAACAAAAATAAACTTTATAACAACCAATAGGATTCAAGATGATGATGTCAACCATGGGGGATGATTCACCATTTTTTAAATAAAAGGGTAAAAATATTAAAAAATAATAAAATAATAAAACTACTTTTTCAACTTATCTCCCAAAATTTTTACTCAAATTTCGAGCGGGAGTACTCGTTGGATGTGAAATTTAATTACTCATCCAAGGAGTACCCATGTTGCATACTTTCGATGAACTCTACTACACGAAAAATGAGAAATACATAAAAAAAAACGTGATTGTAATCACGTTTTTTTTTTTTATGTATTTCTCATTTTTCGTGTAGTAGGACCCATCGAAAGTATGCAACATGGGTACACCTTGGATGGGAAATTAAATTTCGCATCCAACGAGTACTCCCGCTCAAAATTTGAGTAAAAACTTTGGGAGATAAGTTGAAAATATGAGTTGAAAAAGTAGTTTTTCCATTTTTCCCTCTAAAATTTGATGATGTCATCAAATCTTATTTGTTTTTTTCCACTATTATTTTATAATTTCCTTAGGAGGCCCATTTTAGACCTCAAAATTCCCCTAATGCAAGATCTTCAACAGTGAGTCTCATGTGTGTCGACTCAAAAGATCATTGTATGGGTTGAAGCAATCACCCCGTGCTTGGTACACTTTGATAGACAGTTATTTCACCAGACTAGGCTTCACCAAAAGTGAAGCAGATACAAACCTATACTAGATTATGGTTGGGGGTAAGATATTGATCATTTTTCTTTATGTTGATGATGTAATTTTTACTGGTGATGAGCATCTGATACACTCATGCAAGGAGGATCTTGCAAGGGAGTTCGAAATGAAAGACATGGGACTCCTTCATTATTTCCTTGGATTGGAAATATGGTAGCGGGATGGTGAAATTTTTGTGTCTCAAGGAAAGTATGCAAAGGGGAGACTGGGTAAGTTTAACATGGAGAGTTGCAAACCCATGGATACTCCTCTTCCAGGAAATTGGAGGAAAGAGGATGCTACTTCTGGAGAGGTAGTGGATGCTACTATCTACAGGAAGTTAGTGGGTTCACTAATGTATTTGGTGAACACAAGACTAGACATTTCCTATGCAATTAACCAGCTGAGTCAAGCTATGGTTAAGCCTAATGTTATCACCAAATTGATCTTGATAGGTTGCTCATCAATCAACTTAATGTAACTATTTCAAACCAATTTTAATTGAAGATTAGCCTCTTCATTTTGAGAGGGCTCTCTCAAAGGGAACTTATGATTTTCAATGTAAATAATATTATATGGCTAACTCTATGAACTCTAACTTGATTTTGATTGATTGTAGGTTGAAAAATGAAAGGCTTGCTACCATTGGGCTATGGGGTCAACATCAGTAAACTCAATTCTAGTAAATCTTCTAATGGAAGCTGAGGAAAATAGAGGTTTCAATAACAGATGGAACATGCACACAACATAGGAAAAACACAACAATTTTAACCTCTAAAGTAAGTCAGAGCATGTTACCATGAGATCTGAGTAATTAGAGATAAAATTGGCAGGAAATGATTAAACATGAAAGATATAGAGCAAACAAAACATTGAACACCTCATTCGAATCCTAGGTCTGGAAGTGAAATGTCATTGTATATTACTAGTAGCAGCTTTGCATAATGTCACTGTATTAATTCCCTTGCAGGTGAAATATTTTTGGATCATTAGTAGCAGCTTTGCATCATTCTCCTCCATATAACTCCTGGGAATGCCATTAGTCAAATCAATTCCTCTCTGCTCCTGTTTGAGAAACTCCTCACAACCCTGCATTGTAAATTTTGTGTCTTTAAACCATTCTTCACCACCTCTAGGGATTTATGTAGCTTGTGATATTCTCTCTGGTGTTACTGTGAGATTCAAAATCCCAACCTTTGATGTTGACCCTATAAATTTTTTTGGCAAAGTCCTTTCAAACCTGTGCATGGAAACCCTGCAATTTCTGGCATTATTGTAGGTAGCCTGTCCTTTTGAAAATTTCCATAGTAGTAGGGTCATCATTCAGCAATTTCAAATCCATGGGTTCATACTTGAGATAGTGACCACCCTTGTTTGTTTTCCTTTTCGAAGCCATGGATGTTTTATAGTCTTCGTTGCCTCACTTGTTGGTGACACCTACAGAATTGAATTTGACAGCAACCTACTTGGAGTGATGAAGCAACTCTCCAAGAATTGATTCACATGCAAGGATTGAAAACTAATATGACAAAAGGTAGGTTTGGGGTAACTTTTAAAAGGTTAATTGACAACTCAGGTTATGATAATAGCACATGCAACAAAAAAGAATCATGATTACAACAAATACATTTATGCACTTTTTAAAATCATCATAAGAACCTTGAAAGACCTTACCCTTTACTTATCTTATCATAAACTGACACCTCACATCGCTCTGACAACTTTTGCTGAAAAAACCCAATTTCATAGAAAAGATAGTTTGGCTGTTAACATATTCACTACGGAACTGTTAGGCAATTTCGTAGCGAAATATGTTGATTTCGTTTATAATTCACTACCAAATTCTAAAAAACTGACAGATGTGAAATTTTGAGATTAAATGTGTTAGAGTCAGCTTTTGCAGCCTTCCTCCAGTGATCAAAAATTCTCTTTCAAAGTCATTTTAAAGTGTCAAGGTCAAATTTTGTCATTTCAATGAGTCTTCAAGCAAAATTTGATCACTAGGCATTAGGTCTAGGGTTGGTCTTCACTCTTTTCAAACTTTGTCCAAATGACAGTCCATGTCGCCATTCGGCTGAGTGTACCATCATTCAGAGGGTTGTCATCGTCATGTCAGGTTCCAAAGAGTCATTTTACATCTCGTTCATGCTTCAGTTGTGCCTAGGTAAGGTCCATTTCCCTCTCCTAGGGTTTTGGAGGTAATTTCTCTTGGACGGTCAAATCATCGGAAAAACTTGTATCCTGATGTTCAAACACCTTCCCCTATCCTTAATATACCTCGTTAAACACTTCCCATCACTGAGATCCCCCAAATTCCTCATTTTTGCACAAACCCTAGTTTCTAGCCAAAACTTGGCAATTTCCTAGGCTAGGCCTGTGTTTTGCCCTTTTGGACCCCTTCCCCTCACTCAATCTCTGTGATTCCACTTCCCCCTACTTCCTAACATCCCTCCCTACTTCCGAAAATTTCCTCAAGAATTTAGAAGCCCCTTACCCCCTTCGTTTCGCTTCATTTCGACAAAATTCCTTGTTTCACACATCGGGGTAAGTTTCACTCAAAAGATGTTTCAGAGCAATCAAAGATGAATTTTGGAAAACTGAGAGAGGTTTTTATCCACAACATCCCAAGGAAGAAAAACCTCCTTCACGTTTTACACAGGTATCATGGTTTTGGATAAATGTCAAAAATACCGTTGCCTCAGGAGAATTGAATGCACCTCTGAAGTGACCTTGGGAAAATCAAGCTTTCTCCTAGCATGGTTGGCAAAATGACTTGCATGATGAGTCAAATGCTAACTAGACAGAAATACCTTTCCAATGAGCTATCATGAGCTCAATTTGGAGTTGAGGAAGACCTTCAAAAGTTGATTGCAACAGCGCTCTGCCTTGAGGCAGCCTCATTCTGCTCATTTTGACTAGTGTTGGGAGATTTGGTTTTTGACAGGGTAAATGGAATCCAAATTGCATAATTCCACTTTTTTTGGAAAGTAGACTCCAATATCTTTCCAACGAGCTATCACACGCCCGATTTGGACACCGGGAAGGCCTCCAAAATCTTCCTGCAAGAGAAACGCGACCCACCTGGGGCCCGAGCGACCCACCTGGGCAGAGCGACGCACGCAGGTCAGTTCAGCAGTGTAAGTTTGCAAGGGGCGCGACCCACCTGGGCTGAGCGACCCACGCAGTTCAGGAGCGACCCACCTAGAGATTTTTCTGAGTTTTCAGCTGCCAGCTCAGTATTTCGCCTATTATGGACCAGTTTTGCTTATGGATAGAATTCTTGGGTTTTTATGATGTAAATTCATGTTTGATATGTAACTTCGGCTTGTTTTTATCTCTTCTAGAAGATTCACTCTCAAATGAGTAAAAAATCATGTAATGGATCAGTTTCCACTCTTTTAGAGGCAAGTTGTTAGCTGCCTAGATTGTAGTTCCATGATTAGAATTGGTTGAAACAGATCCCTGAAGAGGGAATTCGACCCCTAGAGGTGGGGAAAGGGGTTAGAGTGATCTATATATTGTAATTTCTGAGGCATTCTACAGGTTGGACTCTTGGGATACTTTTGATATCATTGTACATACTTTTCATATTTTGGCTAAGGAAAGATCAAGGGTTTTGCGGCACTTGTTGGGATCCTTGTGGTGTTCTGTTCTTGATGATGTTTCTCCTTTGTTTACTGTAAGTTTCTTCATGTTTAATGTTGCCATCCTTTCATTATGCTTCTGAACTAAATTGAATGATTGAAATAAGGTTGAATCCATTGTTTACAGTGCTTAGCCTTTGAATTCAGTTAGTTCTATATGTTTTCAGCTGTTTGGAGAGGATCCAAGTTCTTCTTTGCCCTCTTCAGCTCCTCGTCGGTCTAATCTATCCATAAATCCAATTTGAAAGCATCAAGATCATCACCTACCTCGCCCCAGCTTGAACTCTGCAAAGGTCTGACCTTATCCCCGAACCCAAAATTTTGTTTTCCCATTACTCCAGCGAAAACCCAAAAAACCAAAAATCAAACATACCTATCTCTTTACTAGCCTAAAATCAGTTCTTATCGTAAGTCATCTCGCATCCTATTGCTCATTTTCTCGAGATTGACGGAGAGAGCCCTCTCCTGTCCTCGTAGGGCTAGCTACGAGGCTGAGCGTGGTTTGATGTAGCCTTGAGTTTTACTTCATTTCAGCCTGAGGTATATTTGAGTGCTAACATAGTGGCGACCATACTGGGGAAGATCTCAATGGTTTGCTTGTTATAGACGGAGTCTGAAGTCACGCCAGGTAGCCTTCGAAACGCCGTTGCTATGCATCAGCGAAGTAGATAAATGCTGCTTCAGTCGATCTCCGGTATAACTTGTAATCGTAGTATTTAACTTGTAAATTGCCCCAGTACATGTATCAAGTTCAGATCTGATGGTTGATGGTGAACAACGGTCAGACATAAGAAGGCTGAAATCATTCACTTGGCGACTTCATTCACTGAACAATCCAGAAATCGATGCTTCATGGTGACTTCACTGCAGGGAGATCAGTAGCTGTGAGATTTTCAAGATGGACCGAATCACGAGAAGATATGCTCCCATGAGCCGAGATCACATTCCAGGTTTTCCGAATAAGATGCCCAAGGTAGATTGGTCAAGGAATCTGCCTACGTTTAACAATGATGGTAAGAAAGATGCTGCTTTACATTTGGTTAGATTTCACATGCATATTCGCAAGTTGAAGGTGGCTTTTCCTGAAGATTGTTTGATGAAGATATTCCTAGCCACTCTGGAAGGTGAAGCCCAATCTTGGTATGAAAATTTGCCGATGGCCTGTATTTACTGTTTGAAGGATTTTCATGCCTTTTTCATTGAAAGATATCGAACATCTTATCCATCATTAAATTTAGTTCATGACTGTTGCAAACATGCTTATTCTTTTATTGAAAGCCTTGAGAAATATTATGAAGATGATAATTTCATGAATGATGAAATCATGGAGGCCCTGTACGAGAATCCATTTCAGCAGAATGAAGAGAACCTAAAGGATACCTATCAAGGTGCTCAGGAGACTTTGCAGCAGGTTGATGGCCATATGACTGAAAATGATGAAAGGCAGAATGTCATTTCAGATCTGCCCACAGAGGACAGCAACATGCAAGTAAGTCCAGTTCCAATTGCAGATTGTGATAATGTCCAGACAGCTACTTCAGATTCAGATTCAGATCAGGATGACCAAGCATATCTTGTGCTGAATCCCATCAAGGAGAACTCTGCTGTTGAAATCATCTGGGATGCAGAAAACACAGTAATGGATCCAGAGGTTCACCGTCATACTGTCAGATCATCATTAGAACACAACCTTCATGAAGAAGCAATCCAGTCAGTTCATGAAAGACAAAATGAGATCTTTGCGCAAGTAAGTGATAAATCTCCTTTCAATAACTCAGTAATGAATGATAGTTTGAATGCCCTGCCATATGAAGATAATTACTGTTTAAGCAGAAGAAAACAAAAGGCATTGTCACCTTTGTCTGAAGATGAGATAGATCTACTTTTGAAAGGTCTTGTTACAGCCCGAGCTACAGCAGATTTGCAGTGCACACATAGTCAGGAAAGTGTTGATGAAACTTCTTCCTCTTTTGAAAAAGATGACTGTTTTGTAATCAGTTGTGTAGATCAGCAAACAGATAATTTTTTCCTTCACAAAAATGATAAGGCTGTCATGTTTGATAACCTTGAAGATTGTTTTTTGTTTAAGAATGACCTAGATCATGAAATTGAAGAGTATATGCCAGAATTGCTCATGGTCAAGGAACCTACAGCTAACACTCAGATGGCAAATTTGTGCATCTCTATCCCTCAGAAATCAATTGTCCTTTCAGATCAGAGTGAGGTGAATACTAGTATTTTTGTAGCTGGATCTCCATATAAGCCAGTGCTTCAAGATTTTCAAGATCCCTTCACAATTCTTCTGCAAACATTAGAAAGGATAAATATTGCTTGGTTCATTATCATAAGATTTGGTTTCAGTGGTTATTTTGAGTTGCCTACAGGTTCATCAGTCCGCCTGCTCAGGGAGAATAAGAGCAGAAATTTGGGGTGTAGCCATCTGCTGGATTGGTTACATTGGAAGACCCACTACACATGATTGTATATATCACAGCAGTATTGCAGGTGGTTTTCATCATGATTCCAAATCTTGATGGACTACTGCCTTTTTCAAAAAGCTTGGTAAAGTTTTGTTTTAATTCAGTCATGAGTCATTTGTCTTTGGTCTGTTGAGTCAGTTTTTTCAAGTTATTTCAGTTTGCCATCGAGTCGGTTTGAGTCAAGTTTCAGTCAAGTTTCAGTCAGTTTTCAGTCAAGTTTTCATTCAATAAATGTGTCAAAGGTTTTGTGTTATCTGTTCAAATAATGATTCCATCGCCCAATGGATGAAGGCACTGGTCTGCTCTCCCAAAGATCTGTCGTTCTTGGCACCTCCAAGGAGCTACCATCCCCATTGGAGCCAATGTTAGAGTCAGCTTTTGCAGCCTTCCTCCAGTGATCAAAAATGCTCTTTCAAAGTCATTTTAAAGTGTCAAGGTCAAATTTTGTCATTTCAATGAGTCTTCAAGCAAAATTTGATCACTAGGCATTAGGTCTAGGGTTGGTCTTCACTCTTTTCAAATTTTGTCCAAATGATAGTCCATGTCGCCATTCGGCTGAGTGTACCATCATTCAGAGGGTTTTCATCGTCATGTCAGGTTCCAAAGAGTCATTTTACATCTCGTTCATGCTTCAGTTGTGCCTAGGTAAGGTCCATTTCCCTCTCCTAGGGTTTTGGAGGTAATTTCTCTTGGACGGTCAAACCATCTAAAAACTTGTATCCTGATGTTCATACACCTTCCCCTATCCTTAATATACCTCATTAAACACTTCCCATCACTGAGATCCCCCAAATTCCTCATTTTCCCACAAACCCTAGTTTCTTGCCAAAACTTGGCAATTTTCTAGGCTAGGCCTGTGTTTCGCCCTTTTGGACCCCTTCCCCTCACTCAATCCCTGTGATTCCACTTTCCCCTGCTTCCTAACATCCCTCCCTACTTCCCAAAATTTCCCCAAGAATTTAGAAGCCCCTTACCCCCTTCGTTTCGCTTCATTTCGACAAAATTCCTTGTTTCACACATCGGGGTAAGTTTCACTCAAAAGATGTTTCAGAGAAATCAAAGATGAATTTTGGAAAAATGAGAGAGTTTTTTGTCCAAAACATCCCAAGGAAGAAAAACCTCCTTCACTTTTTACACAGGTATCATGGTTTTGGAGAAATGTCAAAAATACCGTTGCCTCAGGAGAATTGAATGCACCTCTGAAGTGACCTTGGGAAAATCAAGATTTCTCCTAGCATGGTTGGCCAAATGACTTGCATGATGAGTCAAATGATAACTAGACAGAAATACCTTTCCAATGAGCTATCATGAGCTCAATTTGGAGTTGAGTAAGACCTTCCAAAGTTGATTGCAACAGCGCTCTGCCTTGAGGCAGCCTCATTCTGCTCATTTTGACTAGTGTTGGGAGATTTGGTTTTTGACAGGGTAAATGGAATCCAAATTGCATAATTCAACTTTTTTTGGCAATTAGACTCCAATATATTTCCAACGAGCTATCACACGCCCGATTTGGACACCGGGAAGGCCTCCAAAATCTTCCTGCAAGAGAAACGCGACCCACCTGGGGCCCGAGCGACCCACCTGGGCAGAGCGACGCACGCAGGTCAGTTCAGCAGTGTAAGTTTGCAAGGGGCGCGACCCACCTGGGCTGAGCGACCCACGCAGTTCAGGAGCGACCCACCCAGAGATTTTTCCCTGAGCTTCTCACCGCCAAATTTCAAGAGATTTCGCTCTATTATGGACCGCCTTTTGCTTATGGATAGAATTTTGGGTTTTTATGATGTAACCATGTTTGATATGTAACTTTGGCTTGTTTTTATCTTCAGAAGATCCACCTCAAATGAGTAAAAAATCATGTAATGGATCGCCTTCTCCACTCTTTTTTAGAGGCAATTTGTTAGTCAGCTTCTAGATTGTAGTTATATGATTAATTGGTTGAACCGATCCTCGAAGAGGGACCCGACTCCTAGAGGTGGGGTAAAATAGAGTGATCTATATATTGTATTTCAATCATTTTCAGAGGTTGAGAGGTTGGACTCTTGGGATACTTTTGATACTATTGTACATACTTTCTTCTATTTTTTGGCTAAGGAAAGATCAGAGGTTTTGCGGCACCTGTTGGGATCCTTGTGGTGTTTTGTTCTTGATGGTGTTTTCTCTTTGTTTACTGTAAGTTTCTCCATGTTTAATGTATGCCATCCTTTCATATGCTTCTGAACTAAATTGAATGAGTAAATGAGGTTGAATCCATTGTTTACAGTGCTCTGCCTTTGAATTCAGTTAGTTCTATATGTTTTCGACTGTTTGGAGAGGATCCAAGTTCTCCTTTGCCCTCTTCAGCTCCTCGTCAGTCTAATCTATCCGTATATCCACCTCTAAAGCATCAAGATCATCACCTACTCTCGCCCTGGCCTGAACTCCGCAGCTGTCCGACTCATCCCCGGACTCCAAAATTTGTTTTCCCATTACTCCACTAAAACCCAAAAAAAAAAAAAAAAAAAAAAAAAAAAAAAAAAAAAAACCAAAAAAAAACCAAAAACCAAACATACCTATCTCTTTACTAGCCTAAAATCAGTTCTTATTGTAAGTCATCTCGCATCCTATTGCATATTTTCTCGAGATTGACGGAGAGAGCCCTCTCCTGTCCTCGTAGGGCTAGCTACGAGGCTGAGCGTGGTTTGATGTAGCCTTGATTTTTACTTCATTTCAGCCTGAGGTAGATTTGAGTGCTAACAAAATGCATGCTAATGACAACTGATATGATGTGAGGTTGATTTGATTGAAGTGGCATGGAT